>SJYA01003751.1:0-53597 GCA_006410615.1 Neotragus moschatus | reverse complement strand
ATGGCAACCCACTCCAGTGTTCTTGCTTGGAGAATCTCAGGGACAGGGGAGCCTGGTGGGCTGCCGTCTTTGGGGTCGCACAGTCGGACATGACTGAAGCAACTTAGCAGCAGTAGCAGCAGCAGCAAGAATTATATTCAAGCTACTGAACAGTTGGAATATAGCTACAGAAATATTATGAATCAGGAAAAGTGCTACTACTTATAGTCCTGGCTTCCCTGAACCTGAGTAAAAGCTCCTACAAAAAGAGACTAGCGTGTTGTCAGCTCAACATGAGATTTGCCTACAAGGTAGAAATTCAGTCTCTGAAGAATCTGAAAGGACCTTGATGGTAAATGCACTCAGTGAACTTTGAGGAAGTGAAGAATCCTTCAATGAAATATTAGGGGAGAACTTGAGGAGGCTTAAGAGCTGGAGAGAGTAGCGGGAAATTCACTGTTGAGTGTTTCTGATTGGGAAGCCCTGTGAGCACACGATGAGACTTCTCAAAGCAGGTCTTCCCGAATCCTGTCATTGTGATGTTACCGATGATGATGAAGACATCAGTGATGACGTGTGGGTTTCTACTTCAGATGATAACCTAGGTCTTCGTGGATACAGCTCGGGGCAAAGCTGCGAGAGGTGCTGATGCCCTGGGGCTGGCCCTGCTGGCCAGAGAGGATCAGTCGTCAAATTTTCAGTAATTTCATAAGCCTGTTGTTAAACACAATTGCTTTAAAGACTGTATATTATAATTTAATAAGTGATGCTTTTTAAAAGATAATAAATACTCCAAACCCATCATGTAGTAGTCATCTTACTACATTTTGCTGTTTTCTCTGTTCTTGAAGTCCTATTTACCTACAACATTGAGGTCAGGCAGCAGGAAAGCAGGCTGCCCACCTCTGGCCCAGGAGCTCTGGGTTGGTAGCTTGAACTTGACCACACAGAAGTGTTTCCACCACAGGAATCAGCAAATGCTACAAATCAGACCTTTTTAACCCCCAGAGAACCAGCTGTTAGACATTTACCCTGTGACCTTTGACTCTTCAGAGTGAAAGGGTGCCTGAAATGTTTCTAAGTAGTTCCTGCGTGTGCGCTGCTCGGGCTCTGTCATGCAGGACACCTGCAAGTGCAGGGTCACGGTCAGCTTTGTGTGGATACTGCGCTACTTTCCCTGACAAGGGGACTGTGGCCTTTAGTGCCTGTGAGAACTTGGACTAGTATGGTCTCTCACTCGTGGCTTATTCCTCCTTGGGAAGGAGTTTTCTCTGATGCCTGACCTTGTCTTTCAAGGTGTATTCTTATACCTCTTCAACCAGTGACCATGACACCTAGAAACATCACTGGAATCGAGCAGGAACAATGCGAGTTTGTATGCCAGTTTACCCCTAGTGCGGGCACCTTTGCTCACTCAAGCTGTGTGGTCTATCCTTGAGTAGACTACAGTGCAAGGCTTTAATGATACCTCAGTTTTCTTCTCACCATTGCTAGAGAAAGCAAACAAAGAAATTTAATTTCTGTATTCAAGTAATAGGATACCCATTATGTTTGATTTTTATTTGAAAAACATCTTCTGATTGGACCTCTAATAACTGAGACTTCCTCTCCCCATTTCAGCTTCTTATCCAATATTTTAAGAAGTTATTTACATTCAGTAGGCTTTAAAGTCAGTCTTGATATTTTCCACTGTTATGATTCTCAACTCAAAATGGATTACACTCACAATACAGACAAATTCAATCTTCTTCATATATAACTTGAGGATAAAAGGTCAAAAAGGGAGCGTGTTTCTCTCCGCTCCTACAGATAAAAATGCAAATAACTAATTTCCTTTGAAGTTTGTAAATACAGCATGTATTCTATATTCTTTATAGCATTAAATAAATAGGTCACCGCAGTTCAGCAAAAGTTAACTCATTAAAGTCTCTGCCAGGCTGAGAAAAAGGGTTATTTTCACCTAACATTAGCTTCTTAGCTATGATGAGATCAATCTTGTGATATCTTGGTTTTTGCTTTATAAGGATCCAGTTCTTAAAGTGGCTACTCTTCCTTCTTATATTCAGACTGTTCAGTGATATCCTTCTTTAGAGACTTGGCCCCAAGTTTTACTGTCCTTGGCACTAGGAAAGAGATTCAGTCTCCACTGATGAAAGGCTCAAGGGAAAATGACAGTACAAGGTGTAGATAGCTTAGCAGAGGAAGGCAGAGAGGAGTCAGGACCGAACTCCGACGAGTCTGTGATGCCCCCAAGAAGGAGGCAGAACGGAAAGGAAATGACGACGAGAGCGAAGAGAAAGACAGCAGCCACTCTGTACTCAGCATCTAGAGTGTGCCAGGCCTTGCAGGGCGGTGGGGTGGAAGGTCTGGAATCGCATAGTCCTGCTGGTTATCCTGGTAAATCCTCCCCAACACTTTGTTAAATTCTCTGACGTCTCAAGCCTTCAGCTGCAGAGTTTTGTCTTCCCTGATGGCTTAGAAGGTAAAGAATCTGCCTCCATTGCAGGAAACCAGGGTTTGATCCCTGGGTCGTGAAGATCCCCTGGAGAAGGGAATGCTACCCACTCTAGTATTCTTGTCTGGGAAATCCCATGGACAAAAGAGCCTATAGGGGCGCGCAAAGAGCTGGCAACAACCGGGCAACTAAACAACAGGGACGGGATCTTGATGTTATGTCAAAATAGAAATTATTGATAGTATGAAACAAGATCACAGAAGGTGTTGTAAAGTCCCAATAACAGGCTTTCATTTCAGTGCAGTCTGAGAAGTTTGGCTTGTTTCAACTTCTAACTACTGAAAAACTCTTTAAAGGTAGAAAATGGTCATTTTGTGAAATGACATGAAATTATTATATTCTTCAAAATATACTACCCAGATATAACTTGACATATCTAAAATCAACTTATTCATTTGTGCATTTGCAAAATCAAAGCTGAATAAAAATAAAATGCATGACAAATAATGTCATTTTCCTCCTCTACCAGCACAGTGCTTAGCACAAAATATGTCAATAGGGTTTGCTGAATGATATCGAATAGAGTTTTGCGATTCCTTCATTTTTTTTCTAATTTGGTCAAATCATCATCTACCTCCTGCCACCTTCATAAAGGACACAAGATATTGGCAGAAGAATTGTAATGTATCTAGAATAGGCTGATGGACAGCAGATTTAATGGAAAATCTTCCAAGTTCACTGTTGAGGTTAATAAGCATAAAATACCTTAAAACTAAATTAAAGTACTTTTTAGCTTAAGAAGGCATTAAAATGAAAAGTTTGATGGCATTTTAGCTGATTCTAGAAGTAAGTAGCATTCCTGTGGTAAAAAGTACCATTTGCAACTGAGATAAGAGTAAAGAGTTTTTGTCTTCCCTGAATATATTGTAGGAAAAAAAAAAAAAAAAATCCCTGCTAATCATTATCCTTGCAAGTGTCTAATTTAACTTTTGGCTCAAAATGCCTATCTGTGGGTACTCCAGCTATTTTATGTGTGTATATAAAATATATATGCTGTATTTTTATTAGTGATATTCAATATAAATTTATTTGTCCTCATTTTAGATTGTGATTTCCACCTTAAAGTTTCCAAATAAATGATATCAACCATCTTTTCTCATTTACTTTGTTTTGTGAAGGTGTTCCTATTTCTTGATCAAATCTCTTGAGTTTTTACATTTTGAGTAACGACAATGAGATCAATTTGCAATTCCAATGTATTCCACTATATTTGAATTGGAACAAAAGGAAGCATCTCAGAACAAAAGCTTGTTGAATGGAGTAATTTTAAATGCCTTTGGTTGAGATGAATTTTTTAGTGGAAGCAGCAGGAAAATGCTCTACCTTTCCCCAGAGACCCCTATTGTTCACCAGTGAGGGAAAATAATCTGTAATTTTAAGGACTGCAAATATGTTCCAGTAATTTTGATAGCTCCAGGGTCATATTTCAAATTGTCTGTAATTTATAAGCATATATCTTTGTTTTCTTCTCTATAGACACTCGCCCTCTCTTATGCTTTACTTAAAATATTATAAACAAATGTTTTAACTGAAAACTTAGAACAAAAGTGAAACGCCTGCTGGTTTGGTCCATCAGTAACAATCTCTATCTTGTCCTAAAGTTGTACACTCATCTGTTTTCCCGTGCCCTTTCCCCCACACCTCATTCCTTCACTAGGCCCTCTATCAGTGTCTATATACAGTTAATTCTGTCCTTTCAGCAATAATACTGTGTGGTGAAACAGTATTATGGATGAGTTGTGTGACCTGCACAGGGAGAAGCTAATATAGCTGGGAAAAAGCATACTATAGTAAAATTTGTTGTACAGTAATGCCTCTAAGAACTAACCGTGCAGAAACTGAGCCTTTGTGAGTCTTGCATTTCAACTGCCCGGATGCAGAAAGCAGGAATTTATCTCCTTTCCTGCCACATGTAACACAGACATTCTAATTTCTGAAAAGGCACTTTCTGGCTCTTCTTTCTAAGATTCTTGGATAACAATTAATTAAGTTAATGTTAATTAAATTTAATGTTATTAAATTAATAAAGGGTATTTAGAATGCATTCAAACTTAAGAAATCATCAACTTAAAATAATTGTATATGTGTACCTCATGGTAGCCACAAACTAAAACTCTGTAATAAATACATACATAAAAAAATGAAGGACTCTAAACATAGCAGTGACCAAGAACTGACTCACTGGAAAAGACCCTGATGCTGGAAAGGATCAAAAGCAGGAGGAGAAGGGGATGACAGAGGATGAGATGGTTGGATGGCATCAGTGACTCGATGGACATGAGTTTGAGCAAACTCCGGGAGTTGGTGATGGACAGGAAGGCCTGGTATGTTGCAGTCCATGGAGTTGCAGAGTCAGACACGACGGAGCAACTGAGCTGAAAATATAGCAATAAAAATAGTCAACAAATCACAACAGAAGAGAGCTAAAGATTAACATAAGAACAAAATGAGGTACAATCCCCAAAGAATTAACACAATGACAATAAATACATACCTATCGATAATTATGTTAAATGTAAATGAACTAAATGATCCAACCAAAACACACAGAGTAGCAAAATGGATTAAAACAAGCAAACGAAATGCCAAGCCCACGAGAGACTCAGTTCAAATCTAAAGACACACACAGACTACAAGGGAAAAGATGGAAGAAGGTGTTCCATGAAAATATACACAAAAATAAAGATGGCATGTCAAGCTTGAAGAAGATAATAAGACTTTAAAGATTGTTGCATGAGAAAAAGAAGGATATTTCATAAGATAAAGAGATCAATTCACCTAGAAGACAGGACAGTTGGAAATATACATGCTCCCAAAATAGATGCACATATACACGGAAAGGAAATACAATAATAAGCAGGGACTTAAACAACCGCTTACAAAAGCGAACAAATTATCCAGACAGAAAAGCAATAAGGAAACACTGGCCTTAAACAACACGTTGTGTCAGATGAGGTTAATAGACACATGTATTATTCCATCTGAAAACAGCAGAATCCACAGCTTTTTAAGTACACGTGTGACATTCTCCAGGATAGAGCACATGAAAGGGCAAGTTGCTCAGGCATGTGCAACGCTTTGTGACCCCATGAGCTGTACAGTCCATGGGATTCTCCAGGCCAGAATACTGGAGTGGGTACCTTTTCCTTCCCCAGGGTATCCTCCTAACTCAGGGATCGAACCCAGGTCTCCCACATTGCAAGCAGATTCTTTACCAGCTGAGCCACAAGGGAAGCCCAAGAATACTGGAATGGGTAGCCTATCCCTTCTCCAGCAGATTTTCCTGACCCAGGAATTGAACTGGGGCCTCCTACATTGCAGGCAGATTCTTTCCCAACTGAGCTATCAAGGACATGCTGGGCTGCAAAATAAATCTCAGAAATTTAAGGAGATAGAAACAATATTAAGTGTCAATAATATTAAGTATCTCAACACTGTGATTCTAGAAATCTACAAAAACAACAAAAAATACAAATGTGATTACTAAGCAGTATGCTCCTAAGCAACCAGTTAGTCACTAAAGAAATCAAAGAGGGAATTTAAAAAATACCCGGAGACAAGAGTCACAGCAAATGTACTTCTCAAGAAAATTTTATAGCAAGACAAGCCTACCTCAGGAAACAAAATCTCAAACAGTCTGAACTTATACCTAAAGGAACTACAGAAAGAAAAACAAACAAATCCCAAAGTTATTCAAGAAAAAGTCATAAAGATCAGAGCAGAAATAGAGACAAAAAGTATATCAGTGAAAGTAAGAATTGGTTCTTTGAAAAGAGAAACAAAATTGAAAACCCTTTAGCTAGATTGATCAAGGAAGAAAGATAAATGTCTAAAACAAGTAAAATCAGAAGCCAAAACGGAAAAGTTGCAACTGACACCACAGAATGCAAAGGATCATAAGAAATACAAAGAATCACATGCCAATAAAATGGACAGCCCGAAAGAAAGAAATTGCTAGAATCATACACTCTCCTAAGACGGAATCAGGAAGAAATACAAAATATAATCAAACAAATTACCAGTAATGCTATCAGTCAATAATTTAAAAACTCCCAATGAACGAAATCCAAAACCAGATGAATTCACAGGCGAAGTCTACAAAACATTTAAAGCAAAACACCTATCCTTCTTAAACTATTTTTAAATATTGAAGAGGAGCTATTTGTATGAGCATCACATAAACCCCAAAAACAAAGAAATCACCAGAAAAGAACCAAAAAAAACATAAAGAATGTCACTGATGGACATAGATGGAAAAATCCTCAATAGAATATTAGCAAACCAAATGCAACTATACATTAAAAGGATCATACATCATGATCAAGTGGGCTTTATCCAATGATGCAAACTTGTTTCAATATTTGCAATCCAGTCACTGTGATATACCACATTTACAGATTGAAGCAGAACTAAAATGTCACCATCTCAGTAAATGCAGAAGTGGTTTAGATAAAATTCAGCATTCATGTATGAGAAAAACTCTCAACAAACTAGAGATCTAAGAACCATACCTCAATGTGTGAAAGTCGCTCACTTATGTCCGACTCTTTGGGACCCCATGGACTATACCGTCTATGGAATCCTCCAGGCCAGAATACTGGAGTGGGTTGCCATTCCCTTCTCCAAGGGATCTTCCCAACCCAGGGATCGAACCCAGGTCTCCCGCATTTCAGGTGGATTCTTCACCAGCTGAGCTACCAGGGAAGTCCATACCTCAACATAATAAAAGTCAGTTATGAGAAACCTACAGTTAACATCATACTCAGTGGTGAAAAGCAAAAAGCATTTCCTCCAAGATTAGGAACAAAACAAGGATGCCCAGTCTTGAAACTCTTGCTCAATATAGTACTGGAAATCCTAGCTATAGCAACCAGAAAAGAAAAACCAGCAAACGGAATCCAAATTGGAAAAGAAGAAGTAAAACTGTCTCTGTTTGCAGATAGAATGACACCATGATAACACAATGCATTTGTAGAAAATCCTACAGGCGTCCCTAATTAAATTCGGTAAAATTGCAGTGTACAAAATTAACATATAGAAACCTGTTGTCTTTCTTCACAAAAAAACATCAAACTTTTAGGAAGAGAATTTAAGAAAACAACTCCATTTAACTGCATCAAAAATACTGAAATACTTAGGAATAAATGAAACCAAGATGATGTTAGTAGAAAGACCTGTACTCAGGAAACTATAAGACACTGATAAAGGAAAGAGAGGATGACACAATCAAGTGGAGAGATATACTGTACTCATTGATCAGAAGAATTAAAGTTCTTAAAATGGCCTTACTCTCTAAGGCAATTCATAGATTCATTCCTATCAAAATACCACTGGGATTTCCACAGAATTAGAATAAATAACTCTAAAATTTGTGTGTAAACAGAAAAGACCTTGAATTCCCAAAGCAGCTGTTGAGAAAGAACAAAGCTCCTTGATATCATGCTTTCAAACTACATTGCAAAGCTACCGCCAACAAAACAGTATGGTACTGACACAAAAAGATAGGCGTTTAACAGTGGAACCAAATACAGAGTCCAGAAATACACCTACACGTTATGGCCAGTTAATCTATGACAAAGAAGGCAACAATACAGTGAAGGAAATACCTCTTCATATAACTGTATTGGGAACCTGGACAGCTACATGTAAGAGAGAAAACTGGGCTATTTGCACATCATCTACAAAAATAAAATAAAATTGGATTAAAAATTTTGAGGACCTGAAATCATGAAACTCCTGGGAGAAAAATATGCTTTGCCATTTGTCTTGGTAGTATTTATTTTTTTAGATATACTTCCTCAAGCAGGGGAAACAAATGTGAAAATAAACAAATGGGATTACATCAGAATAGAAAGCTTTTGTGCAAGAAAGGAAACTACCAACAAATTGAAATAGGCTGTTTACTAAATAGGAGGGGATATTTGCAAATGATATTTCTGATAGAGGGTTAATATCCAAAATATACAAAGAAATCATAAAATTCAAATTTATATAAAAAAAATAAACAATCTGATTAAAAAATGGGCATAGCAACCTGAACAGACGTTTTTGCAAAGAAGACATACAAATGGCGAACAGGTCCATGAAAAGAGGCTCAAAGTCATTCGTCATCAGAGAAATGCAAATCACATGCACAGTAAGATATCATCTGATACCTGTCAGAATGGCTCTTGTCCAAACAATGACAAGTAACACGTTTTTGTAAGAATGTGGAATAAAGGGAACCTTCAAACAGTGTCAGTGGGAATGTAGATTGGAACAACCACTATGAAAAACAGTATGGAGTTTCCTCAAAAAATTAAAAATAGAACTACCATATAATCCAGCTATTCGACTTCTGAGTACTTTTTAAAAGAAACAAAAGCACTGATTCAAAAGCATACATGCACCTCTATATTAACTGCAGCATTATTTTCAACAGCCACGGTGTAGAAACAACCAAAGGGCCTAGAGTTAGATGAATGGATAAAAGATGTGGTACATCCATATGGAGCCTGACAGGCAACAGTCCATGGGGTTGGGAAGGAACCAGATGCAACTCAGTGACTGAAACAACACTGTGGCGACATGGACGGACCTAGAGGATATTATGCTATGCAAAGGAGTCCAAGGTAGATGCTATGTGAGTTCACCTCGATGTGGAATCTGGAAGACAAAACAAAAGGAAAAGGATGCAGAACAAAAAACTCGTGGATACAGAGAACAAACAGATGGTTGCCGGAGGGAGGGCTGTAGGGCTGTGAGTGGCGTAATAATGGGAGTTATTAGGTACATGCTTCCAGGTACAAAATAAATGGGTTGCGGGGATGAAATGTATGGCCTGGGAAATACCGATAATATTATGACAAACTATTTTTGGCGCAAAAATGGGCAAAAGTCACGAGCTCTCATTTACGAGGTGAATAAGCATCAAGGATATAACGTACAGAATTAATGTAATTACCACTGCTGTATGTTATAGATGCAAGTTGTTTTTTAAAAAAGAAGCCTTGAAATCCTGACTCAGTCTGTTGATACATCTGAAATTTGACTAAGCACTGTCAGCTGAGAAACCTATACCCAGGAGTGACTCGAAACATCAGTTGCAGTTGAGGATACCTGGTTTAATCCTCTTTCAAAGAGCTCTGAGACTCTACTTTGGTGAAGAAATGTGCCATGGTCTATACCATACAGCAGGCCTTTGGAAGGTTTCAGAGTGAAATGAAATTCTCTGTAGATTGCAAAGACTTGGAAGCTATCTTTACTGTAACCAATACTATCAAAATGGAAGCAAATGAAATTCCCCTATACTCAATGAGTTTGTGTGTGTGTTTTCCTGATAGCGGGAACATATTGCAGACAGAAAGGGCACTGTGAAATCTCCAGGGACTTTCCATAAGGCATATAATTTTTGAAATATTTATATTTGCCCATAAAACCATAATGTAGGGACTGAATTTTTCTTCAAATGTGACAGCCCATTCATGTGACTGTTTATATAATAATACATTAAACAGATTTATTTCTAGCATCTATTTCTAAGAGAAAAGAGTAGACTTTGGTGTTTTTCTCTCAAAACAGGAGTTTGGGGGAAACCTCAGAAATAGTTTTAGACATAAAAGTACCCTAAGATTTTTATTTTTTTTTTTAATATTTGATCTCCAGTTTGGGGAATGTGAAATTAAAAAAAATGTTAGAGGAGATTTGGTCACCAAGTTAAGATAGGATTATGAATGTGTGAGAAAAGTTCTGTCTTAGCAAAGTAGCAACATGTTATTTAGAATACAAACATAGCAGACAAGGCAGTTGTAAAGAATCTGAGCTCATAAGTGTTGAAACATTTTTTTCTTTCTTAAATAATCAAAGACATGATAAAGTCATTCTAAAGCACAGAAAATTATTTTAGTATCTGCTAGGTAGGCAGATTAGACCGACTGTAGCCCTCGAGGCTCCTCTGTTCATGGGATTTTCCAGGCGAGAATACTGGAGTGGGTTGCCATGCCCTCCTCCAGGGGACCTTCCCGACCCAGGGATGGCACCCAAGTCTCTTATGCCTCCTGCACTGGCAAGCACATTCTTTACCACTTTGCTGCCTTGGTTGCCAGTTTTATCCATGCTATCATGTGTATCAGGACTTATTTTTATGGTTCAAATACATGCACACACACCACATTTTGTTTATCCATTCCTCTGATGATAGGTCTTTGAGTTGTTTAAATCTTAGGCAATTATGAATAGTGTTGTTATGAACAATTGTGTACAGTGTATGTTTGAGTCCTGAGTTTTACTTCTTTGGAGTATATAGGAGTGGAATTGCTGGATCATATGGCAATCCGCCTGCATTGCAGGAGACCCCAGTTCCATTCCTGGGCCAATAAGATGCCCTGGAGAAGGGATAGGCTACCCACTCCGGTATTCTTGGCCTTCTTTTGTGGCTCAGCTGGTGAAGAATCCGCCTGCAGTGTGGGAGACCTGGGTTGGGAAGATCCCCTGGGGAAGGAACGGCTACTCACTCCAGTATTCTGGCCTGGAGACTTCCATGGACTGCATAGTCCATGGTGTCGCAAAGAGTCAGACGTGACTGAGCAAGTCCTTCTCCATTCTCTCTCTCTCCACGGCACTTCTGTGTTTCACTTTTTGAGGAACTTGAGCCCATTCCTCACGATGCATCCAGGATGAGTTTTTAAGAAATACCAAAGTCCCTGTCTCAACTCTAAAGGCTTGAGGGTGGTGAGATGCTTTGAAAAATAAGCAGGGTTCAGTGCTGCCCCTGGGGAACTACGTGACCTTTATCAAGTTTCTTAACTACATTTGGAGTCTTCGTTTATTCATTTGTTAAAGCTGAAATGACACCCTCCTCTGTAAACTACTTGTTAGAATTCCAGGAAATAGTGCGTAAGAAGCACTTACTGTTTAACACACAGTTTACCTTTTCCTCCCATTTTCATATATATTAGCTTTTTCTCCACACAAAACATGGAAAGCTTTAATTTTCTGCCTACTAGTCATTCTAGGACAGATCAGCTTTAGAATTAACTGTTTTCATATGTCAAAGCCTTATATATCAAAACATGAATTATTGTCTTTACAAAGGAGGCATGAAAGATGGGAGCGCCTCTCTCACAGACTCGATTTGTTTGCTTCTGCTGGAAGATTCCCAGGCTTTGATCCTGTGTGAACTCTTTGTAGTGCCTCAGAGCTTATCTGAACATCTGATATGGAAAGACAGTTATATCATCTTGTAGCACTCATTGGACTTAGAGTGAGTCCAAAGAAACTTGGTATGTTTCAATTTAAAGTTGGTTCTTTCATGCGCACCCAGGATGAAAACTAAAGTGCAACCGGACCTAAAGCTCACCAACTAGTGTGCTCCCCAGTTTGCAAACAGCATGAGAGGAGCATTGAGGGCAGCCTGGGAAGGGTCGCATGGCCCGGGGAGTGGCCAAGAACACGGGCATCGTGTGCTGGGAGCTCAGTGCAGCAGCAGCCTGGACAGGGCCTGCCTCGTGCACTCAGTGCGTGCTCACGCGCTGCTGCTTCCCTGAAATGCCCGGGGAGGTTCTGGGAGTTGGTGGTGAGCAAAGCCGAAGCAGTTCCCTACCTCATGGAGGATAAGTTGCGTGGGGAGATAGACCTCAATCCAACGCCATGAAGGGAAGGTCCAGGGAAAAGCGTGAGGCATGCACTCAGCACAGGGACATGTAACGGGGAAATCCCCATGGTCTCGCCCTGCACAGTCTTCAGTCTGTGAGCACAGGCCTGTTTTAGGATCACTTCACAGGCTACAGTTTGTCTTTCTAGCCAATACCTCCTCATAGGCCCGGAAGAGGAAATGGCAGCTCCTGCAACCCTGCAGTGTTAACACTCTCATGTCCTTACCATGGATTATAAATCTGGAGAGGACACCTGAAGTTTGTCAAGAGCTTTAATCATGTTCTTAATGCATGTTGTTGCAAGTCGAACTAATGACATATAAAATAACTCTTCTTTAGATACAAATTTCGATATATATAGGAGTTCCTAATGTAAGGCTTTCCTAGTGGCTCAGAAGGGAAAGAATCAACCTGCAATGCAGGAGACTTGGTTCAATCTCTGAGTTGCAAAGATCCCCTGGAGGAGGGCATGGCAACTCCCTCCAGTAATCTTGCCTGGAGAATCCCCATGGACAGGGGAGCCTGGTGGGCTAGAGTCCATGGGATCACAAAGAGTCAGACATGACAGCGGCTAAGCACAGCACAGGAGTTTCTAAAAAGATGCTTAAACATGTCTCTAAAGTCAAAGACATGCTTTTCTATTTGAATTTTAGAGGTATAATCTTATATTAGCCCATCGTGTAAAGTCTTATATATTTGGGTTTTGCAGAATACACATGTACAATTTTACTGTGTAAGTAGGGACTTCCCTGGTGGCTCAATGGTAAAGAATCTTCCTGCAAATGCAGGAGACCTGGGTTCAATCCCTGGGTCAGGAAGATCCACTGGAGAAGGAAATGGCAACCTGTTCCAGCCTCCGTGCCTGGAAGCCCATGGACAGAGGAGCCTGATGGACTACAATCCATGGGGTTGCCAGAGTCAGACACGACACGACTGAGAGACTCAACCAGCGCCGCCCTGACCGCTGTACAGGTCGTCTTTATGTAAGGACAAATGTGAGAACCTTTCTTTCTCAAACCCAGATTTGTGTCATGTGACATTAGTCATTCATTAAAACCTTGATACGTTTTTCCCAGAAGTCATTAGGGAAAAACAGAACCGTATTTTCCCCAGTGACCCTTGACCTCAAGAGTAATGCCTAGTAAATTCTAGGCATATTCTTGAACTGCCAGAGGCTGAGTTTGAGTCCCATTTGTAGGCGCTCCCCATTGCAGTATGTGAAAGACTGATTTTCCCCTTCTACTCACTTGGCACTTTCACAGTTTACACTTTCACTGACTTCTTGCTATTTTGAGTATCAAGTAGATTGTCTTGACTTCCTGCCTGTTCAGTTTGTTTAAAAAACAAATCTAACATTGAATTTAATGCTGAGGAAATGGTGAGAAACTGACTGCTCAGAAGAATTAATTTCCTCAAGGTTCGTTTTTTAGCAGCTTGAAAATCAGCACACTAAGTTTCACACTGCATGCAAATAATTTTCCCTGGGCATTAGGGTGTTTCTGAAACCCTGAGGCATGACTTAACCTATCTGGGCTTTCCCTGAAAAATCAATTGCCAACCTAGTCTGGAAAAATTATTTTGTACATTAGGTTGTGAAATTCATTGTGAATTCTGAATTACTGGTCTTCATTCATTGATTCAAAAAGTATTTCTTAAACCCTACCGTGTGCCAGGCACTTTGCTAAGTACTAGGCTTATAAAGCTAAATAAGTTAGACTTAGTGACTATCACAAAGATTTCAGATGCAGTCTAGAAATGAGTTGGGTGTCTGCATGCAATGTGAGGAATGATAGACATCGATCTTACACACCACGGCAAAACTGTCAGTTTAGTTCAGTTCAGTCGCTCAGCCGTGTCCGACTCTTTGCGACCCTGTGGACTACAACACACCAGCCTTCCCTGTCTATCACCGATTTCCAGAACTTGCTCAAACACATATCCATCCGGTCGGTGATGCCATCCAACCATCTCATCCTCTGTCACCCTCTTCTCCTCCTGCCTTCAGTCTTTCCCTGCATCAGAGTCTTTTTCAGTGAGTCAGTTCTTCGCATCAGGTGGCCAAAGTGTGACAAACTGTGGACAACACCTAAACAGACTCTGAACGAGGCAACTGGAGGTACGGGCACATTGGTGGGGTAGGAAAAGCTTTTATTTTAGAACTACAGACTTAATGCGAATGGCATAAGCAGGGAGTAACTAGAAAAAAAGATGAAAAATACAGGTTTTGGAGGCAGTTGATGTGCTGCCAGTTTGCCCTTCCTTTGACAACATAGGGGTTTATTAGGGTCTCTCTTGTTTGAATCCTGCGTGGCAACAAAATGTTAATAATGCATTACTTGCCTTATTGTAGGTAACTGTTAATTTCCTGGGCTTTTTAAACATGAATCTGAATTAGATGTGGGATTTCTTATTGCTTATGAGAAATTCAGTCAACGTTTCTCAGATTTAACCATTTGAAGCTGACATCTGCCTTGGAGCATCCTGGAAGCCCACGTTCTCTAGGTGATTGAAATGCTGTTCCACAAGAAGTGGTGCAAAGGGCCTTATCTCCGTGTTCATTTCAGCTGTCAGCCCCTCGTGCAGTACCTGTGTTCTTTCCACGAATTAATCATGGGTCAGATGCTGATGTTTCATGATGCTTCCAGCAGGAGATTTTCTGGCAGATCCATAAATGCCACCCTACAGCTGTAGGACGTGTTTATGATGCTTTTCCTCAGTGGATGAAGGAGAAGATCATATTAACGATTGAAAACTCGTGCATAGATACTTCTCTGGCAGTTCAGTGTATAAGGCTTCGCCTTCCTAACAAGGGGTGCAGGTTCGATCCCTTGTCGGGGAGCTAAGTTCCCCCAAACAAACAAAAACAAAAATCTGCACTTGCCACCGTTACTATGGAAGGAAGAGAATCCCATCTCTCAACCCTTGCTTTGCATCACCATCATTCCTTACAAAGCTGTTGAAATGCTGGCACTATTCTTTAATCAAGTTGTCCAGTTCCATAGAAAATGTCTCTGGCACTTACCAGCCTCAGCATTTGCTGAGTGAGGTCACTGGAATGGCTAATACATACTGTTGACTGGCCAACTGAGGATCTGACTGACTTCCCCTTTTAAATCATAGGCCCTGTACCCAGAGCACTTGTGAGGACATGTCAGCGGTTTGGGAACATGACATGCACAGTGGTCTGACCATAGAAAGGAATCCCTGAAACGTTTCACCATAACTGCATGTGTGTGCTCAGCTGTATCTGACTCTCTGTGACCCCCATAGACTGTAGCCTGCCAGGCTCCTCTGTCCATGGGATTTCCCAGGCAAGCCTCCTGGAGTGGGTTGCCATGCCCTCCTCCAGGGGATCTTCAGGGAATGAACCCATGTCTCCTGCCATCAGCAGGTGGATTTTTTTTTTTTTTTTTTAACCACTGGATCATCTGGGGAGCAAGCTATATTCTTCGTTTTCTGACGGAAAGTCTCAGGATACCCTTTCCAGGAGAAAGACAATGCCATCATTAACACGTAATTATGACAGTTATTTATTTACTTTTAAAGTAGGCGCTTTTTTTCACCATTGTGAACATGTACAAGACTTCACAAATCTTGTTTATGCCTTGATGCATTTTGATAGTTTTATTGGAGTATAATTTACAAATCATTCAAATCGCCCAGTGCAAGTGTGGGCTAGACGGTAAATGTGCAGCGGTGTGCAGGTAGCCTCACGCCCAGTTTCAGAATGCTTCCTTCCGTCAGCCTCAGAAGTTTCCTCCTGTGTATTTCAGATATTCCCACTCCCACCCGAAGCTCCAGGCAGTCAGCAATTTGTTCTCTGCTTATACAGTTTTGCCTTTCTAGACATTTCATATAAATGGAATCATACAGTATGTGATCTTTGGTCTGGTTGATTTCCCTGAGCATAATTATTTTGAGATTTTTTTCAGAGTTGTTGCATAGCATGTATTTCCTTTTCCTTTCTTTTTTTTTTTTTCTTCTGCTGCACCACCCAGGTTGTGTTAGTTTCCCAACCAGGGGTTGAACCTGGATCCATGGCACTGAAAGCCTGCGTCTTATCCACAGGACCACCAGGGAAACCCCTATGTCTGTCTTCATGGCAAGCAAAACTCCACTACATGAATGATACCCGTTCGGTTTATCTACTCACCAGTTGATGGACATTCGTGTTGCTTCCAGTTGACATTATTATGAGTTGAGCTGCGGGCATTTGTATGCAAGTGTTTGTGTGGATAAATGATTTCACTTCTCTCCATTAGATACCCTGGAGAGGAATCACTGGGTCCTGTGATAATGTGTGTTTAACGTTTTTAATAATTACTTAAATGTTTTCACTGTGTAACATTTAACATCCCCATCAGACAGGGGAGGAACCAGTTTCTCCATATCCTCACCAGTACTTGATGTTTTTAATTTCCTTCATTCTAGCCAGTTTAGTGGGTGTGCAGTAAGCTCTCGCATGCGTGCTTGGTTGCTTCACTCATGTCCCACTGTGTGCAACCCTATGGACTGGAGCCCGCCACCCTCTCTGTCCGTGGGATTCTCCAGGCAAGAACGCTGGAGTGGGCTGCCATGCCCTCCTCTGGGGGCCCTCCCTGAGCCGGGGATCGAAGCCGCCGCGTCCCCTGCATCACAGGCGGATTCTTCACCGTTTAGCCACTCAGGGAGCCCAGTGGTCTCTTATGGTTTTATTTTTGTTTTATCTAATTACTCATTCTATTAAGCGTCTTTTTCATGTGCTTATTATCCAGTCATACATGCTTCATTAGTAAAATAGCTTTTCAAATATTTTGCCTAATTATGGCACTTTTTAAATCACACAATGCATTTTTGTGATTTTTGCTAGAATGTTTGCTGTGTACATAGACGTTGAGATGCCCTTAGAATTCACCCCCACAGAGCTTTGAAAGCATTTTATACGATACGAAAATGGTGCACCAGGGTCATGTCACTTAAGAGATATTTGTATAAAATGCGATATGTTTATTTCATAGCTAATGAGATGCTAAATCTAACCTTTGGCTCAAAAATCATCATTTTCCTCTCATTTGGTTCTCTGTTTTGTTATGTATTTGTTGATAATTCGTGGTTAGAAAGACATAAAAGCTGTCTACCTCACAAGGGGCTGAGCTGCCTCTTCTCTGCATTCTTTCCATGAGTAACTATTTATTGTTAATTATGATTGAAACAGTAACTCTTTAACAAAGCACGAGTAACTTCGATTAATCAGCTGCTTTCCAGGCAAATGTACTTCCTGGCATCCCTAGGGTTTTCATCATCAAACTGTAGTAATGACGCTGCTTTGCACAGTGCTGTTGTTTCCCTGGTAAATATGTGCATTGATTACCCGGGAGCCCAGGTCGTGATGTGCTGCTGTTTTGCTTTATTCTTTATTATGTTAGGAATCCTCCACAGTAGGGGGCTGCTGTCGACTACAGGGTCACCTTGGGACTTCTCGTATGGAAATCTAAATGAATTCTTTGTTACTGTAAATTACAAACAGAACAACAGCAGCCTGCTTCCACATTGATAAATATGTATATCCTTCCCACCAGTGAGATTATGGTGAAGGATAGATCAAAGTGAATCAGCGCCTGTCAAGGAAATTTGATAGGTCAGCCCCTGCTGTAATGTTACTCCCTTTTCTTCTCAGTGTGACGTAAGCATTAAACCCTGAATCTAGCGTTCCTTCACCCATTGTGGTTAACAGGACTTCAAATGTGGAAATGAACCCACCTGTGCAGTGGGAGGCAAATTCAAAACTAAATTTTTACAATCAAATGAGTTTGATTGTATTCAGACTCTGAGTATTGCTTAGTATGTGTAGCTACTGTAGTGTTAGGCCATTGTGTCTAAGTGTTGTAAAATCTGTTGCTATGAATCTCTTAGATTTTCATGAAAACTTTCTGAAGCCACCTATCCTAAAAATCTATTCACTTGGCCGTATACTTTTCCCAGTCTTACTGACGGTTAAGAAATCATTATAACCTATTGTTCTCTCATCACTACCACAATTATTCATCTCCAAATGTTTTTTAAATTTTATGGAATTTAAAAGAGAAAATCCAAAGCATATGACGTAAATTTGAAGTAGAAATGAGACTATTAAAAATAAGGAACATAAACTAATGTTCATAAAATTGGTTTAATACAGAAAAGAAAGATAACATTGAAATTTAAAGGAAGCAAATAGAAAGGAAAATAGTGAGGAAGCGGGAATGGATAGTAAATAAGGGGCCAATTTGACAAATGAAAGAGCAGATGCCAACAGAACCCAAACGATTGCAGCGGCCTGGTAGCTCCTTTCTCCTTGGCTTAACCTGCATCCTTCTCGTGACATCTTTTTCAGAATTCAGATACAATCTTATCAGCCATTCATGATAGCATTTTTCCACCCAGAAGCTTTACATTTTATTTACTGCTTTATTTATTTATTTTATTTTTTTCCCAATTTGGCTGCGGCCCTCAGTTACTGAGGGACAGAGAGGCCTGGGGTGCTGCAGCGGGACTCGGCTAAGCAACTGAACAACAGCAGCTCAGCTACTGGCCAGCCACACTGCATTCCCGCAGAGCGAGGCTGCCTCTCAGACTCCTCCCCGCTGTCCGCGTTCCCTCACGGGTGGATTTTCCTGTCTCATAAATAGCCCCAGCTCCTTGATATTCTCCTGAGTTTTCTCGCAATCTCCCATTTCTCTATAATCCTTTCAGAGAACCCCTTTGGCTCTCTGGAACCTGAAACACCAAATAGACTTCAGTTTTCTTCCTGAAAAATTCCCAGACATTCATACATAATACAGCCTACAGATACAATAAAAATGTTAGTGGTCTTAACACCTTCTGTGACATTTCATTGTTCACAGTTCCAACTGGGTGTATCCATTCTTTTCCTTTTTTTCTGCCTTTTATCTTTCTAACCAAATGGAATATTTTGTTTTTGGCAAATGTACAGCTATTTTCTTTGCTCGTGGATATAGTTGGAAATACATTTTATACGTGGTTGTTAGTCATAAGTCACGTTCCACATCTTTGATCATCCTTCCAATTTGCACTGTGGGTTCATCCTCATTTGTTATTCAGTCTAAAGTGACTCTCTCTCTTTCTTGTCTCTCTCTTGATAGCTATTTTTGAGCCCCAACACTGATTCTAGTTGGACATTTCCCAGTTAGTCATTCATATATCTGAACATGTTTTCGAAATTAAGGATGCTACATGGAGCTATCACGGCAATCACGCCTGTCTGCATCCGCCCTCCCTGCTAGAACCACAAGCCGATCAGCCCGCCTGCTCAACACATGCCTGGCGTGCGGCATGAAAATGCTCCAGTTCCACACGATTTTCAAGCCTGCTTGCCTCCATCCTTGCTTTAGATTTGGTCTGTCACACACACCTAACAGAGATCATTCATTTCTCACATTTACAAGTGAAGGCACAAAAGATAGTAAGAAACACTTTGATATAAAGGCTTGTGTTTTTTCATAAGAAAATTAAAAATCTTTTTAGGTTTTCAAGCCCTTAAAAATACATCAGAGCAAGCGTATCTAAGTGAAGCTTTGAGTGGGTGTGATTCTATTTGAACATCAAATAATAAGGTAATTTCCCAGAAAACAACTTTCAGATTCAGAAAAACTCATCTGTTAAGGAACCTGCCAGCCATTGCAGGAGGCATAAGAGATGCGGGTTCAATCCCTGGGTCGGGAAGACCCCTGGAGCACAGCACCCCACTCCATTCTTCTTGCCTGGAGAATCCCATGGACAGAGGAGCCTGGTGGGCTACAGTCCATAGGGTCACACAGAGTTGGCCACTACTGAAGTGTCTTAGCAGGCTCGCACAATTGTTAATGAAGGGCTATTGGTAAAGAGTCCTCTTGCCAGTGCAGGAGATACAAGAGACCTGGGTTCTGTCACTGGGTAAAGAATATCCTCTAGAGACGGAAATGGCAGCCCGCTCCAGTATTCTTGCCTGGAGAATGCCACGGGCAGAGCAGCCTGGTGGGCTGCAGTTCATGAAACCGCAGAGGGTCGGACACAGCTGAGCCACAAGCACAGCAGTTGTTAAGGGCGCCTACCCGTTTCCTCCCATCTGAATGCAGGCTCTGGGCTGAGGATGCCACGGGCTCCTTAAACGCTTCTCCGCGACCTCAGCGCTCCCGAGGCGGGCTGTTATTGGTGAGTCTGGCGGGCAGGGTGAGTAAAGCACGCCTTGTCAGCTGGTTAGCGGAACTCACGGTCACTCAGCCACACCTTGGCGGTGGGAGTCAACGGGGAAATGTGCTTGTCTTTCTATCCCAGAAGAAAGTCTGCCTTTCTTGCTGTCCCAGAAACCCTACTAGAGTGGGTTGCCATTTCCTTCTCTAGAGGATCTTCCCTGCCCACCGACTGAACCCAGGTCTCCTGCGTCTCCTGCCTTGGCAGGCGGACTCTTCACCACTAGCATCACCTGGGAAGCCCTTCATTAACAACTGTGCAAGCCTGCCAAGTCGCTTCAGCAGTGCCCAACTCTGGGCGAGTAAGATAAAATCTGGGATAGTAAGCATCAGCATCTCATAGGCCGGTGCTGCTCCAGCTGATGGATGAGAGAGGGATGGTGTTTGCACGTCACCCAGCACACCCCTCTGTACATTTATGAGCCCAGAGTACAGATGAAGACCAGCGGTGCTCCTGTGTTCTGACCTCGGGGGATGGCGGAGCTCTCAACACAAAGGCCTTTGGAGATTTCACGATTTTTCTTTCCTTTTTAATAAAAATTACATGTTACCAGCTAACATGTATAGGTGGGTGTTAACAGTGAAAAGTTAGTCTCTATTTCTTCTCACACCATGCTGCCAGCTCAGTACTCCCAACCCTCAGAGCTCAGTAGTTTCTCATGTCCACTTTGAAATGTTAAATAAGTATCCATGTAGGCAAATGTCCAATATGTGTGCGCTTGTATTTTTTTCATAAAAGTTGACAAGTAGTATCCCACAGTCTATTCTGATCTGCAACTTGATTTTTTTTTCACATTATTAGCACCTAG
This sequence comes from Neotragus moschatus, assembly GCA_006410615.1. Taxonomy (NCBI): domain Eukaryota; kingdom Metazoa; phylum Chordata; class Mammalia; order Artiodactyla; family Bovidae; genus Neotragus; species Neotragus moschatus. Next base: position 32,455 of record SJYA01003751.1, on the reverse strand, counting down.
ATTCCCTAAGTCAGTATATAACATTCTACCTTATTGTAAATAGCTATGCAGTAATATATTGTATATTTGTCCTGTAATTTTTTAAGTGAGGTATTTGTAAATGGATGTGTGAAACTGCCCAACATTAAGATATGGTAAATGGTGCTTAATGAACATCTCTGTTCTTACCTTAGCCTCCCCTTGTTGCCGTAATAAAATACCATAAACTGGGTGGCCTGAACAACAGAAATATATTTGTCACAGTAACAGAGGCTGTGAAGTCCAAGATCAAGGTGCCAGCAGGTACAATTCTGTTGAAAGCTCCCTCGGGAATTTGTTGCAAAGGGCCACCTTCTCTCTTAGTCCTCTCGTGGCAGAGAGAGAGAGAAAGGCAGTGCTCAGGTTTCGCTTCCTCTTCTTAAAAAGACACTCTGCCATCACCGGAGTCCGCCATCACGACTTCATCTAACGATTGCCTTCCAAAGGCCCGCCAGCCAAGCGCCGTCACAGTGGAGGTGAGGCGTCCTCTCTGGGGAGACAGACATTCATTCAGTTCATAGGACTTCGTATGTCTTTGCATCCTTGAGTGAAATGTTTTCTAAAGCACCTTGTTAGAGACTGTATTGCTGTGTCAAACAATATATAAGCTGCATTTTTATAAACATTATAAATTGCTTCCAGCAGGTAGCACATGAAGATAGTAGCTCCGTATCATCTCCACTTTGTTTATTGCTAAGCTTTTAAATATGTTCCTCTCCAGTAGGCAAATAATGGGATTTCATTTCATTTTTTAAAAAAATTAGAATGAACTTGAACATCTCTCTGAAGACTACTGACCACTTAGATTTTGGTCCTTTGAATTACTTCTTCATTCCTTTTGTTTATTTCTGTACTGAGGTTCATTTTTTAAATTGACTTTAAAATTTTTTTGTATAGCTGGGAAACTAGCCCCTTGCCGCACATATTGCTTGTGCTCTTCCTGGTTTGCTGTTTGACTCTTGGAGGGTCCCAGTTACTGATTGCTTTGTAACAAATTCTGCCATGTCTCTCAGAAAACTAATCTTACTTCTCAGGATTCCGAGGCTCGTGACTCTGGACGGGATGTGGGTAGAACCGTGTGACTCTGCAGGGCTGCTCTCGGGTCGTTTTCATCCAGATAGATATCCAGCTCTCAGCTGTGAGGCCGGGGAGGCTGGCGGCTGGCTGCCCTGGCATGACCAGGGTCCTAGTTTGGGGGCCTTAGCTCTCGGGCCAGCTGGATGTTTTGGTTTTCCACAAAATAGACATAAGGGGCTCTCCTTCCCACGGGGCCCCTCCATGTGACCTATTAATCCCCAGTTTCCTGCAAAGTAGCCAGATGTCTAACTTGGCAGCCAAGAGCATCCAAAAGTGTAAAGGCTTTGGTCTTAAACGTCCTTCACATCCTGTTGGTTAGAACAGGTTACATACCCTGCCCAGAGTCAAGAGGAGGGAGCTAAGCTAGCGCAGCTTTCTGAGGTACAGAAAGCTATATTTATATAAGTATGTATTTATAGATTGTACACCACACCAAGTTATTGTATCATTGACTCTGTTTCCTCTGCTGTACATTACATCCCTGTGACTTAGTTATTTCATAACGAGTGTACAGCCTACAAAAGTATCAAATCACTGTGTGGTACACCTGAAACGAATTTCATACTGCAAGTCAACTAGAGTTCAATAAAATTTGCTTTCAAGTATGTGATTTTCCTGCTGCATGAATATTTGTAAAATATTATTGGTAGATGGTGACTGCAGCCATGAAATTTAAAAAGACGCTTGCTCCTTGGAAGAAAAGTTATGACCAACCTAGATAGCATGTTAAAAAGCAGAGACATTACTTTGCCAACAAAGGTCCATCTAGTCAAAGCTATGGTTTTTGCAGTAGTCATGTATGGATGTGAGAGTTGGACTGTGAAGAAGGCTGAGCGCCGAAGAATTGATGCTTTTGAACTGAGGTTTTGGAGAAGACTCTTGAGAGTCCCTTGGACTGCAAGGAGATCCAATCAGTCCATCCCAAAGGAAAACAGTCCTGAATATTCTTTGGAAGGACTAATGTTGAAGCTGAAAGTCCAGTCCTTTGACCACTTGATGCAAAGAACTGAATCACTGGAAAAGACCCTGATGCTGGGAACAATTGAAGGCAGGAAGAGATGGGAATGACAGAGGATGAGATGGTTGGATGGCATCACCAACTCAATGGATATAAGTTTGAGTAAACTCTGGGAGTTGGTGATGGACAGGGAGGCCTGGAGTGCTGCAGTTCATGGGTTGCAAAGAGTCGTACCCAACTGAGTGACTGAACTGAACTGAACTGATTTCTTCACTGAAAATAGCTCCTTATTACACTACTGATCTATATTGTTACTGTACAGAAAAAACTTTTTAAATATCTCAATATTGCCCAGTAAATATTTGCACATATAACCATGATAAAAGTTATTAAATCATTGATTCATACTTTAATTAATTCACTTACCACGTAATTATGATTGTTGTTGTTCAGTGGCCCAGTCATGTCTGATTCTCTGTGACCCCGTGGACTACAGTGCCCCAGGCCTCCCTGTCCCTCAGCATCTCCCAAAATTTGCCCAAGTTCATGTTCATTGCATCAGTGATTCCATCCAGCCATCTCATCCTCTGATGCCCTCTTCTCCTGCCCTCAGTCTTTCCTATCGCTAGGGACTTTTCCAGTGAGTCGGCTGCTCACATCAGGTGACCAAATTACTAGAGCTTCAGCTTCAACATCAGTCCTTCCAGTGAATATTCAGGGGTGATTTCCCTTAAGATTGACTGGTTTGATCTCCTTGCAGACCAAGGGACTTTTAGGATTCTGCTCCAGCACCATAGTTTGAAGGCATCAATTCTTTGGCACTCTGCTTTCTTCATGGTCCAGCTCTCACAACCATACATGACCACTGGGACAACCATTGCCTGACTATACAGACCTTTGTTGGCGAAGTAATGTCTCTGCTTTTCAACATACTGTCTAGGTTTTTCATAGCTTTCTTGCCAAGAGGGAATCATCTTCTGATTTTGTGGCTGCAGTCACCATCTGCAGTGATTTAGAGTCCAGAAAGAGGAAATCTGTCCACCATTTCCCCTTCTATTTGCCATGCAGTGATGGGGCCAGATGCCATGATCTTAGTTTGTTTTTAATGTTTAGTTTTAAGCCAGCTCTTTTACTCTCCTCTTTCACCCTCCTCAGGAAGCTCTTTAGTTCATCCTCACTTTCTGCCATTAGAGTGGTATCATTCACATATCTGAGTTTGCTGATGTTTCTCTCACCTGTCTTGATTCCAGCTTATAACTCATCCAGCCCAACAGTTCTCCTGCTATGCTCAGAATATCCATTAAACAAACAGGGTGACGGAAGCCAGTCCTGCTGTGCCCCTTTCTCCATCTTGAACCAATTGATTGTTCCGTGCAGGGTTCTATCTGTTGCTTCTTGACCCGCATAGATGTTTCTCAGGAGACAGGTAGGATGGTCTGATATTCCTGTCTCTTTAAGAGCTTTCCACAGTTTGTTATGATCCACACCGTCAAAGGCTTTAGCCCAGTCAGTGAAACAGACTTAGATGTTTTTCTGGAATTCCGTTGCTTTCTCTATGATCCAGCAAATGTTGGCACTTTAATCTCTGGTTCCTCTGCCTTTTCTCAACCCAGTTTGGACAACTGTACGTTCTTGGTTCACATAATGCTGAAGCCTAGCATGCAAGATTTTAAGCATGATCTTACTAGCGTAGGAGATAAGTACAGTTGTCTGAGGGTTAGAGCATACTTTAGTACTGTATTCTTCTTGGGAATTGGGGTGACAGTTGACCTTTTCCTATGGCCACTGCTGGGTCTTCCAGATTTGCCGACATATTGAATGCAACACCTTCATGGCATCATCGTCTAGGGATTTGAGTAGCTCTACTGGAATTCCATCACATCCACTAGCTTTATTAACAGTGGTGATTCCTAAGGCCTATTTGATTTCACGTTCCAGAATGTCTGGCTCTGGGTGGCTGACCATGTCATCACAGTAACCTGACTCGTTAAGATCTTTTTTTGTACAGTTCTTCCATCTCTGCTTGATCTCCTTAGCATCTACTGGGGCTCTGTCATTTCTGGCCTTTATTGTGTCCATCTCTGGGTGAACTGTTCCCTTGATGTTCTCTATTTTCCTAAAAAGAGATCTCTAGTCTTTCCCGTTCTGTTGTTTTCTTGTAGTTTTATGAACTGTTCATTGAAGACAGCCTTCTTGTCTCTTCTTGTAGTTATGATACGTTCCCTCTTTTACAGAGTATGTACAGAGATGTGTGGGCTTCCCAGGTGTCACTATTGGTAAAGAATCCACCTGCAGTGCAGAAGTCATAAGAGTTGCAAGTTCAGTCCCTGAGTCTGGAAGGTCCTCTGGAGAAGGGAATGGCTACCCACTCCAGCATACTTGCCTTCAGACTCCCATGGACAAAGGAGCCTGGCGAACTGTAGTCCGTGGGGTCACAAAGAGTCGGACGTGACTGAAGCGACTTCGCACGTGTGCATAGAAATGTGTTATCACAGAGGCAGGATCTCCTCTAGTCAGTGTGACACATGCTTTTAGAGAGGAAAATGTGCATACCTTTTTCAGCAGATGAGAGTCATCACATGTCCTGAAAGCTTAGGAAGCATTCTGACCCAAACCACCTGCAGTCATGCTACATTTCATGTGTGCAAATTATAGACCTGCCACATTTTATTTGAATTTTTGTGATAATTACATAAAAACCTGTCTTTTAAGTTAAAAGGTTGGATTTTCTAAAAATCATTTGAGATAGAAGAATGTAGTAAAACTGTAGAATGAACTATTTTTAACCCCTATCAAAATGGTTTCATATCATTTTCCTGCCCTTCTGTCATCAGCCAGAATTCACTCAGTCTCCAGAATACAGTTTATTTGTCGGAGTGAGAGGTGCTTTAGAATATTTGAAAGATAGACTTCCACACTAAGTAACTGGCAGTGTGGGAGGAGAGAGAGAGAGAACACAGGAGAATTTGCAGTGGACGACTCGGGCTGTGTAAACAAGACACTGATGGTGGACCCAGAGGGCTCGCTGAGAACAGGAATCCTCTAGGCCTGGTCTGTCCCCTGGGGATCAGTCCCTGAAGCTCTCACTTGCGCGACTGGTCCTTGGCGATTCAGAGCTAAATAGGTTAAATACTGTTGTTCACACATATGTCACAGTGATGAGTTTTATGTGTCAGTTCCATAGAAAATCCTTTGTATTCTTGAAGTTATACCTGTGCTACATGAAAGCTTTATTTGGTCCTGTCAACCTCAGCAAATACACAGAACTTCACAGACCATCCTGACTCACTTCCGGTCCCTTACACGTGACTGTTTATGTCTGTCCTACCATTGTCCGTTCCCGTATCTCCAGTGCACACACATGAAAATGGCAGTGTTTGAAGCACCAAATAAATTCTATGGTCAGGAGTGATTTAGTAAATATAAATTGTGACCAAGCTGTCAGTATAAGTGTAGACGGCGTGTCTGTATTTGTAAAGATTAGGCATTTGCAACTGTGGTTATTTTGTAGAAATGATTTTTCAGTGTGTAGAGCAGATATGTTAATTACCTTAACAATAAACAATCCATCCAGTACTTGTCTTCTGTTACCTTTTTTTTTTTTTCAAGTAGTGGAAAAGCCATTGAAACTTTTGACCCATATTTAGTCAGCGTACAGTGAAGTTTCTGTTAAACCACTGAAATTCTTTAAGAACCAGCACAAATAATGCTCTTCAAAATGAAATAAAGGAGTTTCGTCTCTAAAGGCAAAAAAAAAAAAAAAGAACAAAACCAAAATTACACTCCTCAGAGAGAAACTGAATATAACTCACATTATTCCCTAGAAGGTTATAAAATCAATCACAAAATTAATAGCGAAAGAAGCTCCTGGAAATTGTATTTAGCATCTGACCAAGAGCGGTCAGAATGTAGGAACAGCATCTTGATCTGGACTTGAGTGGGACCCAGCCTCTCTCCTGTGATGTCTCCTACCTACAGCAAAGTGAGGCCTGCTACCACCTCCCAAGTGCTCCCCCTACCACTGAAGTTACCTGATGCTCAGACTAGAGTCCGGGAAGTGCTGTCGACATTTTTGGAAGGGGATATGCTTTCAACATGGAATCCTATTCAAGCTTTTATTAAGTGTATGAGTCTGCTAGTCCAGGTTCTTCAGAGAATCTTTCTCTCTCTCCTCTGTGTGTGTGTGTGAATCCTTACATGCGGAACTGTAGAAACAGGGGATTGGTCATGGAACTTGAGCATCTGTAGGTTTTTGAAACCACACCTGCCCTGGAACCGACTCTGTCCTCAACCAGCTCGCCGTGTATACTGAAGGACAAGTACAGATGCAGTACACACACACACTCATGCATACACATGTACACACATGCACACGCCCACACACACACCAGTGAGTCTAAACCATTCTCTTCCCAAAGATACAATTATTTTGGATGTGTAATTGATTTCATACGAAATTCCTTTTATTCCATTTTCCCTAGTCAAAGGAGAAGCCTTCTCTCTGTATATTGCCCTGAAATAGAGGTAGACAAATTTGCCCTTGGTAATGGAAAGAAAGCAATATTCAGAAAAGAATTTTCACGTGACTGAGCTGCTTGCTCTGATTCATCACTTAATGTGCCGACCTGGCTGGCTGCCGACCTCGTTACCCAGCCAGTCCCTCTCTCCCCGGCAAGCCTGGGCTTTGCAGCCTTGACCTGAAGCATCGAAAGCAGCAGCAGCAGGAGCGTCGAAAGGTCCCTTCTCAGAGTCTTCTTAGCCAGCTACTTGGAGGAAAATTGCCTTCTTTTGCCATCATACCTACTTGTGTTTAAGTGCATGAAGTTATTGAGTGTTTTCTGTGGCCAAGATGAATTTACCAACTTCAGTAAAGGAAACCCTCACCATTCAGTGTGTGCTTTAAGACAAATACATTCGTTTTTGTGTCCTCCTCTCTATTTAAATGAGATCCTCACCATTGATTGTAGTCATTTATCTGAATGCCATTGTTTCTGTATACAGACCAGAAAACAACATAAAGTAGTAATGGGATGGTAGAATGGGAGACTTAAAATGTAGACCTTGTCAGAAAAATCTAAGCTGTCTTTTCACTGAACTTTTGAAATATCCTATTATGCGAGTATCAGGACATGAGACAATTCAGACCAGAATTCATTCACTCAAGGAACAGAGCTGTGGCAGGCTGAACTGAGCTGATGTTCTTTCTCACCCTTATCTATCCCCCTCAGCCTTATTTCATTTATCTTTCAGTGTAACTACTGATGGGGAACATTTCTTCTCTCTGAATTCATCAGATTTGTTACATCTCTATTCCTTGAGCTGCTGATCTGAATTGTCTTTTGACTTTTATTATTACATTTATTCCGCATTATTTCTGTCTCCAGTTTGTTCATACACCCAGTGACAGCAGAATCTGGACCAGTGTTTCTCATCTCAGAGCACTTCATCTTGCCTCCACAGCTCCTTCTAACTGGACCTACTTTTATTTCCATTGCAACAAGTTAAAATCCCATCTATTTCCAATTTCATTCCAGAAAGACTTTCTTCATAGCTTCAACTTTCAGTTGTTTCTTCTTCTAAATGCACCTAAAATATTTTGTCTATATTTTTTAATGTATTACTTCCCTATCAGATTCAGTCTCACAATACACACAGAGTACAATGCCAGGAAAATAACATGACTTAAAGGCATATTTGGAGATAACTGGGAAGAAAGAATAAACGGTTAGAAAAATAGACAAGGTATGTTCAGGAAATAGTTGTTGATTCTGACTTGACTGGAGGTAACCAGGTAAGGTCATAGAAAGGCTGATGAGGGGGCAAGGCATTAAGGCATAATTTTTTGTTTGTTACGGTGGCATATGCTATGATGGCATATGGAAATACATAAATAAGAGGATAAATCTTGTCTTTAATCCTACTTTCTAGTGAAAAACACAGCTCTCTGTTGGTTGGATTTCTTGATTGAAAAATCAGAACACTTATGGGAAGACCCGTCATACCCCAGCTATGATGACGAAAGGACAGTTTTCTCCAGGAAGCAGTTAGTTACGAAGACTCTTACGAAGGACCTTTCTAAGTAAATATTTGATAAGAGCACAAGACTCTTACTTTTGCTTTTCCCCAAGGCTCCCCTAGAGTGACCTGAGTTGCCGTTATCGAGGGAGAGCATCCATCATCTATTCGCATGAGTCTAATAATGACTTTTATAGATGTGGTTTCGTATAACACCATTCTGTGATTCTAATCATAGGAGGCACTGAACGGTGTCTCCCTCTGGCCTCGTTTTTGGGCAATGGGAAATATATTTATGCAAACGTTTTTCAGACGTTTCTCATTTGCACCAGAACCTGGGAGATCTGTGGCTGACTCACCAGGGCCTCCTCGTTCACATTTATCACTGAGGCCGCACTGACACACCTGCTGGTTGAAGGGCATCCACGCTGGCCTGGCCTGCAGGCGGCGAGGGCTGCTGTGCGGGCAGCTGCCAGTCTCCAATAAGGGACTCTGCAGGCGGACAGTCATAGAGTTTCCAGCCTTGTTGCCCTTGACTTCAGGCTATGATTCGCCATAGTTTATAATCTGAACTGTTGTAGACGTTTCCCCAGTCACTGCACTAGACCCTCCTTCCTATGAAGTTTAGCCACAAGTGTAAAGTCTTCAGGACAAGTTGGGCCACAATTGCCACAGTGCTCTTCAAATTGTTCCAAGGTAGGGGGAATGAGAAGTGAAGTGAATTCACTCAGTTATGTCCGACTCTTTGCGATCCAGTGGACTGTAGTCTATTAGGCTCCTCTGTCCATGGGATTTTTCAGGCAAGAGTGCTGGAGTGGATTGCCATTTCCTTCTCCAGGGGATCTTCCCAACCCAGGGATCGAACCCAGGTCCTCCCGCATTGCAGGCAGACGCTTTACCGTCCGAGCCACCAGAGAAGCCGGGGGTAGTGAGAGGGATCTCCCAAATTCTCATCCAGTTAAACCATGTTTTAACTATGGATCCAGAAATGTGAAAACTTTCTAAAAAATCACCCAATTATTTTGCAAGTTCCATCTATCCACACGGCTTTGCCTGATTTCAAAAGATGCTGACATCCCACTGTCAGCAAAGACTCCAGCAGCTTTAGCCTTGAGACACTCACTTCCTGATCACAGGCACCACTCACTTCCTGATCACAGGCATCACCTCCTTGAGCCACAGCGCTTTTAGAGGAACAAGGAGTGTGATGATTACAAGGCACGTGCTTCCGTTTCCTCGTCCGCATGATGAAGAGGACGTCCATCTTGGAAAGCTGCTGTGAAGTCACACTCAAACAATGGAGACGAAGTGAGACTGTGAAAATGTGGCACAGTCTGCAGAAGCAGCAAATAAATATTATAGGCTATCGTGCAGTCACGATTTTCTAAAACCTGTAACTCGTTTCCTCTCTACCTTATATCCTGACTCAGTTTCAAGAGCATCAACTTTTTTTCAAGTAAAATACTTTTGTGGTTCAGAGGACTCACTGTACCCAAACAACCTGATTGCTCCTTGTGATTCATTTGCAGTATTTTAATTTTCCAAACTCCTTTTAACTGGAAAAGAGTCATAGATAAGAGTTAAAATGGTCAATTACAGGAGTCTGGCTATACTGTGGAAAACTTGCTTTAGCTCTACATTGTTTTGTTGCATTTAGTCTTTTCAAAATTCGATAGTCAAAAATCTGTTCTTGATTTTCTTGAAGATAGAATAAATGAGAAAATCTTTGCCTGTAAATGGAGAAGACATTTTATATGCCATGAATACCATAAGTTATAATAAAGGGGGAAATCTACCCTCTAAACCAAAATGTGGTATGGCAGAAAAATTAATTTCAAGAATTGACATGTAGTATCTAAATCTATTATTTATCATTTTAAATTGCATTTCTTTGTTAATCTAATCATAAAACTATTGTGTTTTCCAGTATCAGTAAAAGATACTTCTCCTCTTATAGTAAGAAAATAAGCCTAAATGGAGATAATAATTCTTCACAGGAAAATCCTGGTTTAGACCTCTGGATTCTGAAGAAGGAGACTTAGCGTGTGCATACACAAGGTGATAGCACAACTGGAAAGGAAGAAGCGAAGCTGAGCAGGAGGGATGGTCAGGGAGAATAATCACGGAGTAGCTGCTGCCCTTGCGGCACGGTGCCTTGGTGTGTTCCTCGCTTATAAATTTAAGTAAGAGACTCGGGCTCTGGGGCTCTGGGATGCTGCAGGTAGGAATGAACACAGCATGTGTTAACTTCAGCCTCAACAAGAAGAGACTGTTAGCTGCCATGCCATTGCCCTGCTAGCAACAGTTTATCCTCTTCCTGGGTCAAATGTTCAGGACAGTGATAATGTCAAACATCCCTGTAGAGAAGAAAAGTGGACCGACTGGGAATCCTCTAAACCTAGAATCATCTGCCATTGACTGGACTGTCGGGATCATGCTGTTTTCTGCTTCAGTTGTCCTGGAGGAGGGAGGTTGCCCCCAAATACATTTCCTGGGTAGCTAGCACTACTGCATGCTGAACGGTCCCTCCTTCAAGAACGATAACAGATTTCCAATCAATTCTCCAAACATTGTATCGTGTGGACACTTGACCAGAAAATAGGTCCAGTGAAGTGTTTTCGTCTGTTGTTCCAAATTTAATTGCAGTTTCACAAATTGAGATGTGGGGTCGGGGGGAGTGTGAACCTTGAACCAGAAAGGCAAGAGATGTAATAATAAAAATAATTCCCCGTAGTATAGAAGCGTATATGAAGGCTTGGCCCTGTGAAAATAAGAATATATTAGCCCCTGAATAATTTTTGTATGTCATGTTGCAGTCATCTGTTGCTACATATGGGACAGTTCAGTCCAGTTCAGCCACTTGGTCGTATCCAACTCTTTGCGAGCCCATGACTGCAGCACGCCAGGCCTCCCTGTCCATCACCAGCTCCCAGAACTTGCTGAAATTCATGTCCATTGAGCCAGTGATGCCCTCCAACCATCCGGTCCTGTGTGATTCCTCACCTATCACTGTATCTCATCATACCTGACCTGCTTCGTCTCTGCTGTAATCTTCAGGCCTGCTGAGTGGATCTTCCTTCCTACTCCTGACCCAGTGCTTTCCAGCCCCTTTGTTGCACTCATTCAGTTTGCATCAGTGAAGCTGCCTAAATGCCCTTCAAGGGCCTTCCAGGCGCCTGCATGCCTGACTCTTTGCGACCCCATGGACTGCAGCACACCAGGCTTCCCGGTCCTCCACTATCTCTCAGAGTTTGCTCAAGTTCATGTCCGTTGAGTTGGTGATGCTATCTAACCATCTCATCCTCTGCCGCCTTATTTGCTTAACAAATATTTATTGAGGCGCAAGTAGGCACCACAGCTAACTACAGCCGGGGCAGAGCATAATGAGAGATTAGCTGGGCGATCTCATTAACCCCAGGAGCTAAATTGAGGACGCGAGTCTCCAGGTAGTGTAGCAGTCTTGTGTTGCAGGCTCTCAACATTATTAATATCCTCCGAGTGCAGGCAGGTCAGGCCACAATTAGCAAGCTCCAGCTCCCCAAGACCAGTGTTACAGAGTGTATTCATTTTCTTCTGCCAGCCACTCACCTCTCTCTTGCTGACTCCGATTCAGTGGGGACAAAGAGAAAAATTGCCTGGCTCAGTGATGTTAGAGGGAGGTTTGATCAAGGTGTTTAATAGCTAGGGTTGGAATTTAATTTTGAATTTTCCTGCTGTGGCTGTTAACCATGCGGGTTTATATTACCATTTCTCTCGTATTCTTTTCAGCTGTATTTTTACTAAAACTTTTCCCCCCTGTTCATGAAGGCAGCCAAATGTAAGAAAAATCAGTGAAAAGATTTTTATAAAGCACCAAGTAAGGCTGTATGGAATAGAGTAAGATGTGAATCTCCTAGACAGCATCTGTTTCTACCTCAGGATTTGGAGTTGCTTCAGATTCACCATATCAGACTCAGTGTAATGAGCGCATCATTAAATTTTGGGAACAGAACAAAACAATGTCAGCACTAAATGAATAGCGTTATAAATACTAAGACACATTTGACCAACATTCCTACCATTTTAAGGCTGGTAAATAATAATTTGAAAATGATTAAGACAATGTAGCAAGTTAGGCATTGACAGTGATGTGCCCACGGCGTGTATTAGAGATCTCTAAGAACAGTGAGCAGTTGATTGGCAAAAGGTGTCACGGAGAAAGCGTCATTTCACTAGGAACGCAAAGCTGGAAAGAATTTCAAGGGTGAAGGTATGGAGGAGCGCGTGTTCCAGGTACAGAGAAATGCGTGAGCAAAGAAAGATTTGGAAAAAGCAAGTTTTTAAGATGGTTCGTGTCCTGTCCATGCTTATGCTGGGTTGTGTCCGACTCTTTGTGACCCTTTGGGCTGCAGCCCACTAGGATCCTCTATCCATAGGATTTGTCAGGCAGAAATACAAGAGTGGGTTGCCATTTTCTCCTCCGAAGATCATCCCGACCCAGAAATTGAGCCCGCCTCTCCTGTGTCTCCTGCATTGCAGGCAGATTCTTTACCACTGGGGCCATCCGGGAAGCCTCTCCAAGCAAGGCCCAAGGAAGCAATGAGTCTTGTAAAGGAAGGCGGGTGCCGCATCGAGGCTAGCTTTGGACCTGTCCTGATGGGTTGGTTTCACTTTAGAAAGAAGTGGAACTCTATTGAAATTTTTGAGAAAGTATGATTGTTCTTGCAGCTATTATTGAAGAAGAATAAAGTTTTATCATTTCTAGTCTGATTTAGAGCTAGCCAGGATAGTTAGAAGAACACCATAGTGTTGTAGTAAAGTAGGAAGGGTCGAGTGGGAGCAGTGACTGGTTGAAGGGAAGGGCCACGTAGGGCAGCCACTGAGGCCGTGGCCACCAAAAGATTTCCAGCCGTCTGATGGTGGGGCCGGTGATGGGGAGGGGGTTACAGGGTGCGCAGTGCAGTGGATGAATACAGTGGGTTGTGTCACAGGTGTCTCCAAGGTTTGGAACTTTCCGTCTGAGAGCAGAGTGAAAGCCCCTCCCCTTACAACAGTCAGCTCAGGAGTGTGTTGGGCTTAGCTGGGATGGAAATAGCTTGCATGATGAATATAGCTTTCGACTCAATGTTTGTTTATTCAGAAATAATGTATCATGTTCTTTGTATCATCTTGTCTTTGTGCCAAGTGGCGTGCTGAAGAGTTTACCAATGCCAAGATAACTCACATGGTTCTTTCTTCGAGGAGAAAGGCACAAGGTGTCACAAGCAAGTCTTAGAATCATCACAGTAGCAGAATCACAAAGACCCACCCGGCCCCTTTGAAACTCCAAACCAGTATTTCTTACTTGCCTTGTGACCCTGGTCGGTCATGCTCATGACCCTAATCGTACTTTGGTTGAGTTATTATTGCTGAGCCCCAAGCTCTGTATGTTGAAGACATATTTAGTCCTCATAGAGCCTGCTGATGGTAGTATGTGTTTCACAAATGGAAACTGGCGTTTAGGTAAGATCAGCAACTTGCCCATGGTCACACACACAGTAAAGCCCCCATTCCTTCCACATGAACACAGATAATGTGAGGATGCAGACAGTAGATGAGGTTTAAGCCCAGTATCTCTTTTAAACCATATCCTCTCTATTATCCACATACTCTGTCTATGGCCAGAGTCCCCAGCTCCCAGACCATGGACAGGTACCGGTCTGTGGTCTTTTCGGAACTGGGCCACACAGAAGGAGGTGATAGGGAGGGTATTTACCGCCACCCCCCATCACTCTTATGACCCCCTGACCTCCTGTCAGATCAGCGGGGGGATTACATTCTCAGAGCAGCATGAACTCTACTTCATGGGATGTGGGCTGCAGGCTGCTTGTGAGAATCATCCCCAGACCACCCCCCACTTCTGCCCATCCTGGGTCCATGGAAAAACTGTCTTCCACAAACGTGGTCTCCGATGCCAAAAAGTTTGGGGACCACTGATCTATGCAATATTTTGCTTCCTAACGAGAACAAAGCCAAGTGGATGACATGGGGTTATAAACCGGTGACCAAATCTCGTAAGGTCTGTGCTTTAGCTAGCTAAATCAATCACTGACGCATTCGTATAATGCAGTCTTATATGAGCTCCACTTCCCAGTTACTCATAAAACCCTGATGACTGGGACTCGATCTGCCTTTGCTTGACCGAACTTACTGAAAGCAGATTTTGATTTAACACTATAAAAGGGGGATATAGAAGTAATTCTTTATTAAGCACATTTAAAATAAATTGTTGGTATCTCTCATGAGATAGGTTCTATAGAACCTTTAACAAATGACCAATTTCACTAAATTGTTGTTCAGTCACTAAGGCGTGTCCAACTCTTGGCAACCCCTTGGCCTGCAGTATGGCAGGCTTCCCTGTCCTTCACTGTCTCTTGGAGTTTGCCCAAGTTTATGTCCACTGAATTGGTGAAGCTGTCCAACCGTCTCATCCTCTGCTGCCCCTTCTCCTTTTGCCTTCAATCTTTTCCAGCATCAGGGTTTTTTCCAGTGAGTTGGCTTTTTGCATCAGGTAGCCAATGCATCGGAGCTTCAGCTTCAGCATCAGTCCTTTTAATGCATATTCAGGGTTAATTTCATTTAGGATGAACTGGTTTGATTTCCCTATAGTCCAAGAGACTCTCAAGAGTCGCCTCCAGCACCACAGTTTGAAAGCATTGATTGTTTTGGTGCTCAGCTTTCTTTATGGTCCAACTCTAACATCTGCACATGACTACTAAAAATACCATAGCTTTGACTATGCGAGCCTTTGGCAGCAAAGTGATGTCTTTGCTTTTCACTAAATTGCCATTATTTTAATAATATGAAGATACAAGCACTGGGAAAAGACGAAGATTTGTAATAACAGCTTTGGGGATTGTTTGCCTTATTTCAAGCTCTAAAATATCTCTTCCTTTATAAGATAGAAAGGTCATCCAAGCGCCTGTTGGGATATACAGAAAATACATTTGGGAATTTGTAAACCATCCACTTTCAAGAAGACTCTACAAGAGTAGTTGTAAGAAATCTAAATAAGGACTACACAAGGGCATCACTCTCAAGAAGCCTGTGATGGCACGAATCTCTCACGATTTACAGTGCTCTTAGCCTACATGCTTGCTTTTCTCAAAGCAGCCAGTTCTCTCTATTAAGAGCT
Organism: Neotragus moschatus; assembly: GCA_006410615.1. Classification (NCBI taxonomy): domain Eukaryota; kingdom Metazoa; phylum Chordata; class Mammalia; order Artiodactyla; family Bovidae; genus Neotragus; species Neotragus moschatus. The sequence goes on along the minus strand of SJYA01003751.1, from coordinate 17,234 downwards.
ATAATTGGATCTAACTGCTTTCTCTGTAGGTGGCTCACACAGTTTTAAGGCTTTTACCTCTGAAAACCCCAGATTATGTCACGTCAAGATGCCTCTGACTTCCCCCTGCAGATATGTGTGCCCCCCTGCCCGCCTCCCCCCCCCCCCACACACACACACACACAGAGGCATCTTGTAGTTTGGCTGCAATTTTGGGTCCTGGAGCATTCAGTAGGAATGTTTTAGTGATTAGATGTGTTGAGCAAAAGCTGAGGCCTGGTTTTGGTTGGTTCTGAGAACCAACTTTCCATACTTTCTGAAGAATTTCTCTTGCTCATAAGACCTCGGAGCCTCATGTTTAGGAGAATAGGTATCCGGCAAAATAACCCTAGTTCTTGTCTTTGATATCCAATTTTCATTCCTACCCAGAGCAACAGGAAATTGGAGGAAGTAAAGAGAAGCTGGCAGNCGCCCCCCCCCCCCCCCACACACACACACACACAGAGGCATCTTGTAGTTTGGCTGCAATTTTGGGTCCTGGAGCATTCAGTAGGAATGTTTTAGTGATTAGATGTGTTGAGCAAAAGCTGAGGCCTGGTTTTGGTTGGTTCTGAGAACCAACTTTCCATACTTTCTGAAGAATTTCTCTTGCTCATAAGACCTCGGAGCCTCATGTTTAGGAGAATAGGTATCCGGCAAAATAACCCTAGTTCTTGTCTTTGATATCCAATTTTCATTCCTACCCAGAGCAACAGGAAATTGGAGGAAGTAAAGAGAAGCTGGCAGGACCCACTGGTCTTAGCTTTAACCTCTCATTACAGAAAGTGCTTTTTGGTTTTACAAGGAAAGTTGCTTTTATTGTAAGATTGTTTCGAACAGCTCAGGCTGTGCCTTGTGTCTCCTTGGGGCGTCTGTGAGCTCAGTTGGTGATACTGTCAACAAAGAGAGACTGCAGGGCTAGGGCTGACCTGTGGCACTTCCGGGCCCACTGCCATCCCACCTTGGCCCCTCGCTTTTAAACATGGTTGAGTTCTGACTCGGCACAGCAATAAAACTCTCCCAGTAGCGTTTTAGAAGCTTTTAAAAGAATGCCCCTCTGAAATGTCCTATTACAGTGGAGATTGTTATTGCTGTTATTTCTTACCTTGCAGCAGGGGTGAAATCTCCCCTGGGCTCTATTGAGAAATACCCGCACAGATCACAGCCATCACTTCATTTCCTGCCGTCAAGGCACATTCGGACTGCTGTCTGCTCTCCTGGTTGGCAGTGTCCTCCTGCGGAAGACGTGATTGTTCTAAGACCCTGGAGGCTGAGAAATGGGGGATGGAGCTGCGTTTCCTGTGAAACAGCGTCATGGGGAGTAAGCTCTACTGGAAACTAAAAGTCCTCATTTCCCTGTTGTCTTGTGGATCCAGTTCTTGGGATTTAGAATTAGGTTCCCCGAGTGAATCAACAGAGCTTGGAACAGAATAAGACAGACCTTTCTGGGGAAACCCCTGAGCAGGACTTATGTTCCAGGTACAGAGACCTAGGAGGAAAGACAAGGGTTACTACGTTTGTTTGCTCATCTCTGTTAGGACCACGTTAAGTCTGAAAGGGCCTCGGCCCTTCCTCACCATCTGCCCGAGGTTTACATACACCCTCTGGTTATGCTTCACCACCATGTGAACCTCGGCTTACTCTTCTCAACGTGTAATGTGTATGAGGGTTTCCCAGACGGTGCTAGTGGTAAAGGACTCACCTACCAATGCAGGAGATGCGGACTCGATCCCCGGGTCAGGAAGACCCCCTGGAGGAGGGCATGGCAACCCACTCCAGTAGTCTTGCCTGGAGAGTCCCATGGACAGAGGAGCCTGGAGGTGTACGGTCCATAGAGTTGCGAAGAGTCAGACACAACTGAAGGGACTTAACACACACATGTATGAATCACTGTATTTGGACCTGGTTTTTTCCTTTCTCACCCAGAACAAAACTCTCATATGATGGTATGTTGTCACTTTTAGAAATTTCACCGTGTTTAAGAATATTTAAAAATAATCTGTATGCACCCCTGTTTTATTTTGATCACCTGTGTATGACAGTAGAATTAGTATGTTTCATTCTTATTGCAAATCACCCAAACACAAACTTCTTGTGGGCCTGGTAGATTCCGTGTCACAGTTCTCCAGGCTCTGACACCAGCACATCCCCAGATGATGCAGCAGGTTCTTCGGCTCCAGACATCTCATCTTGCGGTCGTGCTGTGGCCTCTGCCCTGATGATGGTAACTGCTGCTCCTCTGGGCGTCGTTGTGTTTTGCTGGTGACCAGCTCAGATCACCCCAACTTGTGCCATCTTCCCAGCTTTCTCACCTCATAGCCAAAGGAAGAAGTTCTAACTTTTACAAGACTTGACCAAATTCTTAGAGATAATAGAAGTAATACAGGAAAAATAACCACCAGAGGAGCCTGCTGGCTACCGTGCATGGAATCCCAGTGTCAGACACAACTAAGTGAGCAGCACCTCCCTCTAGAAGCTGCCTGTAACTGCCAGGTCTTGGCTGATCTCAGAATCCTTGCCTAGCTCATGCTGGCCTCCAGGTGTGGAAGGCCTATCTACCCTGTCTCAGTGGATCTCTAAAATGTCTCACTGTCCCAGAGGCTAGGCCCCTGTGCTTCCCTGGTCCCAGAGAGAGAATTTCTCTCTCTTCTCCTCTGAGGTGCAACTCACTTGAGATTAACCCATTTTTTCCCTTTGGTAATAAACACCAGCTTTTGTAGAAAGAAACCTAACTTCTAAAGACTGGATACAACACAGGGTCGCCCTGTACAGATGTCCACAGGCTGCACTGCACAATGGCACTGACCTCTAAAAGAACAACATTTGTGGAACAGCCATATGGTTACTAATTTGTGGGACAGAGGCTACACTCCCCAAGCCCTCATGTAGATGGAAACGGGACAAACTCAGGGTGAAGTCCATGCAGTGTGAGTAGACATGTTCCAAGTCCCTCCTTGGCCAGTGCAGCAGGAAGTATGACTTCTCCTCTCTGCCTTTTCCTTCTCTTGGCTAGGAGGAGAAAACTGAAAACCCAGGGGTTGGTGAAGTCCTAAGATCCAAGAAAGTTGGGTCTCTGAACCATCTGGGGAAGAACAGTCAGTCAGGTTACCAAAACACTTGTATGGGACAGGTAGAGAAATAAGACAAATCCATTTATACTGTCATAAGGAACTGAAAATTTTGCTATTTATTTATTATAGTCACTATTGTGAGTAGAACTAGTTCAGTCTGAAATGTATTTATTTGTAACTTTGCCTCCATTTGGGGCATTTGAAAAAGCAATATATAAGGACTTGCATTAATCACTATAACTTAAAAGCACCCTCTATAGTGGTCTTTTGCAGAAAAAGAAAGCCAAAACAAATCCAGGAATCTGCCCCAAGGACAGATTATATTCTTCATGGTAGAATGCAGAAGCCCTTTATTTCAAATACTCCAGTTGAAAACAGAAAGTCCAAGGTCTCTCTCTCTCTATATATACCGTTTCTTACTCAAAATCCTTCTTTGCCGAATTCTCCTTTGAATTAAATTATATATTCTTTGTCTTTTAAAAAAAGATCCAGTTCCCAAACATTTTGAGATTTTTTTTCTCTCCTAAATATTCTAAATGCTTGACCATCATCTCAGTTAGTGAACCCCAAATCCTGGGATGTTTGGAAGCTGTATACCATTCACCAGGGATAAATGCCATGGGATGCCAAGACCCCAGGCTGCCACGTCCAGAATATTGCCTGAGATGGATTCAGCTCTCCTTCATGCCAAAGGAAAGAACGGAAGTTTGCCAGCTAAGATGAGATCGGTAATGAGAAGAGGGATTCTTTCAGGAATAAATCTGGTTTTGAGAAATAGCTTCTTGGAAGGAAAGAAAGCCTTTTGAAAAAGATAGGAAGGAAGATAAGAAGTGTCTCAGAACACTGTGAATAGGAACTGACTTTCATAAGGCTCAAATGCATGAACCATTTCACTGCTCGCAAGTCACATGGGGGAGATGGCAGGATAATAGCAGTGGAGTCTGGAGAGCAGGAATAAGAGCTGCTCTGACCCACAGGCCCGAGGATTGAGGGGTCCCAGGACCCCAGCTGCTCTCCAGATACACGTCACTTGGAATATACCCTGACTTATTACGTATGTTTTTTTTGGGGGGGGTTAAAAAATTTACTACATTTTTTATCCTTCTTTGCAAATAAAATATAAATCCTTTAAAAAGATTTTTAAAGGCATTACAGATAATTGGAAGTTATATTTCATCAGCCCTAGATTCTCCTAAACCTTTTGCACTATTTCCTTAAAGTTCTGAATAATGAAGTCTTACCCTTAATGAATGCATTTTCTCAGCACGATTTTTTTTAATGGTCTTACAGTTTGGTGTTGTTTTTTTTTTTTATTTTTATTTTTTGACATGGAGTTGAATCTAACCCATGGGTAAATTAGTGGGCCTACGTCTCTAACCAGGATTCAGAAGGCTTCCTCACCTCACATTCCTGGCACTCTCCCTTCATAATCAGCCCCTGCTGGGCCCCTCTCTCCCGGCACCGTGGGTCTCCTGTCCATTCTTGCAGCTGCCTTTTTGACATTGCTGCAGGAGGAGAACAGTATAGGAAGGAACTGTCAAGACTTGCTTCCTGTATTCAGCATGATGCCTCTGAGATCCACCCACAACCTTGTGTGTTTGCATAGCTGGTCCCTGCCAATACTCAGTAGGGCTCATTGTATACAAACCCCACTGTGTGAACATTTACTCCTTGAAGGGCACTTAGATGTCTCCAACTTCTGGCAGTTATGACTACAACTACTGTAAGAATTTAATGTGCAGAGTTTTGTGTAAACATAGGTCTCCACTTCTCTCTCTCTCTCTCTCTCTCTCTGTTTTTTTCCCCCAGAATTTGATCATTTTGTCCATCCTTCCATTCTGAAACTCTCTTCTGGGACATTTAAATATCATGCTTCTCTAAGTCTCTGACCTTGTCATTGTTGTGTTGGGTTTCTTTTTACCTATTAATATATTTTTTAAAAAGATTTCCATATCTCTGTGTCTTTTTTTTTTTTTCCCTTGCCAGTCTTCCATGTGCAATTTTTACACAAGCAAATTCGGGTTTTGGTAACTATGTTTAAATTCAGACCGGTGGGTAAGAATGTGAATTTTTGTCTGCCTGAGATTAACTTCAGAGGCAATCACAGAATACGATGTGAACTACAGTCATCCCCTTTTGGGAGTTTGCCCGTAAGCTATGAAGAGGAAAAGTTCAGCGAATGGATTGAGGAAGCTTGAAATATAAATTGGATAAGGAGGTAACACGAACATAAAGAGTCACGGAATAATGGAAAGTCGGGAGGGTCAGTGGATTGAAGGATCTGAAGAGGCTGAAGAGTTACTCAAGTGAGATTACTAAACGGATTGGTCTGAGAGTAGAAGATGGTGATCAGAGCATGCTTGGGGATTCTGGAGATGATGCCCAGTTATTGGTAGTGACAAGACTAAACCAGACGCTCTCTGTGCTTCAGAATCAACTGGGAAGAAACTGTAAATACTGGTACCCATGCTTTACCTTTAGATAGGCTAATTCAGTTGACCCTGCCGGGGCCACAGCAACTACTAGGGATTGAAAAGCATTGCTCTGTAATGTGACCTTGAAGAGAAGGACAGAGGATTCAACCATTTGAAGAGAAAAAGAGATTGAGGTCAGATTGGGCGAATGTTTTAACGTACATGTTGTGGTCACAAAAATGAAAGTGAAGTCGCTCAGTCGTGTCCAATTGCAGACAGATTTTTTTTTACTGTCTGAGCCACCAGGCTGCCCATGGAGTCATAGTTTTAATGTTTGAATTGCATTCACTCACTAGACAAAGATTTTTTTCTTGAAATGTGAGTAGTACATTTCTTCATTGATATCAAGCAATTCTAGAAGGTGCGTCATTATTACATTTTTAACTAAATAGGTTCAAAACTCACTGAAACGCCTCAGGTGAATAATTTTTAAACAGAATGCATTTTAATTCCAACTATGTTTAAGTGTACAGATATGACTTAATTTATGATACTTTTTTTTTTAAGAAAGCAATAAAGAAAACACTTCGCAACCTCTGTTTTCAAAATGTTCTCTATAAAACCCAAGTTGCTTTAAAAAAAAAAAAATAGGGCGAGATATTTTTGTGCCCGGTAAAAAATTGCATCACCTTAATAAAGTAGAGAACTTTATTTTTTTTCTAAAATATCTACTAGATTTTTTTTTTCTGTGGTAGCCATGTGGTACACCGAAAGTCCAGCCAGCCACTAACCTATGTGGCATTTTTGCCTATATATACATATATATATATATTCCCCTTTCTCAAGACTTTGCTACCAATTTGAAATTTGAGTGGGAAGTTATGACCAACCTAGATAGCATATTCAAAAGCAGAGACATTTGTTTGCCTACTAAGGTCCGTCTAGTCAAGGCTATGGTTTTTCCTGTGGTCATGAATGAACGTGAGAGTTGGACTGTGCAAAAGGCTGAGCACAGAAGAATTGATGCTTTTAAACTGTGGTGTTGTAGAAGACTCTTGAGACTCCCTTGGACTGCAAGGAGATCCAACCAGTCCATTCTGAAGGAGATTGGCCCTGGGATTTCTTTGGAAGGAATGATGCTAAAGCTGAAACTAGTTCTTTGGCCACCTCATGTGAAGAGTTGACTCATTGGAAAAGACTCTGATGCTGGGAGGGATTGGGGGCAGGAGGAGAAGGGGACGACCAAGGATGAGATAGCTGGATGGCATCACTGACTCGATGGACATGAGTCTGAGTGAACTCTGGGAGTTGGTGATGGACAGGGAGGCCTGGCGTGCTGCAATTCATGGGGTCGCAAAGAGTCGGACACAACTGAGCGACTGAACTGAAGTGAAAGAAATATAAATCTACAAATTGTAAGTCATGTAAACGGTACTCCCCTGAAATTGTTCAATGCATCATCTATACCATCTGAAGACCTAGAAAAGATTCACAAATTTATTAGAAGCAAAATGAGAAACTGTTTAAGTTTCACAGTACTTCTAAAGTTTGTACCATGAGTTAAACAGTGAAACTCTGTGTTACAAATACGGTTCATGACCACTCCATATTTCAACTAAAGTATTGTGGAAAGTCTGTCACATTAGAGGAGTTTTGTTTTTATATGAGGAAGTATATCATTGACACCTTCAGTGCTTTTTACCTCTGGCTTCAACTTCTTTGCTCAACACCTTACCCATAAATCATGTGTTGGATGAATTTTCTCATTCTCTAACCATTCTGCTTGAGTCCCCTTTTTTTTAAATCTAATCAAGATAGCCACTCCAGTTAGGTCATCCCACATAACCATCAAATACTATTTTCTAATTCAAGAAACTATTTATATTGAGACCATAAAACTTTACTTATGATACTTTCTATGCATCTTTCAATAATCAATTTTTAACAAATGTGTACCAATCTATTGCCATATCATTCTCTGTGTATGATTTCAACCACTTTTTAAAAGTAACTTTACTCAGTTATTCCTTACTTCTGGCTGTGCTGTGTCTTCGTTGCTCCTGCATGGGTTTTTTCTGACTGCCCGAATGGGGCTGCTCTTGGTTGTGGCGGGGCCTTCTCGTTGCCGTGGCTGCTCTTAGTTGTGGTGGGGCCTTGTTGTTGCCGTGGCTGCTCTTGGTTGTGGCAGGACCTTGTTGTTGCCATGGCTGCTCTTGGTTGTGGTGGGGCCTTCTCGTTGCCGTGGCTGCTCTCATCGCAGAGCACAGGCTGTAGGGTGTGCGTGCTGCAGTCTTTGTGGTCCAGAGGCTCCGTAGTTCCAGTCCTCGGGCTATAGAGTGGGGGCTCAGTGGTTATGTCACACAGGGTCAGTTGCTCCGAGGAAAGTGGGATCTTCCCGAACCAAGGATCCAACCCGTGTCCCCTGCATTGGCAGGCAGGTTCTTACCCAGCACATTACCAGGGATGTCCTTATTCCAGTCACTTTTGTTGGCATAGGAAAAATGTTCTCTTAACGTGCAAAGCTTTTAGATCATGTGATGCTTACCTGAATACTAAAAAAATTTTGTCAAAGTTTATTTTCATGTTCTGAGCGCTTAGCTTTTAAAAGTTTTGTTAATAACAGTGCCTTCATCCAATTATTATACGAACTCACCAGGTACTTTATCCCTTTAGAGAAAGATTTGTCATTGATGGTGGTAAATATGAATCAGTATTTCAGATAATCAGCATTTTATTTATCATTTCAAGTGGAAAATGTCGACTCTTATTATTTTGACCTCATAATGTAGTACAAGAATAGAACATACGAGACAAGGTAATAGCACTCTCATTTCCCCGCTGTTCAGCCATGCTTACGTTATTAGGACTGTTCTAGGTTTTGCAGCTTCTGTGCAGGAAGCATTGGAAAGCATTTGCTACGGGAGGATTCATTCAGTTAAACCTAGAGAACACAGTTTGCTCCGTCCTTCAAGTGTAAATCAGAATTATCCACTGCAGTCATTAGGACGAAGCCAGATTTGCGCTGGTGGAGTGACCACGCTGCCTGCCCTCTTTGGGTGGGAGCCCCGTTCTCCTATCAGGAAACTGAGCTCTCTGCACATCCGAGGGACCAGCTGCCTGGACGAGGGCACCAGTGTCCACCTGCCTGGTGACTAATAGTGATTCTTTTGCTTAGACAATATTCTAACATAAACATATGGGTAACCATCCGTCTAGATTCTTTTGAATACTACAGATTCAGAAAAAGTGTAGGATCCAATTTCAGTGTATAACGTTATGGGCTAAATAGTTATTCTTTTTGGAGTAGATTTGCTATTTCAGTGAAATCAGGAATTGTAGAAACCAGGACAGTAAAAAATAAATTACCTGACAAAATAATGGCCGTTCAGATTGAATCCTTCCAGTTAAAATATAGCCCTGCATCAGAAGTTGCATATCCAGCATTTTAAGGTCACATGAAGTAATGCCACATTGAGTTGAATTATAATTAAATACACAAGAGTTGGGTTTGATATCTTTCTCTAGCTAAATATGTCACAGTAGAATTTTAAAGTGAAGCTAAGCTGCAAAATTAAATTCAGCTCATAGCCGTGGCCTGCTCTGCATTGTCATAGGTCGTCAAATTTCATTTTCATGCTATATAAACTGATAGGGATACTTAACTGGTAGAATTAGTTGAAAAGACACATCTTCACAGAAATCACTACACTAGAAATGTACCAACACACCTCAGAATGTGATTATTTTCTTTGATCATAATGCATTTCAGGAATCTCTACAACATGTTAGGTGATAAGCAGTACCCTTATGCAAGGTGTAGCCTGGAAGGAAGTCCTGTAGAAATCATCAAGTAAACTAGGTTACCAGGTAATTCAGTGTTATATTTAATGTCACTCTCCTGCCCCCTCCACAGACGGAATTTTCAACAGTAACAGAAAGAAAATGATTTTGTCATTCTCTGTCTCTTCTGTCAGTCTTTTCTAGTTACTCCATCCCAGGTATACATTGGTTAATGGTCTTCAGTGTTGTGTTTCAGATGTTAAGTGTCTAAAGCACGTGATTAAATGAAAGTTTCAGTTCAGTTCAGTCGCTCAGTCGTGTCGGACTCTTTGGTTCCTCTGCCTTTTCTAAAACCAGCTTGAACTTCTGGAAGTTCACAGTTCACAAATTGCTGAAGCCTGGCTTGGAGAATTTTGAGCATTATTTTACTAGCATGTGAGATGAGTGCAACTGTGTGGTAGTTTGAGCATTCTTTGGCATTGCCTTTCTTTGGGATTGGAATAAAAACTGACCTTTTCCAGTCCTGAAAATGAAAGTTTAAAAACTGTTTTATTTTTATTTTATTGATTTTTTTTTTTACCTAAATTGTGTTAAATCTTTTGGATAAATGTTAAATTTTAATTATATTTTCTTCTCTCAAAGGGTCTATGGATGAAGGTCTGTACCTCATATATCTAGGTAGATATCCAAGGTGATGTCTGAAGACATAGGAATCCCTACCCACAGTTATTCCTTTATTCAACCTTATTCATCATTCTTCACATAGTTTTGCATTAACACAGAAATGAAAGAAAATAGCTAAAACATACTTGGCTACTGTGGCTCCGTCCTCTCTGTCAGAGATTCACATCTGAGAATCCTGAGGGTGATTTTTATTTACTTTAATTTACTGGAATCCCATCACCTCCACTAGCCTTGTTCCTAGTGATACTTTCTAAGGCCCACTTGACTTCACATTCCAGGATGTCTGGCTCTAGGTGAGTGATCACACCATCGTGATTATCTTGGTCATGAAGAAGATTGAAAATGGAAAAAGCTCTAAGTGATCATTTTCAAAGTGTATATTCAGAGTATCAGGAGTACGACTTTAAGAAAGTAACCACATTGTCCTTAAACTCTGGCACTCTGCAGGTGCAGACAGTTTTGGAGCACTCATTCAAAGTGCTTCTGGCCTGGGTACTTCTAGTTGGCTTGTCTCTCACTTTCTTGTCTTCCTGAGGTAACAATCTGGCCTCAACATTCTCAGTCCTTCAACTTGTATCTGACTCCCATGTCGTGATGACATTTGTTGGTCCATCATGAGATAGCCCATTAGATGAGCAGTCGGTTTCTAACTTGGTTTACTGAAGAATCATTTAGGAAGCTTCGAAAAATACTGAATCTGTAGAAAAGTTACATTGATACATATTTAGTTAGGTCTGGAATTCATTAGAGAAATCTACTTAAGCACACTTCCAGGTTGAGAAAGAGACAGTTTCAAGTTTCAGTGAGGATAGTCAAAGCTTTGGTTTTTCCAGTAGTCATATATTGATGTGAGAGTTGGATTATAAATAAAGCTGAGCGCCGAAGAATTGATGCTTTTGAACTGCAGTGTTGGAGAAGACTCTTGAGAGTCCCTTGGACTGCAAGGAGATCCAGCCAGTCCATCCTGAAGGAGATCAGTCCTGGGTGTTCATTGGTAGGACTGATGTTGAAGCTGAAACTCCAATATTTTGGCCACCTGATGTGAAGAGCTAACTCATTTGAAAAGACCCTTGAAAAGCATTTGCCTACTCTGAGTCATTTGTTCCCTAGCTTCCTCTGGCCAGTAGTATGGAGGATATTAGCTCTTTGACCCAGAGGCCAGACAACACAGAGTAAATGTTTGACCTCTTATTACTAGAAAATGTCTAGAAAACACCTCAAAGTGCATGCCATTGGATTGATTCAGCTGTATCATTTTGGCATAAAATGAACTTTTTAACCTACTCTCTCATTAAAAACCATTCCTACCTATGTGGGTCATATATAACTATCTACTTGAGGCTATTTGGTGGACATTAAAAGACCTCACTTTCAAGCTTTAGTGCTGGAGAAGCCTCCTCAGAATCCTTTGGACAGCAAAGAACTCAGAACAGTCAATCCTAAAGGAAATCAGCCTTGATTTCCAAATTCATTGGAAGGACTGATGCTGAAGCTCTAATACTTTGGCTACCTAATGCAAAGAGCCACCTCACTGGAAAATATCCTGATACTGGGAAAGATTGAAGGGTGGAGGGGAAAGCGGCAACAGAAGATGAGTTGGTTGGGTGACATCACTGACTCAATGAACATGAATTTGAGCAAACTCCGGGAGATGGTGAAGGACAGGGAAGCCTGGCATGCTGTAGCAGTCACAAAGAGTTGGATACAACTGAGCAACTGAACAACAATAACAAAAACGTATCTTCCTCAAATGCCATTTCTACCAGCCTTCCAGGAAGCTTCAAATTGTCCCTTCAGTCCCCTTGAGTTAAAGCTCATTGAAATGCTGACTGCTTTCTTGGTTTCATCAGCCTTCAATTCTGCTTGCAGTATCCATCATTTTGGCCATTAAATGGTAAAATTCTCAGGGTTGTTTCATAGCAAGTCAGGGGTTCGTGGTGAGGTTGTTTCAGAACCAAGGTGATCTGGAGCAGGGGCCATGTAACAGGAGCATGCAGCCTGCCCTCCTGGAGGGAAGACGGCAGCTGTGGGCCAGAACATGGGCACCAGTGGGATTTCGGTGGTCTCATGATTTCCTCCTGCCCCAGTTGTATGTACTGCTGTGTACACTTAAACTGGAAATTAAGGCTCAGAAAAGTTAGATGGTTTGAGAGAGCATCTCTGTGCCAAGGAGAAGGTTTGGATCCACATGAGAATTCAGACGCTGAGCCATTTGCATCTTTCGTTGTGGTCAATACATACCGTTATAAAAACGACCTGGTCTCTTAGAATTCGGTCTTTGGATTTGAAACGAGAATTTCTTGGTAGTCGATATAAAACATAAATACTTCTAAAAATCACAATGAAAATATTTTAAGAATAATTGAATTTTACTAAACTATTGAAACCTTGCCTGAGCAAGAGAGATTTCAATCATTTCCAGAGGTTATTTTTTTTTTTAAGGAAGGAGGGATCTTTATCAGTGTTTGATGTGATCGATTATCTTATAAAACTTGAAACAGTTCACAGATATTAGACTTTCTGAAAATCCAACTCTTATATGAGGTAGAAAATTGATAATTATTGAAAATAAATGTTAAAAATGTTTTCAAAATCCTGAATGTGTTCACAATGGTCAGACCATGACTATAGCTATAAAGGAAATCAGCCCTGACTGTTCATTGGAAGGACTGATGTTGAAGTTGAAACTTGAATACTTTGGTCACCTGATGAGAAGAGCTGACTCATTGGAAAAGACCCTGATGCTGGGAAAGATTGAAGGCGGGAGGAGAAGGGGATGACAGAGGATGAGATGGTTGGATGTTATCACTGACTCAGTGGAGATGAGTTTCAGTAAACTCCAGGAGTTGGTGATGGACAGGGAGGCCTGGCGTGCTACAATCCATGGGGTTGCAAGACATCGGACACGACTGAGCGACTGAACTGAGAAAGCTATAGTAGACGCTATGCATTTTTGATATGAAAAGTAAAAACAAGGGACAGTTATTGACAACCTAAAATGCAAAAAAATAGGAACTCAGTAATCTCAAAATCAAGGATGATAACAGATATTTGATCAATAGTAAACAATATGTTGTTATATTGTTAAGTACTCAGAAGACTAATACTCAGGATGACTTAAAAGAGGGCAAGAATCTTAAACAGATTTTATTAACAATTCATTTGGCAGCCTTTAGAGAAATAAAAGCAGGACTGTAAGGCAGATGTGTTTGAGTACGTTTTAGCTTCTCTGCCTCTCTGGCAGTCTTTCCCCACGTGTGATTATCAGTCTCAGGTTGTACAGCTATTGGGTGAAATCAGAAAATCACTTGTTAGTTAATTAGACTCAGTGACCACTTCGAAATGTCCTACCCGAGTCCAGATGTCCCCACGTGGGAAAAAACCTGGAGGCCATCACAGAATGTGAGCTTTGGCATCAGACAATCTTTATATTTCATTGCCTTCACTTACTAATTGTATACTTGTGGGCGGGCCCCACGTGAAGTAGTGCAAGGCCTGCTAAACACTCGTCTCTCGTCCCATCCTGTTTCACTAGGGGCTGTTTTTTGAGAAGGACCATGTTTATTGCTCAGTGCATCAAGCAGAGATCCTAGTCCTGTTTAGGTAGTTAGCCAGTTGGCAGATACCGATGAAAATGTATTTATAAAGAAAAATAGTCCAGGAAAAGAGAAAGAGTCCTTAAAAACATCCCACATGTATCCTTTAGAAGGATGAAATAACCACAAGCCTTTAGGGAATGTTAGAACCTTAGAGGAGAAGGAGTGTTTCGAGCCCATGCTCTGCTGTGTCCGGCTCTTTGCAACCCCATGGACGGCAGCCTCCCAGGCTTCTCTGCCCATGGAATTTTCCAGGCAGGAATACTGGAGTGGGTTGCCATTTCTTCTTCCACAGGATCTTCCTGACCCAGGGATCGAGGCTTCGTCTCTTGCGTCTCCTGCATTGTCAGGCAGAGGGATAAGCTAATAGTAGACAAATAGGAAATTAGAGGAAGGTTTCAAGCTATGTAAGGCCTTCTCTGACAAGCATCATTTTATTTACTGCCGTGACATCACTTCTGTAATCAAACATGTCAGCCTGCAGACTAGAGTTTTTGTTTGTTGGTTGGCTTTGCTTTGATTTTTACAGTTTGGAATATGAAGTAATTATTTTCTTTCTATAAAGAGGATTTCCATTTTCTCTCAGACTATCCATGTGACTCCTGCTTGGTGTGAGGCAGCTACTAATTAAGATTTGCCTTTCTATCCCTCAGAATTTCTTAAATACAGCTAGCACTGCATTTATGATCTTATCCAGTGAAATCAGGTCTGAAAGATCCGTTCTCTGCATCTTTTGCCCCCTCTCATGGCTGTATGCATTTCAGGCTAACATAGCCTCGACCCAGTCCACGATGCAACTTAGGGGCCCGTGATATCTGATTTGGGATTCAGCCTGTTCCCAATAAGAAGTGAATTTCTGGAGAGAGGAAACAGTAGTTTCTACAGAGAAGGGTACAAACCAGCAAGTCTGGGTGAGTTTCCAGACATGAAAACCGCCAAGAGGAGCTTGGAAGAAAGAGACAAACACAAGGCCATTGGAGTTTGGGGTGGGGCTTTCGGGTAGTCCACTCAGATTCGTGGAGAACTTGCTCTTATTTGATTCTGGACTTTCAGCAGATAACATTTTATCGACCAGCCTTTCTAAGATCAGCCGCTGTTCTCCCATGGCTGCATTGCTCCTAGCCCATTTCCTACCTGATAACCAGTAGCGACCTAGCTCATTTCTAGGCCTTTTTAAAAGCAATCGCTGCATTTCTTATGGCCGTCAGTTCACTATTTAACCAAAAAAATTGTGATAGCTTCTTGTTAACCCTCAGGAGAATAACTCTGTTTTTGACCTGAAGAGAGATGAAAAGTGGAAATAGGGCATCTCTTTCCAAGGATCTGGAAGTCTAGGAGGGGGTGTCAAGGTCTGGACTCCTGAGAAAGCCAAGCCTGGCTGGAGGGCTCTGTGCTGGGTGGTATTTCATGTTAGCCCATGGGCCCATGTTGCCAGCCCAAGGGTCAGGACCCGGGGGCAAAGAAGGGGAGCTGGGGATGCCAATGCCTGGCCTGGCCGATGTCAAGGGCATCTGATAGCTCCATGCAAGGGACCACTGATGATGCATCAGGAGTACCGGAGCATCTCTGGGGCGGCATGAGCAGGAAAGGCCAGCACGTGAGGCCAAGTGCTAGGATTTACCGTGTACAGCTAGTCAGGGTCCACACAGAGCCGAGCAGGGGAGCAGCTGATGTTTGAGGAAGTCTGTGTATGAGTGTGTTAGTTGCTTCAGTTCAGTTCAGTTCAGTCGCTCAGTCGTGTCCGACTCTTTGCGACCCCATGAACCGCAGCACGCCGGGCCTCCCTGTCCATCACCAACTCCCAGAGTTCACTCAGACTCATGTCCATCGAGTCAGTGATGCCATCCAGCCATCGTATCCTCTGTCATCCCCTTCTTCTCCTGCCCCTAATCCCTCCCAGCATCACTGAGTCAACTCTTCGCATGAGGTGGCCAAAGTACTGGAGTTTCAGCTTTAGCATCATTCCTTCCAAAGAACACCCAGGGCTGATCTCCTTTAGAATGAACTGGTTGATCTCCTTGCAGTCCAAGGGATTCTCAAGAGTCTTCTCCAACACTACAGTTCAAAAGCATCAATTCTTCAGCTCTCAGCCTTCTTCCCAGTCCAACTCTCACATCCATACATGACCACTGGAAAAACCATAGCCTTGACTAGATGGACCTTAAGCAGCAAAGGAATGTCTCTGCTTTTCACTATGCTGTCTAGGTTGGTCATAACTTTTCTTCCAAGGAGTAAGCGTCTTTTAATTTCATGGCTGCAGTCACCATCTGCAGTGATTTTGGAGCCCCCCAAAATAAAGTCTGACACTGTTTCCACTGTTTCCCCGTCTATTTCCCAGGAACTGATAGGACTGGATGCCATGATATTCGTTTTCTGAATGTTGAGCTTTAAGCCAACTGTTTCACTCTCCTTTTTTACTTTCATCAAGAGGCATTTTAGTTCTTCTTCACTTTCTGCCATAAGGATCTTGTCATCTGCATATCTGAGGTTATTGATACTGCTTAGTTATGTCCAACTCCCTGCAACCCCGTAGACTGTAGCCCACCAGGGCCCTCTGTCCACGAGATTCTCCAGCAAGAACACTAGAGTGGGTTGCCATTTCCTTCTCCAAAATGAACTATAGAAAGTAAGAAAGTGAAGTCTCTCAGTCATGTCTGACTCTGAAACACTATGGCCTGTAGCCTGCCAGGATCCTCTCCCCATGGAATTTTCCAGGCAAGAATATTCGAGTCAGTAATCATTCCCTTTTCCAGGGGATCTTCCTGACCCAGGAATCAAAACCCAGTTCTCCTGGATTGCTGGTGGATTCTTTACCATCAAGCCACAAGTTAAGTTCGTAAAAAGAGTTAATATTTGATGCCAAAGACAAAGTTTAAGAAATACAGTATAATATAAATGCCCAACACTGCCCCTATTAAATTATTAGTTTAGGGGACTACAGGTTATTTTCGTTCAACTTTTTATTTTGGACTGGGGTATAGCCGATGAACAATGTTGTGATTGTTTCAGATGAATGGTGAAGGCACTCAGCCATACATATACATGTAGCCATTCTCCCGTAAAGTCCCCGGGTTTTTAAAGTACTACAGATGAATTATCAGGATGACTTTGGGAAAGTTCCTTAACTACTTAAAGCTAGCTCATCCTTTCACTTCTACCAAGTCCACTCAGTGAGGCATCTCCTGACCACTTTCTGAAAAATATTCCCCACCGCACATGCTGCCCCTCCAGAGGACTCCATCTCCCATCCTGCTGTAAGCTCCATGCACTCATTGTTATATGAGGTCATATTGTGCATCTGTTTGCCACTTACTTATTTTCTCTCCCCATCACCAGAGTGTAAGCCAAAGAGGGCCGAAGTTTGTGTGTTTTGAGCAATACTGAACCCCAGTATGTAGAACAGTGCCTGGTCAAAGCAAAACTTCTGTGAATACTCATTGAAATATTTCCTTACTGAGGATGTAACAGTGAAGTTATCTATTTAATTCATTTCTGTGAAAATTAAAGGAGAAATTTATGTATGTGGCCTGTGGAGGCTCTGCCCAGATTAGGCCATCAGTGAGTGCTAGAATTCTCTATTTCCTGAGTGTACCTATTTCCACAGTGTACCCCAAAGGCAGACATGCAATTGGAGTGTCATAGCATTGGAGAAGGAAATGGAAACCCATTCC
>SJYA01003750.1:0-54953 GCA_006410615.1 Neotragus moschatus | reverse complement strand
TGCAATACAGAAGACCTAGATTCAATGTCTGGCTTGGAAAGATCCCCTGGAGAAGGGAAAGGCTACCCATTCCAGTATTCCATCCTGGAGAATTCCATGTACTGTACAGTCCTTGGGGTTGCAAAGAGTCAGACATGACTGAGCAACTTTCACCTTCATACTTGTGCCACATTTCAAGTACTAACATCTACTAATGTCTTTTATTCTGTATTATATCATACCTTTCTGTTTTCCTAATAAAAAAATTTCCTGTCACTAATAACAATTCACAATGAGATAAAACAGAGAAGGAAAGTTCCCTTTCCTCAGCATGTTAAAAATTATTCTATTAAAAAATTCACTAATCTAGCCAGAGGAGATCAGAGAACATGTATCAGGGGAAGAGGTAAGTGTTAGACTGAAACTTAGGCTCTACTTTAAGATGGGAAAAATAAATAAAAATTAAAAAACAAGAACAACAAAAAACAAACAAACAAAGAATGCTCTTTATCATTGAGAAAAAGGAGCCAGAGGTCCAAAAAAAACCAGTATCTTCTCTTTCAACACAAGTTACTCCTAAAGAGATTTGCACTTTGTTAAGCTTGAAAGACTACTTCTGGAATACTCTACTTAAGAATAAAGTCATTGTGAACTGAATATACATTTTTTAAACTCAATGTAATTGTCACTAAATTCAATTTAAAATAAAACACAAAATTACTGGACATTGTACATATCTCCCCCATTACATATTCTTTAAGAAGTAGCTTCATTTTTATACTTAGCATAGAAAAAGCAAAAGACAGTATTACTTACTCAGTTGTCATCCACCTCTTTGCAACCTCACGGAGTATAGCCTGCCAGGCTCCTCTGTCCATGGAATTCTCCAGGCAAGAATACTTACAATCACGACTAATTTCTATTTCTGACATTACATGACAAGAAAAAAAATTGTCAACTGAATCTTTCTCTTTTTAAATCTGCTGAGGTCCTCCAATATCCAGCATAGAACCCAGTTCATATTAGGTACTCAGCACTCACAAGCATCATCAACTCAACGGACATGCGTTTGGGTGAACTCCAGGAGTTAGTGATGGACAAGCAGGCCTGGCGTGCTGCGGTTCATGGGGTCGTAAAGAGTTGGACACGACTGAGCGACTGAGCTGAATCACTGAATGAGTCAGTCTCTCTCAACTGTGATGGCTAATTTTATGTGTCAGCTTGACTAGCCCAGATATTTTGTTTAACATTATTCTACATGTTTCTGAAAAGGTATTTTTAAGATGAAAGGGAAAAATACACCCAACTGAATGCAGAGTTCAGAGAACAGCAAGGAGAGCTAAGAAAGCCTTGTTAAGTGAACAACACAAAGGAATAAATGAAAATAATAGACTGGGCAAGACTAGGGATCTCTTCAAGGAAACTGGAGACACCAAGGGAACATTTCATGCAAAGATGGGTGCAATAAAGACCAGAAACAGCAAAGACCTAACAGATAAAGAAGAGATTAAGAAAAGGTGGCAATAATAAACGGAATAACTATGCAAAAAACTCTTACTGACCCCAATAACAACATAGGTGTGATCACTCACAAGACGCAGAAAACCTGGAGTATGAAGTCAAGAGGGACTTAGGAAGCAGGACTAGGAAAATAGTTAGTGAGTGGAAGTGATATAATTCCAGCTGAGCTATTTCAAATTCTAAAAGATTCTACTGTTAAAGTGCTGCACTCAATATGCCAGCAATATTTGGAAATATTTGGAAAACTCAGCAATGACCACTATCCTGGAAAAGGTCAATTTTCATTCAAATCCCAAAGAAGGGAAATGCTAAAGAATGTTCAAACTACCATACAATTGCACTCATTTCACATGATAGCAAGGTAATGCACAAAATCCTTCAAGCTAGGCTTCAACAGTACATGAAGAGAGAACTTCCAGATGTACAAGCTGGGTTTAAAAGGGCAGAGGAACCAGAGATCAAATTGCCAACATCCACTGGATCACAGAGAAAGCAAGAAAATTCCAAAAAATATCTACTTCTTCACTGACTATGCTAAAGCCTTTGACTGCATGGATCACAACAAGCTGTGGAAAGTGCTTAAAGAGACGGGAGTACCAGACCACCTTACCTGACTGCTGAGAAGCCTGCGTGCAGGTCAGGAAGCAACAGTTAGAACCAGACACAGAACAACAGGCTGCTTCAAAATTGGGAAAGAAAAACTGTCCAAGCTGTATATTGCCACTCTGCTTATTTAACTTATATGCAGAGTATATCATGCAAAACACCAGGATGGATGACTCACAAGCTGGAATCAAGATTGTCGGAAGAAATATCAGTACCTAAGATATGCAGATGACAACACCCTTATGACAGAAACTGAAGAAGAAATAAAAAGCCTCTTGATGAAAGTCAAAGAGGAGAGTGAAAAAGTTGGCTTAAAACTCAATATTCAAAAAAAAAGATCACAGTATCTGGTCCCATCACTTCATGGCAAGGAAATGGGGAAAAAGTGGAAACAGTGAAAAATTTTATTTTCATGGGTTCCAAAATCACTGTGGATAGTGACTGTGGCCACAAAATTAAAAGATGCTTGCTTCTTGGAAGAAAAGCTATGACAAACCTAGACAGCACTTTAAAAAGCAAAGACATCACTTTGCTGACAAAGGTCCACTTAGTCAAAGCTATGGTTTTTCCATAGCAACATATCGATGTGAGAGAAGGAACATAAAGAAGCCTGAGCACCAAAGAACTGATGCTTTCAAACTGTGGTGTTGGAGAAGACTCTTGAGAGTTTCCTGGACAGCAAGGAAGGAGATCAAACCAGCCCATCCTAAAGGAAATCAGTCCTGAATATTCACTGTAAGGACTGATGCTAAAGCTGAAGCTCCAATACTTTGGCCACCTGATGTGAAGAGCTGACTGACTGGAAATGACCCTAATGCTGGGAAAGACTGAGGGCAGGAGAAGGGGATGGCAGAAGATGAGATGGTTGGATGCCATCACCAACTCAATGGACAAAAGTTTGAGCAAGCTCCAGGAGATGGTGAAGGATAGGGAAAGCCTAAAGGCTGCAGTCTGTGAGGTCACAAGGTCAGACAAGACTTAGTGACTGAACAACAAAAACAACATTTAAATCTACACACTAAGTAAAACAGAATTTATTTTGGAGATGTTGGTGAAGGACAGCAAGGCCAGGTGTGCTGCAGCCCATGGGGTCGCAAATAGTTGAACATGACTGAGCAACTGAACTGAACTGAAGTAAAACAGATTACCAGAATTAATATTATCAAACTGGCTGTGGTCTTTTATTTTAAAATAAAGGACTGACCTCTCATGAAGTAGAAGAAATTCTGCTGGCAGACTCCCTTGGGACTTAAAATGTAACATCAGCTCTTGCTTGTTAGCAAACCTGGCAGNGGGGTCGCAAATAGTTGAACATGACTGAGCAACTGAACTGAACTGAAGTAAAACAGATTACCAGAATTAATATTATCAAACTGGCTGTGGTCTTTTATTTTAAAATAAAGGACTGACCTCTCATGAAGTAGAAGAAATTCTGCTGGCAGACTCCCTTGGGACTTAAAATGTAACATCAGCTCTTGCTTGTTAGCAAACCTGGCAGATAATGGGCTTGTCAGTCTCCACAATTATGCAAGTCAATTGTTTAAAATCTCTTTCTATACACACACACACACATGCACATACACACAGCTTATTAGTTCTATTTCTCTAGGTAAATCTGACTAATACATCAACCTTATCAATGAATTGGAGTTAGATCATAGCCAATTCCCCATCTCTAACCAAAGATAACTTTTTGAGTGTATATTTATAAAAAGAGCGTCCAAAAATGAACCACAGTGGTATCTAAAGGTTTCCTAACAATATTTCATAAAAAGAATGTTTTTATTGGAGGGGAAGTCAATTTTGTTGTGTTATGTTTAAACATACTTAGAAGGTGACTAAAATGCTAACACACATACCATTCTAAGACAGCCCATCTCTTTATCTTGGGTTACATCAAATGCTACTCATGAAGAGAGAAGATACAGAACTTTCCGTATGCATCCCAAACTCTCTATTCCAGCAACAGCAGGTAGGTTTTCTCACCTGGTAACTCTGGTTGACCAGTAATGGCACCCTAAATTAGAGAATATTATGGAACTATCTCAAGGTAAGGAAGAACAAATACCACGAACTGATGTCTGCAATGAGCAAAGAAAAGGGGATGCATGCCAGATGCATATACCTGCCAGTTCTACACTCTGGACAAGTCTACACCCTCCTGAGAGCCAAGTTACACAACTGGTCCTCCTCTGGACCACAGCGGGGTTTATAACACAGGGGGCACATGTATGGAGCTAAGGAGGAAGGCTGAGCCCATAGCATACCATGACAGCAAATTCTACACTTTCATAGCATACCTTCTGACTTTTGCACTTTACAGTAGAGTTAGAGTTTTCTCATTAAATCAGGTGGCAAATCCCATGGACAGAGGAGACTGGCCGGCTACAGTCTATGGCGTCGCAAAGAGTTGGACCTGACTGAGCACACACAAATAGATCACAGAAGGTAGACAATGTAACGTTATCCATTGAAGAGAAAAATAATCCAGAATTAGCTATCTGACTTAGGTGTGTGTATGAGTCTTCAGTCACATCTGACTCTTTGAGATTCTATGGACTGCATCCCACCAGGCTCCTCTGTCTATGGGATTCTCCAAGCAAGAATACTGGAGTGGGTTGCCATTTCCTTCTCCAGGGGATCTTCTGAATTCAGAGATCCTGCACTGGCAGGTGGATTCTTTACCCTTGAGCCACCTGGGAAGCCTCCAAAAGCAAACCAGCATCTGAATTAAGGCAACTAATTATGAGAGGGAATCTCAGATCTGGTCAAAATCTTCCAACCAAAACTTCCTCTTAAATCAGGCCTCTTTTAGAATTTGGCTAATGTTAAAGTTCTTATGGCTAAGAAGGATAATGCAATAAAAGAGAGCACTATAAAAATTAGAAGACAAAAAGAAGGAAAACATAATACCTAATATTAAGATAATTTAGTCATTACACCTTTTGAAGAATTCTGCATTTAAAAAAGAACAGGTGTTAGTCATCAAAAACTATTTGTCATTTGGTTCCACCACAGTACCGGCTAAAAAATAAAACATTCATAATTTTCTCTTTAAAGCAAAAATCCAATGCTCTTTTGTCAAACAAAAAGGAAATATTTTTAAATAAAAATTTTTTGCAAAGAAACAATTATTGGAGTTTCATTATTCCTGTACCTAGGATACTGCAATCAATTAGGTATTAAGCCCCTACTACGTGAGACTCTCATAAAGAAATAGAATAACTCCCACTAGGCACAGGACAGTCTGACAGAAAACACAGAAACTCATAAATAATTCACACCTAAAACACTGATTATATAGTCCTACACTCACACTTTACCATTTTTATGCCTCTCTCTCATTTGTTGTCCTACATTGACAATTATTGAAAGTGAGAAGTATGTAACGAAATAGTCGCATGTGACAGTGAACTCCATGCATACATGGGGGGAAGGGTTAGACCCTCCAGAAAGACCGTGAGGGCCCACTGCCAAGGCCCTGCTGCTGAGGCCCTACTGCTGAGCTGCTCTTGAGGGAAGTATTATGTTTGAGGATACCAGGGGTCCCATCAAGGCACTGATTACTTCTTTAAAGGGCCAAATCAATACCCTTGGTCCAAGAGAACTGCATTATACCATTAAAACTTATTCACAAACTACATTCTGAGCACCATCTACACTGTGAGCAGAGGGTAGTGAGGCAGGACAGAGGAGGTAAGCGCATGACTTCCAGATTCCAGAAGCCTGTGCTTGTGTCCTGGCTGTATGTTTTAGGAAAAATAACCCCACATTCTCTGCAGCTATGTTTTAGGAAAACTTACTTCACATTCTCTGCGTCTCAGCTACTTCATCTTGTGCAGTGGGGACCTAGCTCAGAGAGTGGCTGGGAGGACAGGATGTGAGCGTCTGCATACGGTGCTGGGAACGAACAGTGCTGGCAGTCCACGAGCGCTCACTCAACATCATGGTCTCTCCACCCTCCTCCTTCCTCCTATCACACCAGTCCTTCTGTATTCTGCTCTTTCCAAAGCAATAAGGCCACCTTTGCAACATCTCTTGGCATCTGCTTCCCAGAGCATTTTTTTCTCCTTACACAGTTTGCTGGAATATTTTATTCGTGGCTGGCTCTGACTTTATGTTAATTGTGCTTTTTGTTTCCTGCAAAAAATGCAGTGCCTTACTATTGCTGTATTTAGAATTGTAAATTTCAAAATCTATAAATAAAAAGTTAAAATAAATAATTTTACAGGAAGCTAGTCCTGATTATAAATGCAGACTAATGACTTCTCCCCCACAAAAAGAATAAAAAGAAATGATCTGAAATAGCCCCAAATCCACTGCTTGCAAATAGTATTACATGGCATTACTTCTTTTCGTTCAAAATCAGGTGGTATTAATTATTAAGATCACAATGACTTCATTTGTACAGATTTGAGGTTTGTGATATAGAACTACAGGTATTTGGTGAACTGTATTTTAACATTTAAATACTTTTTACGATTCCTGTTTTTCCAATACTACAATGGGCTTCCCTTGTGGCTCAGCTGGTCAAGAATCCACCTGTAATGCAGGAGACCTGGGTTTGATCTCTGGGTTGGGAAGATCCCCTGGAGAAGGGAAAGGCTGCCCACTCCAGTATTCTGGCCTAGAGAATCCCATGAACTGTGTAGTCCATGGCGTCGCAAAGAGCTGGACACAACTGAGCGACTTTGACTTAATACTACAGCTCACAGTACCCTTCCATAGGCATTTTTTTCATCAGAAGATCAGAGCCAACTGAGTGTGACCACTGTGTTCCGGGAGGTGGTGTCCTCAAATCTGAAGTGGAGTCAGGCCAGGCAACTGGCCCAGGGTGTTATCATAGATATATCATCACGTTCAGATGATGCAATTCTCACAAATTCTCATTCTTAACTTCAGTATGTCATCGATGGGAAAGAAATAAGATTTAGAAAGACAAACTGACTTGTTTAAGAGCAAAGAGGGTATCTGGCAGAGCTAGGAACAAATCCCCGTAAGTTTCCAATCTGCCCTAAGTTTTAAGCCAGAACGAATGCTTGTATCATGTAACATTAAAACCACATATTCTTAACATAAAGCCTATGTTCCTCATAGAAAATAAAATTACAAATACTTTCTTCCACCTATTATTAATGGTTTCTTTAGATGCTACAAAAACTGTTAAGACATTAAATGAGACGAAGCAATTTCAGTTTCCTGTGGATATTCTGTAGTACTTAAACGCAGAAAAAAGTAACCTTCTCTTCTTTTCCCAGTCAAGCGCGCAGGGTTACTTCTCCAAAGAGTTACGAGTAGGCTAACTAAATCTATTTTTCAACATAGATTCACAAATAATACTAATAACTCTATTTTGGAAATGTTTTCTGGCTAGAATAATTTTAACAAAACCGCCAAGAATTAATCGAACAGGAGAATGCTTCATTCACTCTCTCTATTCCTCTATCTCAACTTCTCAGGAAAAACCCAATTGTCAACTCTCTTAAGAGACGTTCTGGGGGCTATGCATACCCTGCCATCACCAGAATCCACCTGCTTCTAAACACAATGAAACAAACCCAAGTACGGAAATATTCATAGTATCGTTAAATTGCCAAATGTGAAATTTGAGATGCCCTTTATAGCAAGCACAGATTTGTTAAAGAGAGTTAATTCTCCAGAAAACTGCCACTTTGATGGCTTGGATTCTCAACGTTCAACCCTAGAGCTGCATTATTGTAGACATCTAAATTTTACATTTAATCTGGAAATGCACCTCATACAGTCTTCAGTGTTCATTCATCAGTCAGCCAATATTAACATCAGACACCACCTTAGATGAAGATTTTTCTTATAAAGAAAGAGAGCCACTGACCTCAGAAAGTTTAGTTTGGTAGTGGTATTTACAGCAGTAGGCATAAACCTTCTCCTCTGTGCAACTATAACTAGCGGTCTTCCATACACAGATAGTAGCATTATAGATTTTTATTGAGAAAGTCTACTATGTGACTCTAACCTCAAATGGATGACAAGTGATCTATTACTTACAAATTACAACAGAAAGTTCATTCCATGGCCCACTTCCCAGATATTTCTTCTCTCGTAGTTGAAACCCATTTAAAATAGTTTGTACAAAAAAGGACAAATGTTTGGAACACTGCATAACTTATATTTTACATCCTGGAAGCACAGCCACATTTTTGTATGTGTGTGTAAAGTCACGATGGCACACAACCCAGATGCCCAGTTTGTTTCCTTTCAATGCCACTTTTAGATTTCACCTGTTTCCGGTCCTCAAATTCTTCCATACACTAGTCCACTAGCCCACTACAGCAGGGGCTGACTGGCAAATCTACGGGACCTGCACCACTTGCATTATTTCTGTAACTGTTGAAGATGAGCAGGAGAAACATAACAAATGGTAGTTGACAACAAGGTACTGAGCAAAACATGTTCTAATAGACGTCTACCCAGAACTTCACCCAAGAAAATTATTTCTAAAACCAAAAAACACTTCCTTACAGTAAAGGAGCATTTTTTTCTATGGTTTCACAGGGTAAGTATGATAGCACGCTATCAGAGTTGCAGAAGAATGGGCTTTTAAAAACTTCTTTGAAATAATTTTATGCTTATAGAAAAGTTGCAAATATAGTAGAGTTTCCATGTACTGTTCGCCTCGGCTCCCCTAATGTTAAGTCACATGTTAACTCCAGTACAGTTGTAAAAACCATAAAGTTAATACTGGTTCAGCACTGCCAGCTTTCTCCTCTGTAAAGTTACTATTTTTCTCTTTGTAAGTATTAAATATCTTGGAGAGATACATTTAGACTATGTAAATATTCTGTTTCTCCTCAAACTTTCACCCTATTTTTGGTATCCATGAATGGATCTTGCCTGTAACAACTACTATTGTGGTATTTACCATGGTGGTTTACTTTTTCTCTCATTCCTTCTACATTTATTAACTGTAATTCAGGAGAAAAGTTTTTAAACTATTTCAAACACCAAGGTCAAATATAAAGCCAAAAAAAACAGAAACAATAAATGTAGTGGCCAATAGTAGCCCGTCTTAAGTTAGTGACCTTAACTCACCGAATCAGATGCCAAGCAGTTCCTTTCTGAAGGATCCGTGTCTGAGTAAGCTGTTAATGACATCTGTCAGCAGCTGTAGTGTTTTGTTTCATATAATTGAAAGCTCATTTTTTATCACAAGCAATGCATCACGATGCACATTTAAGGTTTTCCAAATAAAGAGTCTTGAGTAATCTATTTTGAAGTAGCTAATACCACAGCACATTTGACGCTAAGGGGTAAGCAGTCCTTGGAAACCAAAGCAACAAGGACAGCCAGAGCATTCTGCCCCTGCAAATCAGTCTCACTCCTCGTGAAGCCACCCCACTTGAGCATGGAATTACTCTGGTAAGGAGACATCTCTCAAAACAGTGAATTCCGAAGCTCTGCTTTTCAAGACTACTGTTCCTGTGACAGGATGAGGACCAAATGCCATGAAAACACAGCCTTCTTCACTGACTCTTTCACAAAAGGAACACCTGTCAATTTCACCCTAAGAGGCTTCAAGCCTACTTGTAAAAGTTTCCAGAAGATGCCCTATTTATCAAAACTTATTCTCCTTGTTTGTTCATTAAATACGGCAGTCTTACACTGAGATCAAAAAATGTCAACCAATTATTGTATAAGACAAGTCCTCCTTTTTAATGCTGAAAGCTACTCAGAACACACAGATTATAGCAGGCAACTGAACACACTGCTGTTTATTTCATGTATATCTCAACCATCATAAGCGTATTTTTTACCATCTATTTTTTCATACTAAAACCCCAGTAAACTGGCAACTAACAGAGTGGCTGACAGATAACACACACTCAAGTATTTTTTAGTGAGTAACTTAGTGGTGAACAATTCATATACAATGTATAATTGATACACATCCATAATTCCTTCTGGACTACTTCCACTGCAAGCTAGAAGTTCAAATATATTTCTTCTTCTGCACATTTATAAATCTATACATTTTAGTTATTTCCTAGGAAAGACATGAAAATGACTTAGAATACAGCCTAAATGACATGGAAACACATCCTTGAAGTTTATCACCCCAAAACTGCATTATATTTGTAAAGGACAATAAATCATACTTTAAAGTGATTTACTTACACAATGGATATTTGGGTGGTAAAAATAGATGAGAAAACAGGAGATCTCACTCATATTCTTGATTTTACAAATTACTGTCATGATGAGTCCTGGAAACTACTGCAGGATTATTGTGGTAGGATTTGTATGACTTCGTTTTTTGTTACAAACCTTAATTTATTAAACAACAACAACAAACCTAGGTCTAAAGCTTAGCCATGAACAAGATTTAATTTAAGAGTCTAAACTATTACATGGAACACTGGATAAGTTGTAGTGGTCATTTTCTTCTTCATATTCTTTGAAAATAAAAATTACTTTAAAAGATAAGATTGCTAGCTTGTGCTTTAAAACATTATTCCTACAACTGGAAATGTATTTTAGCCTAGAGTGGAAAGACGAAAGTTGGTGTGCACTGGTTAAGTCTATGTTTAGGAAAGAAAACTGCAGGCAAAGCTTCCTCTGCTCAGATCCCGAAGGACTAGAGGGTGATTCTAACCAGCAGGGGGAGATGAGGGGAGAGCAGGAAGACAAAGAGCAGGCTATAGGCAGGAGAGCAGCTATAATTACAGCTGGGAACACGGAATTTGCTAAAGGAAGTCTACTGTATAATTATATTTGAGAATTTAGCAAGATGCCCAGAGGCTGACTTGCAGCTGTCAGGAACTGGTAACTCTACTTCTGTTCATGCAGTGAACACGTCGGCTACTAAATCCACTATCTAGACTTGACATTTAGAGTAAAGAGACAGATCTTCTCATGAGACTTCTGTTTTCTACAATGGATGAAGGCATCCATTTCAACAAAACAACTCTCTCTTCACCTTCCTTCTCAGACCTAGCTCTCCTCTCTCCAGCCTCTTGCTCTCAGAGAACCAGATATTCTTATAGCAAAGCTACTCTCTCAGTCCACATCTCTTCCCTGATTTCTGATCAGATCAAGAAGCAATGTGACTATAATCTAAATGCAAAATTCAACAGGCTCACAACAAATTCACTTCCCTCCCTGCTCGTTTGCAAACTGTCCTCTTTTCACCCTATTCTTTCCAATGGCATCAGAATTTACTCAGTTGAGCATAAAACCTCAAGATTTACCTTTGTTTTTTTCCTCCCTGACCACCTACCATTCATCAAATCCTATTAATTTCTGGTAAAATTCTACCACAGTGGCACAGAATGTGACTTTATTTGGAAATACAGTGTTTACAGAGGTAATCAAGTTAAAATGAGATTATGAGGGTGGCCCTAATCCAACATGACTTGTATCTTTATAGAAAGAGGGTATCTGGACAGGGAGAGACTCTCAGAGGGGAAGACCACATGGAAAGACGCCAGCCAAGGAGCATCAAGGACTATGGGCAAAAGCCAGAAGCTGGAAAAGGCAAAAAATAATTCTTCCCTGGGACATTCTTCTCATGCTCCTAGAGAGAACAATGCCCTGTCAACATGTTGATTTTGGAATTCCATCCTACAGAACTGAGTTAATAAACGGGTTTCAAGCCTCCTAGTTTTAGGTACTTTGTTACTGCAGCCAAAGTAAACGAATGTAACATTCCCAAGTACTTCTGAACTCAAGTATCCATAACTTTGTATCTCCAAACCTGCACCTTATCTCTGGACAGCACCCTACCCTCTTAGCTAACTGTGACATACTACTCCTTTATCAATTTGGAACCAGTATGCTGTTCCATGTCCAGTTATAACTGTTGCTTCCTAATCTGCATACAGGTTTCACAGGAGGCGGGTCAGATGGTCTGGTATTTCCATCTTTAGAAGAATTTTCCACAGTTTATTGTGATCCACACAAAGGTTTTGTTGTAGTCAATGAAGCATAAGTAGATGTTTTTCTGGAACTCTCTTGCTTTTTCTATAATCCAATGGATGTTGGCAATTTTTTCTCTGGTTCCTCAGCCTTTTCTAAATCCACCTTGAACATCTGCAAGTTCATGGTTCACATACTGTTGAAGCCTGGCTTGGAGAATTCTGAGCATTACTTGGCTGGCGTGTGAGATGAGTGCAACTATGCAGTAGTTTGAACATTCTTTGGCATTGCCTTTTTTTGAGTTTCAAATGAAAACTGACCTTTTTCAGTCCTGTGGCCACTGCTGAGTTTTCCAAATTTGCTGGCATATTGAGTGCAGCACTTTCACAGCATCATCTTTCAGGGTTTGAAATAGCTCAACTGGAATTCCATCACCTCCACTAGCTTTGTTCGTAGTGATGCTTCCTAAGGCCCACTTAACTTCACATTCCAGGATGTCTAGCTCTAGGTGAGTGATCACACCATCATGATCATCTTGGTTGTGAAGATCTTTTTTATACAGTTCTTCTGTGTATTCTGGCCACCTCTTCTTAATATCTTCTGCTTCTGTTAAGTCCATATCATTTCTGTCCTTTATTGAGCCCATCTTTGCATGAAATGGTCCACTGGTATCTTTTTCTTCAAGAAAATTTTCTTGAAGAAAATCTTGTCTTTCTCATCCTATTGTCTTCCTCTATTTCTTTGCATTGTTCATTTAGTTGCTATTCTTTGCAACTTTGCGTTCACTTGGATATGTCTTTCTTTTCTCTTTTGCCTTTCACTTATTTTCTCAGCTATTTGTAAGGCCTCCTCACACAGACACTTTATCTTTTTGCATTTCTTTTTCTTGGGGATGGTTTTGATCACCACCTCCTGTACAATATTACAAACCTCCATCCATAGTTCTTCAGGCACTCTATCAGATTTACTCCCTTGAATCTATTTGTCCCTTCGACTGTATATTCATAAGGGATTTGATTTAGGTAGAATCCACCTTCAATGCAGGAGACCCCAGTTCAATTCCTGGGTCAGGAAGATCCACTGGAGAAGAATAGGCAACCCACTCCAGTATTCTTGGGCTTCCTTTGTGACTCAGCTGGTAAAGAATCCACCTGCCATGTGGGAAATCTGGGTTCGATCCCTGGGTTGGGAAGATCCCTTGGATAAGGGAAAGGCTACCCACTCCAGTATTCTGGCCTGGAGAATTCCGAGGATACAGTCCATGGGGTCACAAAGAGTCAGACACCATTGATCGAATTTCACTTCACATTTCACTTAATGGCCTATTGGTTTTCTCTAGGTGTACCATGTGGATGGATCAATATTTATATTTTTCCATTATTATTTTTTATTGAGGTATAGTTGATAAACAATATTACACAAGTTTCAGATGCACAACACAGTAAGTTAATTTTTTTAAATATTTTTATGTATTGCAATTTATTCCAATATTGCTTCTGTTTTTATGTTCTGGCTTTTTTGACCACAAGGCATATAGGATCTCAGCTCCAAGACCAGGGACTGAATCCAGCATTAGAAGGTGAAATATTAACCCCTAGACCACCAGGCTAATCACAATAACTTACAAGTTTTAAAGGTTATACGCCATTTACAGTTATAAAATACTGGCTATATTCCCTATGTTGTACAGTATATCCTTGTAGCTTATTTTATACACAGTATACACACATTAGTATATACACCAAAATGATCACAATTAGTCTAGCTAACATCCAGAAAAACATCTATTTCTGCTTGATTGACTATGTCAAAGCCTTTGACTGTGTGGATCACAATAAATTGTGGAAAATTCTGAGAGAGATGGGAATACCAGACCACCGGAGAAATCTGTATGCAGGTCAGGAAGCAACAGTTAGAACTGAACATGAAACAACAGACTGGTTCCAAATAGGAAAAGGAGTACGTCAAGGCTGTATATTGTCACCCTGCTTATTTAACTTCTATGCAGAGTACATCATGACAAATGCTGGACTGGAAGAAACACAAGCTGGAATCAAGATTGCTGGGAGAAATATCAATAACCTTAGATATGCAGATGACACCACTCTTATGGCAGAAAGTGAAGAGGAACGAAAGAGCCTCTTGATGAAAGTGAAAGAGGAGAGTGAAAAAGTTGGCTTAAGGCTCCACATTCAGAAAACGAAGATCATGGCATCCAGTCCCATCACTTCATGGGAAATAGACGGGGAAACAGTGGAAACAGTGTCAGACTTTATTTTTCTGGGCTCCAAAATCACTGCAGATAGTGACTGCAGCCATGAAATTAAAAGACGCTTACTCCTTGGAAGAAAAGTTATGACCAACCTAGATAGCATATTCAAAAGCAGAGACATTACTTTGCCGACTAAGGTCCGTCTAGTCAAGGCTATGGTTTTTCCATTAGTCATGTATNTAAAAGACGCTTACTCCTTGGAAGAAAAGTTATGACCAACCTAGATAGCATATTCAAAAGCAGAGACATTACTTTGCCGACTAAGGTCCGTCTAGTCAAGGCTATGGTTTTTCCATTAGTCATGTATGGATGTGAGAGTTGGACTGTCAAGAAAGCTGAGTGCCAAAGAATTGATGCTTTTGAACTATAGTGTTGGAGAAGACTCTTGAGAGTCCCTTGGACTGCAAGGAGATCCAACCAGTCCATTTTGAAGGAGATCGGCCCTGGAATTTCTTTGGAAGCAATGATGCTAAAGCTGAAGCTTCAGTACTTTGGCCACCTCACGCGAAGAGTTGACTCATTGGAAAAGACTCTGATGCTGGGAGGGATTGGGGGCAGGAGAAGAAGGGGACAACAGAAGATGAGATCACTGGATGGCATCCCTGACTCCATAGGCGTGAGTCTGAGTGAACTCCGGGAGTTGGTGATGGACAGGGAGGCCTGGCATGCTGCGATTCATGGGGTCGCAAAGAGTCGGACACGACTGAGCGACTTAACTGAACTGAACACCCATTAGCACACAGTTACCAATTCACAAGTTCTAAGATGTCTGGCTCTAGGTGAGTGATCCCACCATCGTGATTATCTTGGGCTTGAAGATCTTTTTTGTACAGTTCTTCTGTGTATTCTTGCCACCTCTTCTTAATATCTTCTGCTTCTGTTAGGTCCATACCATTTCTGTCCTTTATCGAGCCCATCCTTGCGTGAAATGTTCCCTTGGTATCTCTAATTTTCTTGAAGAGATCTCTAATCTTTCCCATTCTGTTGTTTTCCTCTATTTCTTTGCATTGATCGCTGAGGAAGGCTTTCTTATCTCTTCTTGCTATTCTTTGGAACTCTGCATTCAGATGCTTATATCTTTCCTTTTCTCCTTTGCTTTTCGCTTCTCCTCTTTTCACAGTAAGGCCTCCCCAGACAGCCATTTTAACTTTTTGCATTTCTTTTCCATGGGGATGGTCTTGATCCCTGTCTCCTGCACAACGCTTGAACCTCAGTCCATAGTTCATCTGTAGCTTCAAGCTGCTCTCAAATGCACTGTCCATTAATTTACTCGTTTTCCATTAAAATTCCAAATTTTCCTCCCCTCTACAATGAAGACCACTGGGCCACAGGATCAGCATGAACATGAGATGTCTGCTGTCACGTCGAGAGTAGGCCCTGAGCTTCATCCTGCAGCTTAGAGCCCAAGAAGACTGAAACTGCCGGAGTGAAGCTCACACCCGCCAGGAGCTCACACCCACACCAGGAGCTCAGGGCCCCTCTGACTCACTGTGGAAGCCTCAGGTCTGCCGGAGCTTCTACCACTGGGGAGAGAGAGATCTCCTGGGGCAATAAGTTTGGCATAAAAGACCGGTATTCTTGGAACAAGACAACCTAGGACCAAAGATTTGATTTTAAGCCACAGAAGCACTAAGTCATACTCCTCTTTGGGGGAAACACATTCAGGGACTACATACAGGTTTCCTAGCTACTCAAGATTAAGGAAAACTGGACTAAAGACCATCCTTTATAGATCTCTTCTATTCTTAAGTAGAGGACTTTCCTTTCTCATTCATCATCTTATCAACTTTTCAGTAGAGTTATCATTCCTCCTTTCTCTATCTATATGGAAAAGTATAAAGCAATTTAAAAAATCAACACATTACATTTATCTATCTTGTGAAAACAAATCATTACAAAGAAGGTTCAAAACTATATAAAAGTCTCAAATGTGAAATAAAAAATATACTTCAAAGTATAGAAAGCTTCCATACACTGTGTTAGAGATAGTTGCTCAGGCAGTCTGACTCTTTGTGACCCTATGGACTGTAGCCCACTGGGCTCCTCTGTCCATGGGATTCCCCAGGCAAGAATACTGGAGTGGGTTGCCCTTTCCTTCTCCCACAGGATCTTCCCTAACCCAGAGATCAAAGCTGGGTCTCCCACACTGCAGACAGAGTCTTTACTGTCCCAGCCACCAGAGAAGTCCCCACACACTGCAGTACAGGGTACTTGTTACAGGCATTTCCTCAAACAAGGACATTTCCTGTATAATGCACGATAGATTATCCAAAATAAGGACAGAGCAACACAACATCACCTGATAGTACATGAAACACCACAAAACTCTGAGGCTCTAGCACTGTATCTCGTTATCGTCATAAATGGGAAAACAGGTAAAGTCTGTCAACAATCACATCCAGAAAAAAACAGCTTAATCAGAATGACAAACACTTCCAGGTTCTAACATAACTCACCTGACACGTAAAATCGACAAAGAATATTTTTACTCTGAATTTTGTGGTACCTTATTGTTCTATACGAATATAAAAATCAGTCAAATGAAAAACAGTAAAATTAAAGAACACTTGGACCAGAAAGCTTGCTAGAATGACCATATGATCCAGCAATTCAACAACTGCCTGTACGTGAACGTTTATTCACAGCAGCGGAGTTCACAAGAGCCAGAAGAGAGGAAGAGCCCAGATGCCCATCAGCCGAAGAACGGATAAAGAAGCTATGGTGCACACACACACAATGACGTGCTGCTCAAGAGCAGAAAGAAAGGAAGTGCCAGATAAACGCTCATAAAATGGATGAGCCTTAGAAACACTATACTGGGCAAAAGAAGCCGGAAGCCAAAGAACACTTACTGTATGATTCCATTTATAGGAAACATCCAGAATCAGAAACCACAGAGGAAGACTGGGCGTGGGGGCTGGGGGCATGGGGGGACTGGGCGCAGCTGATTAATGGGTGCAGGTTTCCTCTGCATTGATGAAAACACTTCACAACTAGAGGTGCTGGGTTATACAACACTGTCACTTCAAGACAGTCCATTTCATGTTACGTGACTCTCACCTGAATTTAAAAATTAACTGGTAAGTGAATAAGCAGCCTCCTTACCAGTAATATGCCAACATGCACCACTTGCAGGATATACTGACCTTACCTCTTCAGCCTCATTCCCAAGAGTGCTGAATCGCAACTGACCCTAAGAAAGCCTAAAGTGAGAGCTGCTCACTCTTTGTGACCCTACAGTCCATGGAATTCTCTAGGCCACAACAAGCCAAACTGAGAGATAGGTGACATTAATGATCAGTACTCTTCCCAAGTCTCAAGGTCACGAAAGAGAAGGAAAGACTGAAGGATAATCTATGACACTCTAAGGAAGACTAGAGAGATACAGCAATAAAACACAATGTGAGTTCTGAGGCTGGGTCCTGAAACAAAAAAGGAATTAGAGGAAAACTGGTGAGACCTGCAAAAAATCAATAATTTAGTCAATAGTACTATATCAATGTTAATTTCTTAGTTTTGGAAACTATACTATATGGGGTTATATAAAGTGTTTCCTGGAAGAGGGCATGGTAACCCACTCCAGTATTCTTGCCTGCAGAATCCCCATGGATAGAGAAGCCTGGTGGGCTGCAGTCCGTGGGGTCACAAAACTGAGCAACTAAGCATACCATAGCAAAATGTTTCCATTAGGAGAAACTGGGTGATAAGTGCTATTTTTGTAACTCTTCTGAAAGTCTAAAATATTTCAAAATAAAAGGTAACAGGGGACTAAGGAGACTTCCCGCACTTCCAGTGCATCGGGCGTAGGTTCCAGCCCTCCTGGAGGGAGCACCCTGCATGCCCTGAAGAGCGGGCAATAAGTAACTAAATAAAAAGGAGGGAGGGAGACAGAGAGGAGCTTCTTTTAGCAACCAACTTTAACTTCCTCCATGAACATCGACATTAGGAAAATGCTGAAATACATTAAATGAATTTAAAAATTGAGGGCTTTTTCCAATGGCAAGACAATTCATAAAATTCCTATCTGCTTAACAAATATACGTTTATTTTGGCGGGAGGAAGTATATTTCTCAAACAATCAAACTGGAATAATTAAACTTAAGAAAACATGTACCCCAATGTTCATAGCAGCACTGTTTATAATAGCCAGGACGTGGAAACAACCTAGATGTCCATCAACAGATGAATGGATAAGAAAGCTGTGGTACATATACACAATGGAGTATTACTCAGCCATTAAAAAGAATACATTTGAATCAGTTCTAATGAGATGGATGAAACTGGAGTCAATTATACAGAGTGAAGTAAGCCAGAAAGAAAAGCACCAATACAGTATACTAACTCATATATATGGAATCTAGAAACACGGTGATGATAACCCTGTATACCAAACAGCAAGAGACACAGATGCATGGAATGGACTTTTGGACTTTGAGGGAGAGGGAGAGGGGCGGAAGGTTTGGGAGAATGGCACTGAAACATATGTGCTGTTGTGTAGGAAACGAATCGTCGGTATATATTCAGTTCAGGATAGAGGATGCTTGGGACTGGTGCACAGGGATGATCCAGAGAGTTGAGGTGGAGTGGGAGGTGGGGGGGAGGGGAGTTCAAGACTGGGAACTCATGTACACCTGGGATGAAAAAAAATAAAAATTAAAATTAAAAAAAAAAGTTACAGACATCAAAAAAAATTAAAAAAGAAATCAGGTTCAATACAATTTCAACTAATATTGACATTCTAAGCAGAAGAATTCAAAATTAAAACAGTCAAAGGAGAATGAATGCTAAAACACTGTTTTAATTCCTATAGGTCACAACTGCATTTTAAATGTAATATAGAAATGAAGAAAGCACGTTTATTTTAGCAGAATGATTTGAATACTAACAAATCAGTTTGATAATTTAATCAGATATCATTGTACTTTAAATCTGTAACTGTCTCTTTAGATTCATTGCAACAAAAGATCAAAAAGAAATTTTATATGTCATTAATTTAAATCAGCTTGTCTGGACATAAAACTCTTAGCTGCCCATCCATTATGTAGGAGGCACCTTCCTATGAAAAGTTAGTCTATTGAAAATGTATACATTGACCAGAGATCGATGTTTTAAATGAAATGCACCAACATTTTCAATGTTATTAACCATTTTATATCCTGGCATCGAAATACTATATTTACTATAATACTAAAACTCTAACTATCTTCAGTAAATATGCTAATTACTGAAGAGATACAGACATTTAAATAAATAATCAAGATTCAAGAACCACACGCTCTCATAGCACTCAGAAGGAACCAACCCTGCTGACACCTTGCTTTCAGACTCCTAGCCCGTGGAAACGTGAGGTGGTAAATGTCTACGATGCAGGCCACCCAACGTGTGGTACTTTGCTCTGGAAGGCCTAGGAAAGAAACACAGCTAATGCGCAGCCAATAAAATAGTGTATCCCTGCAGTCACACAACAGCCTTCGGCGGAAGAGCATTCAGAGCAAAGCCAGCCGGCTTCTCAGCCACCGCAGCCGACGAGCACACTCTCCTTGACACAGTGGCCACAGCGTTGTCCACCAGAAGCTACCCTGAACCCCCCAGGGGCACGGCCGCGCAGCCTGGCACCACAGCAGCAGCAAAGGCCCACCCTTAGCCAGGTTGCAGACTCGTCAGGAAGGAGGACCCCCACCACCTGGCTTCAAGCGGCGGCTGCTTCAGGTTCTCAGAGCCCTTCTAACTGCTGGAACTAGAGACCTCTGAAGAAACCGCACCTGCCGCCTTGGCTCCTGCAGCAGAAAACGTGACAACGCAAGCAAAAACGGCGTGGGAACAGGAGCCTCCGTCGGTAGCCAGACAGGAAGGTGCCGCACAGAGTAAAAGCTAGAGGTGTGCTTTATTACCTTCCTGTAAAATCAAAATCACTTCCTATAATCTTAAAAGCAAGCCTTGTTCTTAGGTTTCCATGAAAGCCCTACTTCCCTTCCTGCTGTGCAAATATCTTTTAAACCTGAGCTAATTTCAGGCACCCCTTCAAATACAATCCAAAGAAAAACAGAAATAAACACCCAAACCCAGACCCCACTCTCCGGGAGTTCATTCCAGAACATGTCAAATACTTTTTTAAAAAAACAGAAAGCACAGTTCTGTACTGAATGCATTTTATATCCTCTCATTTTTTTTTTTTTTACTAGAAAAGGATGAACTGGATAGTTCAGTTATTATCAAACATACAGATATATATATATCAACACACACACACACACACAACCACGTTCAAGTAGGGAAACATTCAAGCACCCGGACCCACACTGCCGCTGAGGTGAAGCGTGGACTTGTCAGAGCAACACAGAGACTGGCTCTCACAAGGTGTCACGCAAGAGCAGTCATTCCCCCAGGATTTAAAAGGCTCCAGAGATCTGGCTTTCAGCCATGCTGGCTAGAAAGGGGATTCTGACATCACAGAAAGTCAACTAACTGAAACAAGCACAGATTTTTTAGAACAAAAGACAGGAGAAGCAAGCACTAAGACCTAACAGCTCCTAACGTCTAACACTTGTACCAGGAGTAGTTCTCGGAAATGTGCATGTATAGTCTCATTTAAACTCAGCACAGCTCTATGAAGCAGGTAGTATCACCATCACTATTTTACAGATGAAAAGACTGTAACACCAAGAGGGTGAGATATTGCCTGAGGATACACAACTAGCAAGTAACAAAGCCATAATTTCAACCCTGTCTGCTCAAGTCTCTCTCTTCATTGCTATTCCACCTGTAAAGAAAATACAGACTATCTACATATATATATATAAATGTATCTTTTATAGAGAGGTAGAAAGGAGAACATTGAAAACCTCCCAGCTGGTGCTGGGATGGGTGCTGCCAACGTCAGCCTCTGAGCCTTTCCTTCCACAGAGACGGCAGACCCGTCTACTCCCCACCCTGACGGCCACGCTCCTTCTTCAGCCGCACCCACACAAGTCAATCAGGCAGCGGCCAGGCCTGCAACCCCACAGGCATCCTTCCTCTTCAGAGGCTCTGCCTATCTGCTCTGCTCCTCCCGGTGCAGATTTTTAAACTTTAATACCAGGTGTGTCATTAAAGCCTCTCTGCAACTCCAAGTTATTACCAATAATAAATACATATTCAGCAACTTTAAATATTGAACGTTTAGCTGTTTTACATAGAAACATAAATGTGCTTAAAGAGGTTTCCATGGTTATTCCGTTAAAGTTCACTCATACAATCACACAGTTCATGCACACACGCCACCATATGCAGCGTCCACACTCAAAGATGTAAAGCCCACGCTGCCACCCTGCCCTTCAGGAGCTCAAGATCTAGGAGAAGAAAGTTATGTGTAAAACAAATTACAAGTGCTCTTAGTGAACAGCTTAACAGCAAAGTAATAATCCAGAGGGGAATATCATGGGGTAAAGCTTCAAGATGAACAGTACAAAAAGTACTGTTTACCCCATTTGGATTAAAATGGGGTAAAAACATGTATCAATGCAAAAACGTATCAGTGCAAAAAAGTAAAAACAGGAAACAGAAGATTCCTAGCCAAGGAAAAGGTAAGAAATTCAAATTTATTAGATTACAGGGAGCAAGAAGATCTGATGGCTAAGGTAATTACAACCTTTGTCATCTCTGGTATCAGAAACAGTTACAGTTCTTATTACAAGAGAAGTTTTCAACCAAGAAAGTACATCAAAATTTTAGGGACAGAATTTTAAAGCACACACACAAGATTCAGATTTACCCATCCTTGGGAAATGAATATCCCCTGCCCTAAGAATTGCCTCTGTAGGAGAAGAGAGGGGAACTTTTCACAAGAACAATGTGATGAGATCTGGCATCAAGAAAGACTATCTTGATACTGTACACCCTACTCTGAAATACATCCCTACTTTGAAATACCATGAGGCTCTAAAAATAAAATGTGAGGATCTTGGTGTCCATGTAGAAAAGTGCTAAGATAATTCTATTTTTTAAAAAAAAGCAAAGTGAAGAATAATATGTATCACATCAATATTCTGGCACTGGAAGTCTAAATAAGAGCAACATAGGGTTCAAACCAGTAAAGAGAGCTGAGCACCGAAGAACTGATGCTTTCGAACTGTTGCGCTAGAGAAGACTCTTGAGAGTAGCTTGGACTGTAAGGAGATCCAACTAGTCAATCCTAAAGGAAATCAACCTTGAATATTCATTGGAAGGACTGATGCTAAAGCTAAAACTCCAATACTCTGGCCACCTGATGGGAAGAACTGACTCAATGGAAAAGACCCCCATGCTGGGAAAGACTGAAGGCGGGAGGAGAAGGGGATGACAGAGGATGAGATGGTTGGATGGCATCACTGACTCGATGAAGATGAAGTCTGAGGCAGCTCCGGGAGTTGGTAAAGGACAGGGAAGCCTGGCATACTGCAGTCCATGGGGTCACAAAGCCGGACATGACTGAGCGACTAAGCTAACAGCGCATACAAAGCAGTGTGCATGTGTGTGTGTGTCAACCCCAGGCTCCTAACTTATCTTCCCTCCCACCCTCCCCTGCGTCATCCTCTTTGGTAACCGCTGTGCTGTGCTCCGTCTCTCAGTCGTGTCTGACTCTCTGCAATCCCACAGACTGTACATCAGGCTCATCTGTCCATGGCATTTTCCTGGCAAGACTACTGGAGTGGGTTCACATTTACTCCTCAAGGGGACATCCTGCCCCAAGGATCAGGCTGGCCTCTTCTGCGCCTCTCACACTGGCAAGTGGCCCTTTCCCACTGAGCTGCCGGGAGCTCTCGGCATCCCTAAGACTGTTCTCCATGTCTGTACGTCTGTTTCTGTTTTGTAAATAAATTCATTTTTATCATTTTCATATTTCAAAAACAATATACTGAAATTTTTTAAAAAATGAAACTTAGCCACACACAGCAAGGCAAGCCACTGACGACCATGGGTCCAAAGAACTATAAAGTACTCCGTTGGGGGAAAGGACAAGTATAGGGATAATATACATGACACTATCCTTAGAAAACATCACTAACATGTGAGAGACTTCTCACACTTTAGCTGGTCTATGTAATATTTATTATTGTTGTTGTTCGGTCACTAAGTCATATACAACTCACTGCAACCCCATGAACTAGAGCACACCAGCCTTCCCTGTCCCTCACTATCTCCCAGAGTTTTCTCACACTCATGTCCACTGAGTCGGTGATGGACAACCATCCATCCCTCTGTCGGCTCCTTCTCCTCCTGCCCTCAAATCTTCCCAGCATCAGGGTCTTTTCCAATGAGTCAGCTCTTTGCATCAAGTATTGGAGCTTCAGCATCAGTCCTTCCAATGAATATTCAGGTTTGATTGATTGACTGGTTTGATCTCCATGCTGTCAAAGGGACTCTCAAGAATCTTCTCCAGCACCACAGTTCAAAAGCATCAGTTCTTCAGCGGGCAGCCTTCTTTATGGTCTCACATCTGTGTATGACTACTGGAAAAACCACAGCTTTGGCTAAACAGAACCTCATTGGCAAAGCGGGATCTGTATCTTTTAATACGCTGTCTAAGTTTGTCATAGCTTTCCTTCCACAAATAAAAAGTAATTTTCCAGTCTCTACTTAACAAAAGCCAAAGGGACTATAAAATACCTAACTAGTATTTCTTCCCACAATAGGATTCTAATTTCTGTTTCTGTAAATACGAGAATAATTAATTAAAAGCCATGTGGTCTACACAGGGCTAATAAAACTCAAGAAAAGAACTTGTAGTCTGTGATGAGGAGAAAGAAAAGCCCTTGCTCTCTCTCTGCTGGAACTGAAGCTGTCTGTTTCTGAGTGGCAGCCACCCTGAGACAGTGAAGGAAGCCTGCAGACAAGTGGAGACACAGGAACCCGAGTGGGCGCCCTACCCACACGATACTCGCAGACCAATCCTGGAGCCTCCTGCAGACCAGCGGAAACACAGGAACCCGAGCGGGTGCCATGCCCACACGATGCTCGCAGACCAATCCTGGAGCCTCCTGCAGACCAGCGGAGACACAGGAACCCGAGTGGGCACCCTACCCACACGATGCTCACAGACCAACCCTGGAGCCTCCCTCCCTCTGCAATGGCCACTGTGGGAGAAAATGAGCTTCATTCTGGAATAAGGCAAATTACTTGGCATTATCTCCCATTCAAAGGTGAAATCACCACAATTTTAAGTAGTTTTTAAACAGTCTCAAAAATAAGTACCTGTGTGAAAGCTATTTGAGACTAGGAAACAATGCTTCATAATTTATATACAAATTACAACTTTAGAAATATAATGTAAGCCTTCTTAAATCAATTAAGAATTTAATCACAAAAATATAAATGACTGGCTAACAGGCAAATAAATAATGGGTATAGGCTAGTTTTGCTTGATTGCATAAAACTGTTTACAATACATTTCTCAATAAAGAAAAATTGAATTATAACCCAAGGGTGGCTTAATTTGTACAAATTTTGAATAATGTCACATATATTTCCAAAACAGATGCTTAGAGACTCTACAAGGACACTCGGCTCAATCAGAAGCCAGATTAAAGTTCCATCTGGAGCCTAATGGCTCCATGGTTCCATTACAATTACCCAAGTACCAAAGTGAGTCTTAATGGCTAAATCTCACAGACGCTCTCTGGTAGGTACAC
Organism: Neotragus moschatus; assembly: GCA_006410615.1. Lineage (NCBI taxonomy): Eukaryota > Metazoa > Chordata > Mammalia > Artiodactyla > Bovidae > Neotragus > Neotragus moschatus. Next base: position 30,035 of record SJYA01003750.1, on the reverse strand, counting down.
ACCTTGCCCGCAAACTACAAAATCAGATCCCAAAATAATTTTTTGTGTATGCATGCATACATACATACATCTACACACACACACACCACATGCAAGATTCTGTAAGTATCTAAATGCTGCTGTATTTTTCAGAAACACTCAACTTACCTAATTGTTACTGGTTATCCAATACCATCTTTTGATTTTGGACACCGTTGCTGGGTACTGTTGTCACCTTTGCTTGACATGGAAAGGACAATATTTGCCTCCCCCTTAATCAGCTTGCAACGTAATTCAGGTTATCTAGAACACTCTCCTCATATTCTTCTTTCGCAGACCCTATTACAGGCATCATTTTTTATCAAATCAGAAAAACTGAGTGAAGCCATCTTATCTCATTGCCATGTCCAGGAGTTGTCAGACAGGCCCGGAAGTTTAGAGCAGGTAAGTACTAAGAAGAACCCAAAGATCATCTAGACCAGTGCTACTCAAGAGCATTACCATGGTCCTCTGTTGTGAGCATGCCTTGCTCCTTTAAAACATTTCACAGCTACTGACAGAGTGAGGGACTTGCACTTTACTCTGGTTTTTTTGGTAGAGGCCAGGTTAGCAGGCTGAATTCCACCTGAAAACACCTTTGTTGACCTAGAACGTTTCATTTTAATTTGGATGCTTTTAGATACAACCCAGGCCATCTGATTTGCTACACTGGCAAGGCATTTGCATCTGTTATCTGGCAGCCTTAGAGGGAAGCTCAGTGTCCAGTTCCCTGCATCAGTGCTTCACAGGCTGTGTGGCGCCACTTCTATGCAGAATGCAAGCCATCTGGGAAGCCGCACATGGGCCGGGCATTGCACGCATGGTGTGGCGTGCCACACAGAAAGGAGAGCACAGGTGCCAGTGTGTGCATACGCAGCATACACACACAGACCCATCTGCATATGACGTTGTGTATGTGAGTGCTAAGCTACGGTTTAAATTTTCCTATTGTGGTTCGTGAACAAAGTAATTGCATGAACATCCCTGCACTAGACCAACATCTTCATTTCACAGACACGGAGCACAGGTGGGGAGGTCACGCCAGCTGGTAGCTCTTCTGTAAATTCCTGACTCTAAGTGTGTATGCACATCAATGTCTACAAAACCAATAAAACACAAAACAGAATTCAAACTGAAAAATTAACACTGAAAAATCCTAAATTGATTATAAAACTGCTCATTGCTCAGTTGTGCCCAACTCTGCAACCCCATGGACTGTAGCCCACCAGGCTCCTCTGTCTATGGGATTCTCCAGGCAAGAACACTGGAGTGGGGGGTCATTTCCTTCTCCAGGGGATCTTCCCGACCCAGAGATCGAACCCTGGTCTCCTGCACTGCAGGCGGATTCTTCACATCTGAGTCACCAGGGAAGCCCATAAATTGATTAGAATTTTACATTAAAAAATTTAACACTAAAAGTGAAAAAAATGTATGTAAAAAAAGATGTTATTTGTTAAATAAAACGTTAAAATGTCTATATGGCCTAAAAACAAAGCAAATACAAAGCAGCACCTCAACTGAGCAGCGAAAGACAATTAAAAATAAAAATGAGATACAGCAACCAAAAACACAACCAATACTGCAGGAAAGAGTCTATCTTCTTAATACATAATTTAGTACTTATATATGAGAGAAAACACCTGAACAACAGACAGATGATATTAAAGAAACAATTATAAAATAGATACAAATGGTCAGCAGCATTAAAACTGCACACTAGAGCAAGACACTACTTCCCATGCATAAGAATCAGGAAAAATGTCTTCTTTCTAAATATTAATGCCCGCTGTTGATGTTTAAGAGAACAAAAACAACAACCATCTCAAAAATCACTGACAGGACTGAAACATGGAGATTGTGGCAGTAAGATTCAGAAATTTTCATAACGCAATTACCCTTGCATCCAGTAAGTCTACTTCCAGAATTTATCCTTTGGAAATAATACAAACATTATCAAAAGTGTTTTGAACGTAGTATTATATTTAATAATGAAAACACTGTAATGACCCATTGAGTCATCAGTGAGAACTGGTTAAATAACTATCATATATCCATAGAACAGAATGCTACACAACTATTAAAAGAGATAACGTAAATTTCTTGCCCATAATATACTACTAAATGAAAAAAGCACTAGATGTATAAGAACATAGATCAAATACATTTAATCCCTCTTTACCAATAATTTTCAGAGTTGTCTAACATGAACATTTTCTTTGAAGAAGAAACAACTAAAATCATCACAAAGAAAGAAGAGAAGAAATGAAGGGAAAGAGGGAGAGAAGGAAAAGAAAAAAGAGGCAAGCAGACAACCAAAAGGAAATGTAGGAAAACCTGACTGCAAAGCTGAGCCATCCAGAGCCACTGGCCTTCTGAAAGAACTCCAAAACCAGCAGGCCCTAAAGGGAAAAAAAGGGTTTTGGCAAGGAAAAAGCAGCCTCGAGCATCCACCAGTAGGGCTCGGAGCAGGCGTCAGCCACAGGCCTCGTGGCGACCCTGGGGGCACTCCGTGAAAGTGGAGGTGGAGGCAGGACTCAGAGCAGGCTTGCCTTTCTGTCCGGGACTGACCTTCCCAAGGCCCCCTTGTGAGGCAGGGGCAGCATTAGCAGCAGTCCCAGGCTCAGGGCCAAGCCACAGCAGAAAGGGTTGGCCTCAGGGCCTGCTCACAGAGGGAGCTGCCTGCAGACAAGGAAGATGAAATCAACTCCTCTTGAGAGGAGGGAGGAGGCTGGGGTACTGGGTCTCGGTTTTACTCCTCAAAGGCCCCTTATGCCTCCGTGCAGACAGGGAGATTCATCTTCAGCCGTCTGGCCCACCGACTGCAGGGTACAAGCATCTGCTGTGTAGCTCAGCCCCACGGCCCACCGTCTCTTTCTACACGTATACATAATGCAGTGAAAACAATCTGAAGCACTGCTCCATTTCACAAAGGTCTCAAGCAATTTAAAAACTAGAGTGTAAACCTCAACTATCCTTAACCTTCTTAAGATAATTCCCCAAGTCTATGCTGTTCTCTGTTATAGAGACATATATATGTGTGTGTATGTATATATATAGGCAGTCCCTACCTGGGCAACAAGACCAAAGGCATTTCCTTAAACACTGCTACATGATCATTTTTCCTTCACTGAGAAATGCTAATAATAAAAATGTCAAAAAGCAAGCATTCTTTTTATAAAAGAATAGTCTGTAAGAAAGTAAAGGGATATCAAATATTCATAAAGACACGTGAAATAGTTCAGTCACACAGCTTTCCCTCCTAAGCCATTCATAAGCTAATAGCATGGGTTAAGGATGTTAAGGGGAGGTGTCCGATGTGAATCATGAATAGAGAATCTGGAAGACAGGCCATGACACACAAGAGTGCTGGCAATCCACAGGTGTATGAGTAATGGACTCAAAGACATCTTTCTATTGAGAAGGTTCCATTTCAAATTTTCCAGGAAATAGCCTTGCATGCCACTTCTCAAAAAAAATAAAAAATACAGAACTTCTGTAATTCAGCTGAAAACAAGTCAATATGACATACGTGAAAATGGAAAATCTAACCACTATTTAAAACACAGCTTGTGATAAAAATCAATTCTAAATACTAACCCATAAACTTAACACAAATTTAAAATATAATCTGTATTTCTAATTTTCAAGTGCTATTTTTCAAAATATTTCATTTAACAAATATCTGCTAGTCAACAATAACATAAAAACAAAAATCTCTGAGCACTATTCTTCACTCTACCACCTACTATGTTACATTAAGAAAAATCACACATTACATCTCCTCCTAATTAATGATTTTTAGATACAGCAAATGTAACATGTAGAGAAACATACACTCTTCTTACAATCAGGTTGACTACCAAACACCATTTTTACAAGTGACATTACTTGCTTACATGAATAAAGCTAAATTTTTCAAGAGAATTACAGATGCTGATGGTGCTGGTACAAACTCCATGCTTCTGTGAAACACTGACAAAGACTATGAGAGAAAGAGGGAGATCTGCTCACCCAGAAAATGATTTCTAATAAGATATCACTCCAAACAGAGCAAACACACTAAGGAACAAAAACAAAACAGCGCAATGGCCAACGCTGAAGTACCAGAACACCACACTGTATCAGGTGTAATAGGAGCTCCCATTATAGACAACAGACACGCTCTGGTTAGTCTAAGTCAAAGGGATTTACTGGGCTGGGTAACTGGGTGGCCCAAAAGCTTGAGGCACAGCTGGAGAATCAGACTTACGCCAAGGAAGGCAGGTCACAAAGTCCTCCCCTACAGCCTCGAATGAAGGCCACAACATGTGTTACTGCATCCAGCGTCACAGGCCAGGAAGAACACCTCGTGAGCAGCCCTTAGATCTCACGCCATGACCTTTCCAGATGCAGCTGCGCAGCGTGCAGAAGGACCACGTGGCAGCCTTTAAGCATCTTTAGTCAAGGGAGGTGACAGGCAGCCTCCTCCCTAAACTGGAAAGAGCGTCAGGTAAGGCCCCAGGCAGCCGAAGCCACAATATCCTCTATTAAGATGAAGGTCTGATAGTGGTCACACCTGAAGCACATTTACTTTGACATAGCATCTCGCTCTAATCTACAGAAGTTCACAGACTGAAAGTTCATAAAAATTCATTCAAACCTCATTAGATTTGCTTGTTATAATTCCCAATCTATTTTCAAGGCAAAGGGAGAAATTTACCCTTTCTAAAGTGAGTCTACCAACCAATACAAGACTGAGTAATTTAGATGGGGTCTAGCAAGTTTCCTAAAGCACTGCAAGTAATGCCTCTTGCTTGATATTCTACCCGGCTGCTAATCTGGTTTCTTGCTTGCCTGTTTTGCTGCAGCTGTGCACCGGGTTAACTGTTTCAATGGTTTTCCTACAATAACCCACAAATTTTTTCCTGATCAGTGTGCTGTGTGATTGGTTCTTTGTTCCTAAGATAATTATTTTACATTTGTCTACACTGAACTGCACTTGCCATCTGCTGGCCCAATCACCTAAACAATCCAAATCTTTTTGAATTTGATTGCATTGTTCCTCATTATTTCCTCTAGCTCCAATTTTAGGATCATCTGCAAACTCCGAGATCTTTTCTTTAAAGCTTGGACACATTTTATTTTAATATAGAGAGTTGTTTTTTTTCCAAGTGACCCTTTAGACCCTCCAGCTGAAATCTTCTTCCAACTTGAAAAGTTTCCATAAAGCTTATCTAAGGATACCTTCCAATTATACAGTCAAAGCGCTGCTAGAAACAAAGCTAACTGGAACCTCCTCTACTTCATCTCTCATTTACACTGTGCTTAGGGTTGGTCATCCAGTCGTGTCCAGCTCTCTGCGGCCCCATGGACTGTAGCCTGTCAGGCCCCTCTGTCTGTGGAATTTTAAAAGTGCGTATGTCTTCTAAGTTCTTCACTTCCAAGTATCAATATTTTGAAGAAATGCAAACATTGTTTTTTAATATATAAATTTATGGTAATTTTTCTGAAATAACTTTCCTAAAGCATGCATGGCAAAATGTTCAACAACTTCCTGCATGGAAGACATTTAATTTACTCATTCAAAGAATATTTACACACACATTAGTTATGAGCTTGAGGTACACTGCAGTCTTATAACCTTGGTTCAATTATTTATATTCCAAAATTTCAGTTTCCTACTGACAAGAAGATTAACTTCTAAAGACCTAATCACCTTGAGCAATAAGAGCTACCTATTATCTAAAGGTTACCATACCAGAGCTACCATATCTAAGATTTTTCTACTTCAATTTCCCATGCTACTCTGAATTATAAACCTTCCAATAAGTTAGTATTTCTTTCGCAGTTTTTAATATTTTAATATTGTACATAGAAACCAACGTAGCCAAATTTATCCTTCAAATCAGGTTTACTTGGCAATCTGAACGGAGCGCGTTTCCACCGATCAAGCATGACGCAGAGGGACAGGTGCGTCTCAGACCCGGGAGGGGTCATCAGCCCATGACCTCCCTTCACAAAAGGAACGGTTCTGCTGGCTGTTTCCACGGGGTGGGATTGTGTGTGCTTTTTATTTTCCAATTTTTCTGTGATTCTCTGCAATTTTTCCGTAACATACTGTCCTTCCGATAAAAAAGAGACAGTAAAATGTTTAACACCATATTCTGAACAATAACTGAACACTTCACAGCAGCAGCATTAAATGAAATACTATGTCAAAACACTTGAATTTATAACAGAAAAATTAAGTAACAAGTATTTTTATTTATATTAAATAACATATAAAGGATCTAAAGGACATATTAAAGATTTCTTAATTTATTAAGCCCTTCTTTTCGAAAGAGCTACTGATTTGGAAGTAATGTTTTTCCTTATAAGGCACTTTTAAAAATCCATTAAGAAAAATTATTTTGATATGGTGAATCTGCAAATAATAATTATTAGGTTGTCTTTAATCTAGGTTTGAGTATGAACCCTCTAATAACTGATTAGTCTGAGTTCTTTTTAAACAATTACTAAGTGACACTAAGTTGTCTGCAGGGATATTTTATTTATATTTTAAGTAACACAAAAATATTTAATGAAACTTAACAAACCACTGACTTTTATTTCAGTCTCCCATTCACTAAAACTTTGCCACTCGAGTAATACTCCATATAAATAAAGGACTTTGACAAACTGCATTGAGTTATATTAAGAGTCACAATATTCCACATATTATTTTCATCTACTTGTTATCTCATAAAGGCATTTCAGTGAAAAACTACATGTATCTTAAACCTTCACATGCCTCACAGCATACGAAAAGAAATGTGTATGAGTAGGGATTTGCTTCCAGAGGCACAACATGAAGAGAGTTTCAATAAACATTCACACATTTTAATACCAGCTTAGCTTTTCAAGATTCTAGTTTGACTTTTTTACTCCTTGATTTTATGCTCTATGCTACAGACTGTATTTAAATTAGTAGCGTCCCATGGTAGCTTGAAACTCAAGTCCAACTAAAATTCATTTGTGAAGCATCATGAAATATACAGCATAACTGAAATAATACGCAATTATGCTACATCTAGTCTGTTAATCTCCCTACAAGATGAAATTAATACTCTCCTGATAATACTCTTTCAAAGACTCTTAACAGTTTTCAACTGAATGACGTTAGAAGGAAAACCTCCTGGTCAAAATGAATTTGACTGAAGTCAATAAGAAAAGGTTACAAACCGTCTTCACAGGCCACATCAACAAACTATAGGAAGTAGTGTTTGTAACCCAAAACTAGAATGTGGAGGCAATCAGATCTTGATTCAAATCCCAGCTACTCCACCTCCAAGCTGCTTAACTGAGCACAAGTGGACTAACCTCTTTAAGGTTCAATTTCTCCATCATAACAAAGCACAGAATAATGTTTAACTATTCTAACTATTTGTTAAAAAGTGAAATAATGTATAGAACACCAAACACAAAACTAAATGTTCAATAAATGATAGTGTCAGGGAGATCCCCTGGAGAAGGAGATGGCATTCCACTCCAGGATCCTTACTTGGAGAATCCCATGGACAGAGGAGCCTGGCGGGCTACAGTCCATGGGGTCGCAAGAGTTGGACACGACTTAAGTGACTAAACTACCACCACCTTCCCTAGTGGCTCAACTGGTAAAGAATCTGCCTGCAATGTGAGAGACCTGGGTTCGATCGCTGGGTCGGGAAGATCCCCTGGAAAAGGGATAGGCTACCCACTCCAGTATTCTTGGGCTTCCCTGGTGACTCAACTGGTAAAGAATCTGCCTGTAATGCCAGAGACCTAGGTTCAATCCCTGGGTTGGGAAGATCCCCTGGAGAAGAGAAAGGCTACCCCCTCCAGTGTTCTGGCCTGGAGAATTCCATGGACTGTATGGTCCATGGTCCATGGGTCCAGGGGACACAACTAAGTGACTTTCACTGCACTATCTGGATTGAAATTCTAAACCTAATTAAGATGTAACATAAACACTATCTCCCAAGATTCTATAGAAGCTAAAGAAAAAGGGAAATCGCTATTTCCTTAGCATTCTATAGGATCCTTTGTGAAACAAGCATAAAGTGAAAGTGAAAGTCACTCAGTCACGTCCAGCTCTTTGAGACCCCGTGGGTTATGCACAGTCCATGGAATTCTCCAGGCCAGAATACTGCAGTGGGTAGCCTTTCCCTTCTCCAAGGGATCTTCACAACCCAGGGATCAAACCCAGGTCTCCGGCATTGCAGGCTGATTCTTTACCAGCTGAGCTGCAGGGGAAGCTCAAAATGAGTGAAAGAACAGTTATTTACAGTCACAAGGTTGTTGTACTAAAGTACCTGTAAAATGCTTAGAATGGTATATGGCATATACTAACAAGCTCTAGAAAAGAATTAGTTGTGACCTAATAGGAGGAGTCGGAGAAGGCAGTGACACCCCACTCCAGTACTCTCGCCTGGAAACTCCCATGGACGGAGGAGCCTGACAGGCTGCAGTCCATGACGGGGTCACTAAGAGTCGGTCACAACTGGGTGACTTCACTTTCACTTTTCACTTTTCATGCACTGCAGAAGGAAATGGCAACTCACTCCAGTGTTCTTGCCTGGAGAATCCCAGGGATGGGGGAGCCTGGTGGGCTGCCGTCTAAGGGGTCGCACAGAGCCAGACACGACTGAAGCGACTCAGCAGCAGCAGGAGGAGCAGTAGTTGCTCTCAGAGAACAGGCACACGTGGGCTTAATAAATGTCTGTGAAGACAGATAAGTGAATAAAAAGGTGACTGAATGAGTACAACTTATCAAGATTCTTTCTTCGTATACAATCTTAAGGATCCCCTCAAAACCCCCATATTTTTATGTTAAAGCTGAAAATCTGAGTGAAAACAAAGTGACTCTGATGTATTTTATAAACAAATTTCATGTTCTGGGTTTGAACATAAATAATTATTAAACTCTGATGGAAATAAAAGAATTGACCATAATTCTAAGCATAAAGCATGGCCATCATATGATGTGTATAATTTATTTCTGAAGGAGTTTTATTACAGTAGCCCTATTTTATGATGTTAGAACCAGACCAGTCTTAGGTTAAGCTTTCTTGCTAGGTCTTCTTACAACTTCAAGGATCTCAGCAGCTTGCGGGGAACAGTGCAAGGAAGACCTTTGCAACCATTTAGGGATGCTTTTCAAAACCCAGGCCACAGAAAACAAAGACTGATGAAAGGGGGCCGGTCAAATGGCGAGACTGGCTCTCTGTGAAATGGCACTGTATCAAAATGATGATTTGATCTTTAGCATGTTAATCATCTCAGTAGAAGTGGTTTTCTTTGTTGTTGTTTTTTTAAGTCTGAGAATAATAAGAAGCTCAATTCTTCAAATATTTAACAAAAAATAAAGACAGTATCCCTGGCTACAGTGGTAGGTAAGTTCCAGTTTCCCTGCCACATCACAGAAACCGTTCTAAGGCACTGGAAACAATAAAAAAGGGCAACAAAACTGACTTTTAAAAGAGTCATTCCTTTCCAGACTGATAAACTTTGCACAAACTCACCTCTGCCCATGGACTAAACAAACTGGAGCCCCAGCATCAAGGAGGCGTGCACACATCTAGCAGGTGCTGCCGTTTATCACAGAGCCGTCCAAACTAACTGGAAGTGACAGCCAGCACCACCACAAATGATTTATTAGTCTTTCACTCAGCTCTTCAGCTTCCTCGGGGCCAGAATAAATAATTTACCAACTCTGTATCTTCCAATCATTAATTCTTCCCTCTGCATCCAAACTGCATTTAACTCTGCTGGGTTCAGTGAAATAAACCACGCAATAGGAATATGTTTCCAAATACAGAACTATCTGACCATCTGAAAAGGCAGATTTGTCAGTCAAAACGTACAGGCCAGTGAGGAAGAATCTCAGGGCTCAAAGTCACCAACAGCAGGGGAGTCGGAGGGAATAAAGGCAAAAGAAGAGGAAAGGAAAGCAGAGCCCGGGAGAGCTCTTCCCGCTGAGGGCGGCTCCAGGTACGCTGGATGGCAGACCTGGGCAGCCACCTAAGCACACTGCCACGGGAGACCGCCAAACACAAGCACAGAGCATTCGCTAATTACTGCGTCCCCTAAAACATTCCTAAGTTACGGAAAATACACAGTTCTCCCTCAAAAAAGGTTGAAACCTTAAAACATGAACACACGGGATTTTTTTTCATGCAAAATAGACTTAATACAGGGCAGCTTCTTTAAAATATTTTAGTAGCTATCTTGAATGAGTTTATGAGACAACTACATACCCCTTGAAATTCAAAAAAGAAAACACAGGCAAAAATCAAAGAAATAAATACTCCAAAAATTTTGACAATGACGGTAAAAGGTATGTCCATTAATTTTGTAGAAAAAAACACAGAAAACAAAAAAAAAATTACATCTTAAATCCACTTTTGATGTACGCTAGTCTAGTCTCATTAAATCAGTATCTGATTAAAAGGGAGATCATTTTTGGTACATAATGTATTACATTGTTAGAGCAGCATCTGTTTATTGCATAGCATAAACATTTTTCAGCTTTCGGAAACTACTGATAGGCAAGAAGTGATATGGACCTAATCTTTTTTTATTCCAAGAAGTACTCTCAGTGAAAGGGTTAATAACATTAATATTCTAATATCTGGCATTCTATGAAGCACATCAAGCTGGGGGACCCGCAAGGAATTTCACAGAGTAGCTTTCTCTTCAGGAGTTTGAGAGAGAACCACAATTCCAATTTTAATGTGCAACACAAGGCTTTGTGTATGTCTGAATATATGACTTTCACCAAAATATGAAATGCATTAAAATAAGTCCAACTAATGAAACTTATAAATGTGAAAAAAGAATGGAATTTAGATAAAATTTTCAAATAATTTCTTAAAAACTCAAAAATGTTCACAAACAAGAGTGCATCATTTTCAAGACTCAATACTTTACTCTCATTAACTAAAACAATTATATAATGACCTGGGCACAAGAGCGTATTGTTTACATCAAGTCAAACCATGTCATATTTACACACAGACCAGTGCACTTGTTGCTATGGCAAAAATAAAACTGTTAAAACTGGAAAATAAAACAAAAGGCATCTTTCTTAAACAAATATCAAAAAGACACAAGAGAGATACTGTGTTTTCTCATAGGGGTGGGGGACAGGAGGACATTTTGAAACGGAGCAGCAGGACACAGTGGCCGCCGGCAGGCTTCTTGCCGTCGGTTTTAAACGGCAGAGGGACCTCAGCAAGGAAAGGGGGAGCGCAGCACAGCCTGCCGGCGCCACACAGAGAGGACGCTGCCTCGCTTGGACACTGTGGCCCGAGAGCCGATGGCAGCCTGTTGGACGAGGCCTGCGGAGCAACGGAGGTATCTGCGGAATATCTGGGCAAACTCTCCTGATGCTTCAAAACACCCATCCAAAGAGAAAGAGAGACCCAAGCTGTGGTACTGATGCTGTGCTACCATGGAATATTAAAGAGCAATTAAAATCAATAAACTAGATGTTTCAAAGGCAAAGAACAGCTCAGAAACAATGTTGGGTAAAAAAAGATTAAAAGGCAAACTGCATAAAAACTAATAGAATATTTTAGTTTAGTAAGAACACTTAATGAACACACGAATGTTAGCCTAAAAGCATGGACAGGAAAGATAAAAACCAATTCCAGGATGGTGGTTATCTCTGGGAAAGGAAGAACTTTAAAATGTGTTTTACAAATATATATATACAGTAAATATTAGCATATGAATTCTACGTGGTAAATATCAACACAAGGTTGCCAGTTCTATTTATCCTCTGTATTTCTGTGAATATTTAAATGATTTCTTAAATATTTTAAATTTAAGACATAATGTACATAATTTGTTTCCAAAAAATGTAAGAGAATTTTACAATGTTTTACCTGAAACATGAGGGTCTACCTTTTTAAAAATCACGGCTTTGGTTGGTCTTCATACTCAAAAATTTTTAAATTCCAATCTAAAACACTAAAAATTCTATCCTCTTTTGATAAGTGATTTGGCTTAGTATCAATTTCATACCATTAGTTCTCAGGAGACTCCATGGTTTTATTTCAAAATTAGACTGAAAGAATTCACCACAAGAGTTCCTAAATAAGTTAAAAACACTCTTCCTGGGGGGCTTTGAAAACCGGTTCCATCATTTGTCTTAGAGCAAACTGGCTGAAGTGCCTGACTCGACTCTTCTGTTCTAACTCCCCAGTGGGAACCCATCCCTTCATTAGTACGTTCCTTCTCATTTTCTCTGTTTATAGAAGGTATTAAGCTTCTATCTAAATATACATACATATTCCTAGTTTAAGCCTTTATATATATCTAATAAAATTTTACTCTAAAGAAATCAGAACCACAGTGACAAGCTTTCTAACTTGTACGAAAATTACTTGCAGTCGAATTTCAGTTCAGCCTCATTTCTTCACAGGCCTTTGGAAATATGACAGGTCATCTACAGCTAAATAGAAACAAGCTGCCTCCCACTTACAATTATACTTGTACAAGAAAACAAAAGTTTAATACACTTTATGTCACCATGAAGGAAACATTAAAGATACTGCTAATTTTCACAAAAACTGATCAATATTCTCTCAAAGTAGCAACCATCTGATTTAAAGAATTACTGGCTTGTTATCTTAAACAAGAAATCATATTCAACTTACACTGATGTTTCCTGCTTGAAGCGTGTCATGCAATATTGTAATCTATCTCATAAATCTACTAGAGTGTGATCAAGTCCTATCAACTCTGACTGGTGTAAATTTGAGACACTGAAGCAGTCACATCTGTTAAGCAGTTCTGGTTCGCTAGACAACATTTTAAAAGTTTACACAATAACACAGTTACATTTTTTTCTCCATAAGACCTTCCTGTACCTCACTTGAGCTTTCCATAAAGTTCTGTTTGTGTCCTAGGTTCAGTGGGATTCAGACAGAAGGTAAGAAGCAGAGACAGAGGGAGTGTGAGAGACTAAATGATGGAAATGGCTGAAGTATGAACTCCAAACACTCTGAAACTATCTTAACAAAACTCCAAATGAATCACAAGGTATCAAGACAGAAGAAAATAAATTTGAATAAAAAAAATATAATCTAACTTTATCCTGAGACTACTCCTGAAAATATATGAATGTTGAATTAATTAAAAATACCTGGACATGACACAGAATTCAAACCACGCTTACGGACTGAAGCACTACTGTGCAACAAAATCTGCCACCCGCTTCTCTGGTGCAAATCCCTCAGTTTTGAAACTTAAATGATTTTTATGAAAACATTACAATAGTATGTACATAAGTTAGTAGGTGAGACACACAATATCCCCAAAGTGTATCTAGGTGGTTTTTAAAATACTTCTAATTAGCAAATAAACTCAAGGATAAGAATGGCTAGACCCTAAAGATATATGGGGTAAACGGGCTAAAATGAGAAAGAAATATTAAAAATAAAATTTAGGACACTGGGAAGTAACTTAAAGTTATTGATCCTTATTGATCTATATCATCATGACTAAGATACAACTTAAGAGTACGTGAATATTCTACTAACAATGGCCCAATTGTGATTATGAAATAAACTCCCTCTGGGCCATTCACTGGCCATTAATGACAGGCAGTGCTGAGACAAGTCTGCTCCTACTGAACTCTGTCCTGACCGCCTCTGCCCTGCACACATCTTCCCGCAGAAGCGACACCTCCTCAGCTCCTCTCCATGCCAATCACACATGCTCCATACATATATTTGCTGATGGACTTATCTCAACAATTTCATTCTCTACCATTAAAACTGAAATAAAACAAAACAATATGATTGAAGGAAAACGTCCCAGAAAGAGACAACAGATAATTCTGCTGGTGAAACTTGACCCCAAGACAGTGACAGAGTTTGTTGACAAAATCTTGTCTTAATTCAGATGTTTTCCTTTTGTCTGTGGATATGGCAGGTTTTCACAAAACAAGTACACCCTATTTTCTTAGAGTTTTCACCTGGAAATACTAGAATGCTTTGCTAACAAAGATGGCAAAACTTTTTTCTCCATTCTCATTTCTATGATTTTGTCATATTACCTTTAATACATAAAACTACCCACCAGTCATTCATTTTTTAGTATCTTAAAGCTTAACTTTTAATTAAATGCATAAAGAAATCAAAATTCTCATGACCACACTAATTTAGCTTCAGTATAAAGACATTTTTGATTAGGAAACTAACAGTACTAATATTTTACACTTAAAAAGGTAAATTTCTATTGAGTTTTCTTTTCAATACATCTTCTGAAAAAACAGTACTGTTGCTATCTATCATCAATTTCATTTCTGTATTTTATGTTTTCATTCAAGGAGCACAATGCTTTGCACACAAAAACCGGTAAAAATAAGACAATTCCTGTATTTAGTACAAAGATAAGCAATGAACTAATTATTACAATATGGTATAATAAGTGTTTTCCAAAGGTCTGCAGGTGAGAAGACATCACTGAGAAATAAGGGGAAGCTTTCAAGAGCTGTGTACTGCAGGCCGAGTTAGCCACGAGAGAGGTAAGGAGTGAACAACACATAGAAAGACTGACCTAACAAAGATTAAGCACATGGGCTTATTTTCTTCTTCCTCCCCAGACACAAAAGAGATCTTATTTTTGGAAAATCGGTAACTTCAAAGGAAGTACCTCCTAAGAGAACTTACAAAAGATACTGAGGAAAAGGTGAACCCTTTTGCCCACAGCGCAGGAACATTCAACCACACACACCCCACATATACTACCCTGGAGCTCAATCTCCAAATACAAGAAATGGAAAAAGAAAATCACCTCTAAAAAATGGGAGAGGGGGAAGGGGGTGAAAAACATTTCAGTTCAGTTGCTCAGTCGTGTCTGACTCTTTGCGACCCCATGAATCGCAGCACGCCAGGCCTCCCTGTCCATCACCAACTCCTGGAGTTTACTCAAACTCATGTCCATTGAGTTGGTGATGCCATCCAGCCATCTTATCCTCTGTCATCCCCTTCTCCTCCTACCTTCAATCTTTCCTAGCATCAGCGTCTTTTCAAATGAGTCAGCTCTTCGCATCAGGTGGCCAAAGTATTGCAGCTTCAGCTTTAGCATCAGTCCTTCCAATGAACATCCAGAACTGATGTCCTTTAGGATGGACTAGTTGGATCTCCTTGCAGTCCAAGGGACTCTCCAGAGTCTACTCCAACACCGCAGTTCAAAAGCATCAATTCTTTGGCATTCAGCTTTCTTTATGGTCCAACTCTCACACCCATACATGCCTACTGGATAAGACTATACAGATGTTTCTTTCGCAAAGTAATGTCTCTGCTTTTTAATATGCTGTCTAAGTTGGTCATAGCTTTTCTTCCAAGGAGCAAGCGTCTTTTAATTTTGTGGCTGCAGTCACCATCTGCAGTGATTTTGGAGCCCTAAAAAATAAAGTCTGTCACTGCTTCCATTTTTGCCCCATCTGTTTGCCATGAAGTGATGAGACCAGATGCCATGATCTTAGTTTTTTGAATGCTGAGTTTTAAGCCAACTCTTTTCACTCTCCTCTTTCACCTTCAGTCATCTGCATATCTAAGGTTATTGATATTTTTCCCGGCAATCTTGATTCCAGCTTGTGCTTCATCCAGCCTGGCATTTCACATGATGTACTCTGCATAAAAGTTAAATAAGCAGGGTGACAATATACAGCCTTGACATACTCCTTTTCCAGTTTGGAACCAGTCCATTGTTCCATGTCCAGTTCTAACCGTTGCTTCTTGACCTGCATACAGGTTTCTCAGGAGGCAGGTAAGGTGGTCTGCTATTGCCATCTCTTGAAGAATTTTCCACACAGGCAAAAACTTTAGTGTACTCAATGAAGCAGAAGTAGATGCTTTTCTGGAATTCTCTTGCTTTTTCTATTATCCAAAGAATGTTGGCAATGCTCTCTGGTTCTTCTGCCTTTTCTGAATTCAGCTTGTACATCTGGAATATCTCGGTTCACGTACTGTTGAAGCCTAGCTTGAAGGATTTTGAGCATAACTTTGCTAGCGTGTGAGATGAGTGCAATGTAGTTTGAGCATTCTTTAGCACTGCCTTTCTTCGTGACTGGAATGAAAACTGGTTATTTCCAGTCCTGTGGCCACTGATGAGTTTTCCAAATTTGCTGGCATTATTGAGTGCAGTACTTTCACAGCATCATCTTTCAGGATTTGAAATAGCTCAGCTGGAATTCCATCACCTCCACTAGCTCTGTTCATAGTAATGCTTCCTAAGGCCCACTTGACGTCACACTGCAGGATGCTCGAGATGAGTGACCACAGCATTGTGGTTATACAGGTCATTAAGATTTTTATGTATAGTTCTTCCGTGTATTCTTGCCACCTTTTCTTAATCTCTTCTGCTTCTGTTAGGTCCATACCACTCTGTCCTTTACTGAGCCCATCTTTGCATGAAAGTTCCCTTGGTACTATATACCTACTGCTGCTGCTGCTAAGTCGCTTCAGTCGTGTCCGACTCTGTGCGACCCCATAGACGGCAGCCCACCAGGCTCCCCCGTATATACCTACTACACTTTAACACTAAAAAATTAAAAGCAGCAAGTATGCCTTGACCAAAGATGCCACAGAGATTGGAGGGAATGATTTAGTCTGCAGGTTAACAGTCTACATTAAACCAGTATCAACTGACTGTTACACATTTATCTCTCAAGTTATGCTCATATGCACTATAAACAGTTACCACTTTGAAGATAAGTAAAATCATTTATCTAAACAAAAACACAGGTACACACACATTTTTACTTGAGATATGGTTTAACTGTATTATTTTATAATTTTGTTTCACTTAAAAAGCCAACAAAATAAGTGTATAGTTTCTATTAAGCAAGGAAATGATTTTGAGATATTAGCAACTTCTCAAAATGTCTGTCAATGATTACATCAGTTATCTGTTTCAGAGTCACACCACTCCCCGATAACTGGTTTGTTATCATTAGTTATTTTTCAGATTTTAAGTGAAAAAGTAAGCTCATTCTATTGGGGTGCCTTGTAGACCATATCTCATGTCATTTTTCAATCCCATTATGACACATATTTTATACGCAGCTAATTTTCACTTACAAATTATCAAAGAAATCAGAGTAAGCCCCTATATTTCTAACTAGACAAGTGTTTTTGCTAAAATATTTTTCTGTGAATTGCTGGCTTTGACATTTTTTTCATCCATAGAAGAAGCTCCAATCTAATCTGGAAGTATCATTTAAGCTTAAGAGTTAGGAGAACTGTAAAGAATAAGTGCACACTTCCAAAACAATGGTTCTCAGTCCCACACATCCAATGCCCCTTTCATTCCCTGAACTATCCTGAACTGAAATTCAGAGTTAATAAAATCTAACTACATACAGAATATTTTTCAAAAAATCAGTACTAATTCTTAACCACAACAAATGTTTAGGCATAACTATTCAAGAGAGAATAAAGCAGTCACATATTTGTACCTAAAAGTTTGAATCAAAAAGGAAAAAGATTACAAGTTATTCTCTATAAAAAGTACAAAAAAAGAAAAGAGGAGGGGTATGGGAGAACCGTAGAATAAAAGCACTCCGATGAGACAGAAAGTGAACTGAAGGTGACAAGAAAGGCAGAAATAAGCTCTGATGAGATAATGACTGAAATGTCAAGATAAATTATATACTGTTGAAAGAAGAAAACTACGAAATGTGGTATTAGTGCAACTGACCTGGGTTTTATTTTTAAGTGTAGTGTCAAAATAATTATTAACACCTATGCTAAGGTTGTTACACTGCAGTTACAACCTACCCCAGAAAACCTACACTCACTTAAGTCAAGTCTCCAGTAGTTAAAAATACTGCAACAGACCATATACCTCCAAAATATAGAACAACCAGTGGAGTAAGTAAAGAAATGTAAAAAGTTACATAAAAGTTAGATAGATTGCTTATTGGAGTTGGTACCAAAGTAACACTGGTACAACACAAACGTACACCATAACAATAAAGAATTTTAAAATACATGTTTAACAATATAGTCATCATTCTAAAAACAGAACTTTAACACTCAGGGTGGCAATCATGAAATATCTTTAAACATTCCTTATCAACTAATAAAATTCAATTCATTTAGATCCAAACAATTTTAAATTTAGTTTGTTTTTAAAAGAGTCTTAAATACTCTCTACCACATATCTGCAATCAGAGCTTCCAGGAAACTGCACTGCTGAACTGAAAACTTTTCGACGAGATTATCTAGCTAGAAATGCTATAAATCAGCAAGCGGAAGGAATGTGTGAAGTAAGTACAGTTTTGAGAGAACTTCTTCACTCCACTTAAGCTTCCTGATTCCCAACCATTAAATGTCAGAAGCATTCCCACAATTTTTGTGATAAGGGACAGCTCTCCTCCTTAACTGCCCAAATTTTCATCAGTCTACACCACGCCTGCTTGGAAATCATACTTTAACAGTCTTATAGCAAAAAGAATACTACGGTGGGCAACAATATCAAAAACCGTGCTTCAAACACAGAAGGAAACACTTTCATCAACTAAAAATGATAACTTGTCAATTTTATCCTCTTCCAAACACTCTCTCTTCAGCCTGTGTTTCTGGGGCGGCACACTGAGGCTAACTTAAAGAGACCTGTTATCTACTCGAGAATACACGCATATTCTCCTTATATAAGGTTTTAATAGAAAGCTTTCCTGTATAATGGCCTTTTCAATATTTCACCTTCTACTGAGCTACATTAAAGTCAAAAGCAGAACCTCATCACTGGATCATGCAGGCACAGGCACGCGACGCTTCTACAGTCTCATGTGTGTGCTTCTGTTTTGCTTTTGTTGTGGCAGTCTTGTCTGGTGTTTAGTGTCTCACTCAACAGCATCAATACTAAGGCAATGCACTAGTCAGAACAGGATGCAGTCTTATTAAAGACTGCCATGTGTCAATACTACCTAGTGCCCTAAAAAGAAATCCCTGGAGGACAAGAGGCCCCTTTTGCTCTGCAAACTCTAAATTTAATAAGGTTCTATTTAATTAGTGCAGAATTCAAATACACTGTATTCATGCCAAATTTTGCAACCACATGGGAGGTAGGGGAAAGATACTTCAAACACTTCCATGGGAACAACCTTAGGTTGCTGTCTTAAAATATCAGTGCAGGACCCAAACTACTTCACATGCTATCCACAAAATGGATGAGGTGTGAAAGAAATTCTGTGTGTAACATGACCTTTGGCTGTACTTTCGCTTGTTATAAAGGAGCTATTCTCAGAGCCAACACATAGGCTATGTTCTTACTTGTACAGTTACAGTACTATTTTACTTCATACTGTGACAAACTTCAGACTAAATATATGGAAGCTCTTACCTTTGTTACAAGGCATAATAGGCTTTTCTGAACAAAAAGAGTGAGGAATGTATGAATAAGAACTATTGCATGAGAAGTTTTTCTTTTCAATATACATTCAAATACAAATATGCCAGTGTGGTTACCTAGGTTCAACTTAACAAGTCATTTATACTCTAAATGCCAAAAAAAAAAAAAAAAAAAAACCTAGAAATGTAAGGTTAATATCTAATAATGACTTTATTAAACACATGTCAAGAGGGAATTAAAAAGAAAACTATATAAAAACTAAACACTTTTAGCAACTCTCTTCTACAGACCCCCATATCCCCACAGACTCTCACCAAGGAACACAGTTGCTTTCAGAAATCCATCATTTTGACAAAACAGCCAACTTACCAATATAAATGACATGCAACATATTTTAAGGGAAAAAAAAAGACTACTGGATCATATAACAAAAAAATTATAAATTCTGAAGGTCTAACAAATAGAAACAGCTTTCCATACAATGCCAAATTTATCAGAAGATTTGCAGAGCTAAAACAAGCATTGAAAGTCCTGTAACGGGCCTTCCCTGGTGGCTCGGTGGTGGAGGACCCACCTGCCAATACCGGAGACGCTAGTTTGACTCCTGGTCCGGGAAGATCCCACGCACGCCTGCGAGTCTCTCCTCCGGGCTGGTGCTCTAGAGCTCAGGCCACAGCCACCGAGCCCACGGCCTCAGCTACAGAAGGCCACGTGCTCGGGGTCTGTGCTCTGCAGGCAGAGAAGCCGCGGGAGCAAGAAGCCTGGACAGCAACTGGAAAGCAGTCACTCGCCACGACCAGAGGGGAAAAGCAGCCCACAAAGCAGTGAAGACCAGCACAGCCAACAATGAATGAATACAATGATGCTTTAAAAATCCCATAAGGTATGCTATAAAGAAAAACTTTAGAGCTACTATTTATTCTACTATGACCATGTTTTCCATACTCATCTTTCTGTTCCCAACAGCAATACCTCTTTACTTTCACCTTTTACGTTTATTTTATTTCATTGGCTCCAAGTTATAAAACATCAGAATCACACTTTATAACAGTCATAAACACAAACTGCCTAAGTTGGTTAACAAAAACACATAAATACTGGCCATAACAGAAGTGCATTTTAATCACAAAATATTTTTTAAAATATTACACATGAATTTAAGACTTCTCTTAAATATGCATCATCAACACTATAACTCTCAATAAGAATGTGAGATGTTACTAGGGTGACCAAAGGTCTCAATTCACCCAGGATGGTACCAGTTTACACCTACTGTTTTGGCATTCATACAACTGCAGTTATTTATGGCACTCACACTGGCACCCAAGATTTGACTTAACACAGCCCTGGAAATGGCCATGGGCTTAAGAGTCAAAAGAAGTAGTCTGAGCATTAGATATCCAGCAGGCAAACATTCAATCTCCCTGAGGTACAAATTAGTCTTCAGTATTTAATATGGATCCACTATACAGGATTGTAAGAAAAATCAAATCAGAAAATTCAAGCAGCTCAAGTACTACCTACTGGTTTAAAAAAGATGACCAAATGTAATGCAAAGTGAATATACTTGGCAAGTGAGGCCTATCAGAGATATAAATAACCACAGCCTCTAAAAACAACAAACAGAAACAACTCAAGAGAAAAACTACATTATGCCAACTACACATTTGGAACTGTAATGGGCCAAGAAGGGCCCTGGGAATCAGACTAAATCAGTACCAGTTTCAGCACCGTTACTTACTGTCAGCTGTGTGGCAATGAGCAAGTTCTTAAGCCTGTTTCCTCATCCATAAAATGAAGATGATAACCATACTTTCCTCACTTGGAAGAGTAACAAATAATCCATGTGCAGTCAGGAGCACTGCGACCAGCACTGTGCCTGCACGGAGTACGTGCTCAGTAAATGCCGGCTATCACCATGGCAGGCTCCACGCTGCCTCCTTTCAAAAGCTAGTCCTCCGAGAGCACTCAGGAGGCAATGTCACACACCTGTGCATGGGTGTGTACACATATGTGTATCTGAAACTTTCGATTAACATCACTTGGATGGCACAGCCAGTGTTCACAGATACATGGTACAGCGTGGAATATTACACTAGCATTGGAGATCTGACTCAACCCTGGAGAAGGCTGCTTTTGTCTCTGAAAGAAGTCCACAGTGGCATCTTGAAGCACATTTTAAAATAAAATTCCATATCTAACAATATCTGTAGTTGTTCATCTCCAGAACAGAAGAGTCAAAGATATGTATAATACACATATTTTAAATTCACAAATATAAATCAAAGGAAGACACTCCCTTTACGGCAAGCATATAAAGTCACTAAAGCAATATCCGAATTAAATATTCATATAGTCAATATTTCAAAATAAGAATTACATATGCACATTTTACAATTCTATAGTGAAACCTCTCTACAGAGGTCATCCTCCCCATATTTCACAGCATATATTTCAAAATGTACAATGTTGCACCCCTCTGAAGTGTGAAAACTGTTTAGTACACAGTAACTCACTGCAGGCAAACCCAGGAGGAAGACCATGTTGTGCACATGAAACCCTTAACCCAGACAATTGCTTTAACCCATTGATTAAGCCCATTCAAAAAGAGAGCACATATAACATGTTCATCTTACGATTATGAAACAATATCAGAACTAAGAAGAAATAATTCATTTGGTGAAAAATAGAAACTTTACATATGAGAATCACTAGGTAAAGTCAGAGAAACCATAGCTTGCATTTATAAAGACCTCTGTCCATTTTCAGCTCATTAAAATAAAGGGATTTAAAACTTCCCACAAGAAATATGGTATAAAATAAATGTCATGGAAAAATAATATAAAAATCCATATAAACATTATGCTGCTTTCCAAATACACATATAACAGGAATTTTTTTAAAAAAAACAAACCCTACATCAGTCAACTTTATATCTTAGGGATCCAAATCTAAGTTGGACATCACTTCTCTGAACTTTCCTAAAAATATTCCAGTAGTAAAACAGCTTTGCCATTAAAGTCCATTATCTATTCTAAATCAACCGACCTGCTCTTTAGAGATACCAAGGATAATGAAGACTGAAGCTTACATGTTCTGTCTCAGTTTACGGGCTATAGGCTACATCATTAATCTGCAAATGACTCAACAATGAGTATCCACATAACAAATATTCTATCAGCAGTAACCCTAAACAGGTAAATTTAGAGCTAAACAAAGCATAACTGAACTTTTATAACTACCATAAATTACTTAAAAAAAAAAAAATCCCTGGGCATTGCAATGAATATACTTTTGCCTTAGAGCTAATACTTTAATTTTAAAGAATCACAAAGAAAAAAATCAAAACTAGTCAGTAACAATGCAGCGTCTAAAAGCAATAAACTCAAAATTAAGTTATAAATAATTTAAAGCATGTCATGAAGATGTATTAATAATTCATCAGATAAATAATTTACTAAATAATCAAATAAATAAATAATGAAATACATAAATAAATCAGCAAATAAATAATTCTGCAAAATAACCTAAACAATAAGTCACCCAAACAAATCACAAACCTACAAAACTACAATGATTCTTTGGATTCTGATAGTTTTAAATAAGCAAATGTACATAAACTAGATCAATCCTTGTTAGAATTAGAAATATTTTTCAATGCTATTGGTAAAATCCTCATCTCAGTACATAAGAACACATTTTCAATTTTTAAAAGACTGCACAGGATTAGTTCTTATAAATTATTAACACAGTTATAATATATCCTCCTCTACATTTTACATATATCTCTGCCTAACATATTTCCCCCAAACAACTGGATACTTAAAATATGCTTAATTTACAGTTCTTTTTCAAAGCAATACTTACAGTACAATAGTGCTATCATCTTTCTGATAGCTTCCCTATCTTCACCAAGTCTCTGGAAATTTTCTGCAGGGGTAGAAAAATAAGAATAACCTTAATTATTATAGATGTCATTTCATTCACTAGTGAACAATGCTTTATAATTCTACAAAGTAGCAGTGGGGAGTGGAGATTAGTAGTTGTGAACTTTGTCAAGGTTTTAGAAGTCTGTAGTGGACTAAACACAAGCTGACAGAGGCCAGCTTCCTCTACTGGAGCTGACACACAATCTGTTACAAGTGGCGGGATTTCAGAAGTGAAGACAAAAACTTCCAAGACAAAGAGACTGTCTGACATCTAATGCTATCAACAGTGTAAGAAGCTCACAGTGCTTGAAAGAACACATGAGGTCACTTAACTGTTACAGTCTGAATGTGGTAACAACCTAATGAGAGCACCACTAACAGTCAAAATACAACTGACCTCATAAACCAGTCTTCATTTAACATTTCAGGTTTTTATCCACCCACAGTATTATGGGCTCTTGAAGTCCATCAACAGCAGATCCCAGGCTGTGATAGCCTATCCCACGGAAATAAGAACTCTGTAATGAGTGCTTGACACTTTTAAGGAAATAAATCTAAACAGTATAACACAACATCTGACAAGAAGGAAACTAAAGTATTTTCTATAATTTATCTCAATGAATTTTCCAATCAAGATAGGTAATATTTTATCTATTTCATAATCAGGGAAAATGAGACTCATATACTGCCTGTGATCCCCAGCTGGCAGAAAGAGTCTAACTGCCTATACAACTTCATGTGAAGGATTGGTGAACTACAGACTCCTTAAATTTGAGCCTACCCTTAAAAACATAGCAAATCCTAAAGCACTGTAAATTCATTAGAGCAATGGTTTTGCCTCCCAGAGGACATTTATTGGCATGTTCAATAAAAAGAATATTTATTGGCAATAAGTAGACAAAGATCAGGGATGCTGCTAAACATCCTAAAATATAAAGGGTGGTCTCCTACAGCAAAGCATTATCTGGCCTAAAATATTAATAGTGCTAAGGGCGGGAGACTCTAACATAGAGTAAAACGTCCATAAGCACTGTGCCGTTTTCCTACATAATAATATTTTCTTCAGGGATGTAATCTTTTTTTATATGCATAACACTGTATGTAAAGGATACCCTAGATAAAAATCCATATACTGCGGAGAATGTGTATATGGGAACTCTTTGTACTTGTTAATTCTTTTATAATAAAAACCTAAAATTTCTCAAAAAAAAAAAAGTTTATTACCTTTTAAAATATGTATTCTTCAGTACTTTCAGATCATAAGCTCCTTGTTGCAAAATTCAGGCTTAAACTGAACTGGGGAAACCACTAGACCATTCAGGTATGACCTAAATTAAATCCCACATGATTATACAGTGGAGGTGACAAAGAGATTCAAGGGATTAGATCTGGTAGGCAGAGTGCCTGAAGAACTATGGACAGAGGATCGTACCATTGTATAGGAGGGGACTAACCAAAACCATCCCCAAGAAAAAGCACTAAAAGAAGGAAAAATGATTGTCTGACGAGCCCTTACAAATAGCTGAGAAAAGAAGAGAAGTGAAAGGCAGAAGAGAAAGAAAGAGATATACCCAACTGAATGTAGAGTTCCAGAGAATACCCGACCACACAGAAATAGAGGGAAACAACAGAATGGGAAAGACGAGTGATCGCCTCAGAACTGGAGATACCAAGGGAACATTTCATGCAAAGATGGGCACAGGAGAGGACGAAAAAGGGCGCGGACCTAGCAGAAGCAGAAGAGACCATGGAGAGGTGGCGAGAGGATGTGGAAGAACCTACAAAAAGGTCTCAAAGACCCAGATGGCCAAGACAGTGTGGTGCTCACCTAATCCAGGACATTCTGGAGTGTGAAGTCAAATGGGCCTTACTTACTTACTAAGTCGCTTCAGTCGTGTCCGACTCTGTGCGACCCCATAGACGGCAGCCCACCAGGCTTCCCTGTCCCTGGGATTCTCCAGGCAAGAACACTGGAGTGGGTTGCCATTTCCTTCTCCAATGCCTGAAAGTTTAAAGTGAAAGTGAAGTTGCTCAGTCGTGTGCGACTCTTAGCGACCCCATGGACTGCAGCCTACCAGGGTCCTCCAACCATGGGATTTTCCAGGCAAGAGTACTGTAGTGGGGTGCCATTGCCTTCTCCACAAGTGGGCCTTAGGAAGCATTATTATGAACAAAGCTAGTGGAGGTGATGGAACTCCAGCTGAGATATTGAAAATCCTAAAAGATGATGCTATGAAAGTGCTGCACTCGATATGCCAGCACTTTGCTGAAAACTCGGCAAAGGGTCACAAGATGGGAAAAGGTTGGCTTTCATTCCAATCCCAAAGAAAGGCAACGCCAAAGAATGCTCAGACTACCTTACAGCTGTGC
The DNA here is from genome assembly GCA_006410615.1 of Neotragus moschatus. NCBI lineage: Eukaryota > Metazoa > Chordata > Mammalia > Artiodactyla > Bovidae > Neotragus > Neotragus moschatus. The sequence goes on along the minus strand of SJYA01003750.1, from coordinate 4,350 downwards.
ACATTTCACTCACTGGCAAGGTTAGGCTCAAAATCCTTCAAGCAAGGCTTTGACAATACATGAACCAAGAACCTCCAGTTGGGCAAGCTGGATTTAGAAAGGGCAGAGCAACCGGAAATCAAATTGCCAATCAACTAGGTCATAGAAAAGGCAAAGGAATTTATTTTTTAAGAAAGGGGGAAAGAAATCTACTTCTATTTGACTATGCTAAAGCCTTTGACTATGTAGGTCACAATAAACTAGGGAAAATTCTTAGAGATGGGTATACCAGACCACCCTACCTGCCTCCTGAGAACACTGTACGAGAGACAAGAAGCCACAGTTAGAATGAGACATGGAACAACAGACGGGTTCAATGTTGGGAAAGGAGTACGTCTAGGCTATACACTGCCACACTGCTTATTTAACTTACACGCAAAGTACATCATGTGAAATGCCGGGCTGGATGAATCACAACCTGGATTGTGACTGCTGGGAGAAATATCAACAACCTCAGATATGCAGATAATGCCATTCTAAATAAGAAAGGGAAGAGGAACTAAAGAGCCTCTAGATGAAGGTGAAAAAGGAGAGTGAAAAAGCTGGCTTAAAACTCAACATTCAAAAAACTAACATCAGGGCAACCAGTCCCATCACTTTATGGCAAACAGATGGGGAAAAAGTGGAAACAGTAGCAGAATTTATTTTCTTGGGCTCCAAAATCACTGTTGATTGTGACTGTGGCCACTAAAAGACGCTTACTCCTTGGAAGAAAAGCTGTGACAAAATTAGATAGCATATTAAAAAGCAGAGACATCACTTTGCCAACAAAGGGCCAACTAGTCAAGGATATGATTTTTCCAGTAGTCATGTACAGATGCAGGAGCTGGACCATAAAGAAGAAGGCTGAGTGCCGAAGAACTGATGCTTCCAATCTGTGGTGCTGGAGAAGACTCAGAGGGCAAGGAGATCAAACCAGTCAGTCCTAAAGGAAAGCAATCCTGAATATTCATTGGAAGGACTGAAGCTGAAGCTCCAATACTTTGGCCACCTGATAAGAAGAGCTGACTTATCAGAAAAGACACTGATGCTGGGAAAGACTGAGGGCAAGAGAAGAAGAGGACGACAGAGATTGAGATGGCTGGATAACATCACTGACTCAGTAGACTTGATTTGAGCAAACTGCAGGAGATAGTGCAGGACAGGGAAACCTGGCGTATTGCATTTCACGGGGTTGCAAAGAGTTAGACACGACTCAGTGACTGAACAACATATTCTTTCACTAAAGTTATGAATAACTGTCTTAGAATCAATACCCCCAAAATACATCTAAAGTTATAAAAACAACTTAAATTTGTCAAAATTTTCCAAACAAAGTTAATGAGAGCATTAAAAGTCACAATTATGACCTAACTGTCTAAGTGACTAGCCAAGATACCTATAAGTATTACAAATTCATAGGGCTATAGAATATTAATACATTGCAATTAATTTAGTGATTTTGCCTAAAAGTCATATGTTTTCTACAATATTTGTGATAATTACTAAAATCATTTGAGAACAAAATTCATTAATATAGTCATCAAAGAACTCCAGAAAATATGTATCAAGTAATTTTCCATCCAATACCAATTAACCTCTCTCCAATCTCATGGCTTAATGGTAAAGAATCTTTCTGCCAATGCAGGAGATGTAGGAGACATGAGCTCCATCCCTGGGTCTGGAAGGTCCCCTGGAGGAAGAACTGGCAATCCACTCCAGTGTTCGTGCCTGGGAAATCCCATGGATAGAGGAGCTGTCAGGCTGCAGTCCATGGGGTCGCAAAGAGTCAGACACAACTGAGTGACTGAGTATGCACACTCACAATCTCAAAACAGAGTCGATACAATGCATGCTTCCTTATATTGGACCTATTACATTACACATAGAGAGTACCAGACAATGGTATCCTTTATCAGGGAGGATTAGATGACATCCTTCCCTAGCCAAAAAAAGTTTAATAATTATAATGAGTTAAATGAGAGGAAAAAAAACTGAGGGAGAGAATTTCTCCCATGTAAACATCTTAAAGTGGGCAAAGGCTGATGTGGCACCTCTAAGTATTAGGGTCCAAATCCCTTCCCTCTTTTTGCTCTACCATTTACTATTATATTAAAAGTCACCTTGTACTCGAAAAATGCTACAGGGACTCCAGCTACTACCCCTATCTCGCAAGTAGCAGAAAGAAAGAAGGGGGAGGAAGGCCCACGCATTCTCTTTAACGATCATCTTTCACCTTACAGCTCGTCAGCTATAACCTAGCCCCTCTGCTCACACTCAACCACATGAGGGGACCTGAAACCTTCTCCAAGTGTGGCGATCGACAGAACCGAGATTCCTGGGCTTCCCTGGTGGCCCAGTTGGCAAGAACCCATCAGCCAGTGCAGCGGGAGCGGGTTCCATTCTTGTCCAGGAAGATCCCATATGCAGCAGGGCCGCTAAGCCCACGTGCCACAACTGCTAAGCCTGGGGTCTAAATCCTGCAAGAGGTAGCTACCGAGCCCACACATCCCAGAGCCTGTTTCTCACAAGAAACCACCACAGTGAGAAGCCCACACACCACCACCAAGAGAGGAGCCTCGACTTGCTGCAGTCAGAGAAAGCCTGCGGGCAGCAGTCAAGACCCAGCACAGCCTAAAGAAACAAATAATTCTTCTAAAAACACTGGGATGTTTTTTATTAAGAAAGAAATTTTGCAGGGCAAATTATGAGAGGCAGATTATGGTGGAGATAACACTTCAAAGAAAATGGGAGATATACTCAAATTTTTCATTTAGAGTGGTTCACAGCAAATACAAATATGTATACATGTGTGTATGTCCACATATATATTTATGAAAGAAAATCTAAATGTTTAACAATAGGTGAATGGTTAAATAGATTTGAAGATAATCTCAAAACAGAAAGCTATATAGATACCAAATACCACTTCAAACAATTTTATAGATACAGAGGAACGTTCCCAATATTATGTGAAAGAATAGGCTATCAAACATTTGATACAGAATTGTCCCTATTTAAAGAAATATACATACAAATACACAGTATGCATGCATGCTGCTACTTCAGCAGTGACCAACTCCTAGCCCACCAGGCTCCTCTGCACATAGAAGGCAAGAATACTGGAGTAGGATGACCCTATCTTCTCAACCCAGCGGTTGAACGCACATCTCTTATTTCTCCTGCACTGGCAGGCAGGTTCTTTACCAGTAGTGCCCCCTGGGAAGCTTTATACACAGAATCTACAGATATATACACAGAGGCACATTCTGTGTTTATGTACATAAAGGGAAGAGGTATCCCCGATGGCTCAGCAGGTAAAGAATCCACCTGCAGTGCAGGAGCCACGGGTTCAGTCCCTGGGTTGAGAAGATCCCCTGGAGAAGGAGACAGCACCCACTCCAGTATTCTTGCCTGGAAAAAACCATGGACAGAGGATCCTGGTGGGCTACAGACCAAAGGATCACAAAGAACTGGACACAACTGAGCAACAAAGCACACAGAGAGAGAGACAGAGAGACCACATAGAAAGCAAGAGAAGAGAATTACACGACAACAGTGGTTTAGGCTACGGGAAGCCACACGCTTTCATTTCCCGATACCGTCACTGCTTCCTAATTTTTCTCCAATGAACACATAATATGCCTATGACTTTGCTCATGAAGCTTTTGGCCTAGATGAAGAAAACCACCTTAATTGACTCAAGCTTTAAGTTGCTTCTTTGAATTTTATAATAACAAAAAGAGGAGGAGGGAAATCTATAGCTGCACTGTATTTTTCCCGACAGGGGCAAAATACATGTTTCTCCTGAGTTGGTGGTAAGAAGCTAACTTCTTTATGCCCAGCTTGTTTTCAACTTACTAACACACACATATCACATTTGTCAGCTTTACACAACTCACTCCTAAGCAAATGCTATATCCATCACCCCTAAGAATCTATCCCACTATAGTGATTGCTTTGTTCACCTCATTCTGTAGAACTAATCATTTGTACTTTAGGCATCTACAAACCCCTCCACTTTTTACATTTCCATTTTTCTTAGTTCTACTCCACTCTGTTATAAAATGGAACCATCTAACAGAAATTACATCTTTCTCATATCTTTGTAACTATCTTGCATAGTCTTGAATGCAACCACTAATCTATGGGCCATCTCTATAATTCCGTCATTTCAAGAACATATATAAAACTATAAAACAGTGGTGAAAGAAATCACAGAGGACACTAATAGATGGAGAAATATACCATGTTCATAGATCAGAAAAATCAATATAGTGAAAATGAGTATACTTCCCAAAGCAATCTACAGATTCAATGCTATTCCTATCA
>SJYA01003749.1:40550-52039 GCA_006410615.1 Neotragus moschatus | reverse complement strand
GAGCGCTTACGCTTAAATGCGACGGCATGCCGTGACCGTGCATTTAGACATTCTACCGAAGCAGCGTCCTCGCCTTGCCAGCGCTGCACGCGTCAATTTATCCATCCAGGCACGTGGAGCTTGTAATGGAGAGCTGCACCGCTACGCAAATATGCCAGGTTGTGATGAAGAGTTGCGCCCTTCATGCACGTACGTATAATTTGCGGAAAACCGGTGTACGGACAGCCAGCCGCATCTGCCACCCAGATTTGTGGGGTGCACCGTGAGTCGCCCGGTGCGTAGAGGCCGGGACTGCTTCTGATCGCCTCCTAATGGAGTCTGAAGAAGGGCAGAAAGCAGAGTGGAGCCGCCAGCAGCTCATTCGAAGCGTGCCTGGCGCCATCTCTGTACTGTCACTGGTCTGCGGTGAAATCCAGCTTAGGCAGCCTACTGGCAGCTTGGCGCCTATCTTGCAATGCTTAGCATAGGGAAGAAGTCAACGCAGAATCAAGACGGAGCAAAGGTAAAACTCATGATGGGCGCCGTATCGATGGCAGGCTTTTTATTTGCATGTCTCGTCTGATGGCTCAGGCCGTGCTTTCCCAGCGGCGAAGAAAAGCAACCGAGGGTTCTCACTGTGCCTTGCACTGGGCCCCCGGCTAGCTTTGTGGGTACGCGGTTCGCTGACTATAACGGGCTCCTCCGAGGGCAGCCCAACAGAGCGGGATTGGCCGAAAGAATGCAAGTTAAATAACTGCTGGGGGCTGGCCTAGCTGCGCTTGCCGCAGCTCATGCCGAGCAAGCGGAGCGCACTGTGATGAAACAGCAAAGCAAAAAATCAGAGTGCCTGCAGCCTCTACAGGGGGCGCGCTTCGCTTTTTCACTGCACAAATAGGGCTCTTATACTCACGCGAAGAAAACGCAGCTGCTTGTTGACAGCGAGAGAGCTTGTCAGCGTACGTTCCGGGGAGTTAGTGCAGCCCAGCGCGTAACCGCGTACTCCAAGGGAAGTGCACACTGCCCAGTGTCCTCTACTTACGCCTTTTAATCGACCACCTGCAGATACGCAGGTAGATCCGCCTCGGCCGCTCACATAGCGTGGATGCCCCGACTTTTTCACAGCTTTAGTCGGTTTCACTGTCGTGACAGCGATCTCGGCTTGTCAAGTATAGCACCTTCATATCACCCTCGGCGTCAGACCGTGCAGTTTAGTGAAGGAAAACCCTCAACGCGTCAAGACATCCTTGCATTTGCGGAGAGCACTTTTAAGTCGAAGCACAGAACCGTACCTTAACGTGCACTCAGCCGCTGACACTGTACCCGCTGCACGGAGGGTAGAGGTAATGAACGAGTTAATAGAAGGAGAACTCCTGAACGTACCTGCCACATACTGCCGAGCGCGTACGGAGGTCTATGAAAATATCTCTCAGCCTAATTGTCGCCGTGAAAGCCGCAGGGCCTGAGAGTGCGCGGCAGCCTCTGGACGGCGTAGCACATGTGTGCTGTGGGGCGGCTCAATGCGTACGTGTGGGCGCTTGCCGTATGCTCTGCACAGTTTCCCGGGAACAGTGGGCGGTCGTTCCGATGCGAAGCTGAATTTTCCCGGTCAGCACGTTCAAACTGCATGAGGATTGGCTCAGGCTGGCGGTTCTTGAAGTCGAACGCCCCTGGGCAGCGTAGCTTGTGCCAGTAATGGCACTCTCGTGCGGAGTATAGCTGTATCTCCGCCAGCGTGGTCGCTGCATGGTGAGGCGGACAGGTTCCGGAAATACAAACCATCTAGCGGACGTCTCTGGCGCATCCGGTTCTAACCTTAGCGGTGATCTGTGCTAGATTTTCAGGCAGCGAGCTACAGGTACAACGGTGCTGCCCTACACACCTTTGCATGACAGTCACACCCAGAAATACAAGGCAGGTCTGGAGTGTACGTGTTTCATCGAAACGATAGGCGGTCTGGAGTAAAACGTCAAGCGATAGGTGACAGAGATCCAGACGGAAGCAACGCTTTGCGATAGCAGAGCTGGAAAGTCTCAGAAAGATTTGTGAGGACGCGCCGCCTACCTCCAGGTTCTTTCGCTTGGGCGAGGCCCCAATGACTGCGTGCAGGTTGCACTCTCTGCACAGGCGAGCACAAAGGCGCTGCCGCAGGAGCGGTGGTGATGCCGAAAGGGGATCACTACGTGCCGCTTGCCACCTGCGTGGTTGCACCGACCTCGTACCTCGGCAGTCTTACACAGTTGGATGACCGAGGGCAGAAAAAGCATTGTTCGGGAACCGTCGTGAAACAATGTAGACAAGAACTCAGCTACCTCACAAGATACCGTGTTTGCCCCCCATAATCTTCTCACCACTAGATGATCAACGCTTCATTCTTTACTTTGCGCCGTTTTTTTTTTAAACAGCATGCGTCACCTTACCTGCTAATTTCCAGTGGTCAGTTTTCTCAACGGAATACCTTGGCGGGTACGACCGCTAGGCAATACAGGTGGCATCTCAGGCAGCGCAAGAGAATTTTTGTGCGAGGCCGATAGGCACTGCAGCTCCAGGTCGATAACTGACGCCGGGTATCTATAAGACCGGCTTCACCGTGGGGAGGAGCGCAGCGGAGGTTTTTTCACGCACGAGCGAGATTGAGTGCGCATTGATCTGTGAGTCTACAGTGGCCGCCTTCTCCATCGAGTGCGCCCTTAGTCTTGCAGAGTCAGCGCACAGCACAAACATGGGGATCCGATTTCAGCGAGCAGACCCCTGCTAACGCTACAGTCTGAGCCTGCGACTACTTTTCGATCCCTCACACACCGACTCCGCAGGTCGGCTCTCCTCGTTTGCAAAGCGGACTTTTATCCGCATTACAGGTGTTCTGGCGCAGGCGGGCCGGCAACTTGCAGGGCCCCTCCCTCCCACTCAAGATGACGTACAACCTGCGCCCTCGAAGGGCTTCAGTCGCCCCGAGGGGCCGCCCTGCGCCGACAGCCTCCTTTTCTCCGCAAGAGGCTTCCAAGGCAAGTAACAGTGGTGTAGCAGATACGCGTGGAATGCTGCACTGCCTCAACGCCAACGCATCGCTTCCGGTCGAAAGCCTGGATTCTGCGGGTCAGCGTGTACTGCGAAGGTCACGAGGCACGCGTTGTCTCGCTAGCGACGATTGCAATACTCCCTCTTTTCCCGCTATGCAGGAAGTCGCTGAACGACATCGCTGCAGGCAACGCAACTGCTTCCAGACTGATCGGAGGCTCAAGTCGCGTATACAAGCACGTGCTCCCTCTATGGGCAGTGCATTTTTTGACGTCTTACAAACGTGCGTGGACACTCTAGGCACCGCCGCACACGTCTCCGGCAGGTGTCCGCCGCCCAACACACAGAACAGGGACAAGACCCTGCAATACGGCCCTCAGTCGCCCGTCTCGACGGGCGTGCCCTTTGCGGCTGGGAGTCTGCCAACTACGGCTTCGTGTCATTCATTTGTCTTACCGCACGCGGTCCATACACCCAGGGAGACCGAACTCAAAGCTCTATCTTGCCAATCCGAGCAAATGCAACTCCCGTACTCCCTTCGAGACGGACGTGAGTTCCGTGGAGCGGCAGCGGTGCACCCTTCCCACCTAAAGGTAGTCGATACCGCACCTCAAACTCCCTCTTGCTCAATGCGACCTACTGAACCATACGCGAACACCGTCGCCCATGAGGACTGCCCCACCGGCGTTTCAACACATTCGGTCACGATCGCGCAGCACGGGGGCTTCAACGGACCGAACCGGGCAATTATGCTACTGTCCCCCTCTACAGTCACATCGCCCGCTTCAGGTCGAGCGCGCAAAAGAAAAAGAGGCTATTCTGCGGCGGGCGGAGTTCCATCCAAGGCCGAAGGACTCTCTCCACACTTCAGTTCCAAGTTTACGCGAGTCCCCGAGACCGTCACCACGCAATCGGTATCTGATCTGGCATGCCCTCCGGCTCGCTTACCTCCGGTGTCATCAACCATCCCCGCACGCCGACAGCAAAGGGCTGTTGCGTCCCCCGAGGCGATGGAACTGAGGCCGTCGACGCGCCAGCACTCGAGAAAAGTGTCACGCACAGGGCGTTCCCTTTGTGCTGACAAAGCTCCGGCCGCTGCGTCATTGGCCGCACGATTTCAGACGCTTCACAGCGATAGGGCCAGTCAAGGTGCACCGCTTGCTGACATCGAGCAGACGCCAGCCGAGGTGCTCCAGTCGAAGCGCTTGCCAGCGCAGTCATCAGCAGCTCGTGCAACCGGCGATTTGCGATTGCCGAACGTGCGAGTATCAGACTCTAAGTCCGCTGCAGAGCATGGTACTTCTTCCACTGCGGTACCAGCGGCGACAGTATCTCCGCGCGAGCACGTGGATCACACGGGAGAAACATATCTACCGACGCACCGGGTCGTAGCCGCAGAGGACCCGAACTGTTGCGCGTCACGCGCACCATTCCGTGCTCGGCGAAGAAACGGTCAAATCCAGGCGCTTCTCGGGCAGGAGATAGACTCGCCTCACAACAGACAACTCTCTTCTTCACGCAGGTTAATTGTAGAGCAGTGTCCAGAAATGCAGACACACGCTCCCCCCTGCCTTCAACTGAGCAGCCGCACGGGCCCCATGCATGTGGAGGCGGTTCCTGAAGGTGAAACTCGAGTAATACGTGGGCAATTTCAAGTTCTCTCCGGTGGACCGGGAGGACGCTTGCTCAATTGCGGTGTAAGCCAGCGTCAGCATTACGGCAGTGACGGCGAGGAACGTGCAGCCGCACGTCCCGCCGCTCCACAAGGTTGCCCAAGTACCTGCAGCACGGCTCAGGCTCGCCGCGTTGCAGGACACTATCTTTCCGGTGAAGGGACCTTACCACAGGATACCTCACCAGCGCACTACAGGTTACCTAGATCTTGCAGGTCAATCAATTCAGGTTTGCGTCCTCCTACCTTCGAAGAGGAAACAGCTCCGTCAGTCGCAGGCGAAATGGCGTGGATTACACGCCGTCTTGTGGTGGTGCCACGTTATCGTGCTGCTGCCGAATCGTGCCCCGCCACAGCAACCGTATCAGGCGACGCTTCCTCCTGTCAACCTCGAAGCGTCGCCTGCTTGCATGGCTCTCCCGTTGGGTTGCACCGTCCCCATCTCACGTCGCCCTTACTGAGATCCTTACCACCGCTCATACTTTGCAGAATCTTGCGCCTCCTTCCTCTCTCTTCGATAGCGGCCTTCGCGGCGACGTGTACGTATGCGCGAGATCTCTTGCGCCTGCCAGGTACATGGAAACAGCTAGACGAGCGGTCCACCAGCAGGTGGATCCGACACTTTGAGAAGCTGGCAAAGCACCAGCCCGCCCACCTCTCTTCCAACGTCGAGGGGAGTAAAACCGGTCCCAACGGTCCAAGTGCGCCGCAAAATACATGTTGCAAACCCGCATCAAATCCAGCATTTGCTGCGTTACCCTTCGCTTTTGTCAGCAGGATCAGCGTCGACCTCACCTCTATGAGGGGCTTTCACCAGACACGCTCGGTAAGCCACCCTCTCTTCGATTTGCCGGCAGTGGCTTTGTTACGCTTGGCGCCTGCTCAGCTACAAAGAAGCGGTGTTGGCCATGTCGCTGTGGTCACCGGACGCGATAGTCTTAGGCAGACAACGCCTGCTGCGACTGTCCCAGCAGCAACAGAGCAGTCTTTCCAGCCATGCGAAGCAAGGGCAGCAGCACGTGCTCCCCAGCAATTGTCTTTAGCGTCAGGCGGGGTCCCGGGAACCTTCAGCACGACAGACCAGCCGGGGGGTGCGGGTCTTGTACCCCAGCGGCGCCTCATCAGCGGAGAAAGGCCTGCAGAACCACAGCGGTACACTAGTGGAAGCGGGTACGCTGATCACAGCGACGGGACTGGTCATCGACGACAGCAGCAGCTTATGCCGAGGCAGAGTTTTGGGCGCCGTACCTCCGAGACGCAGGAGAGAGGTTCTGGAATGCACCCGAATTCAACAGGTGAGACCGTAACTCGCAGCAGAGGAGCAGAAGCAGGTGACTCTCCTCTGCTGCTGCAGTGGAGCCGTCTCCGACGGACTCTGACAATTCTTCTGTCTAACCACGTCAACACACCGCACGCGGACGGCGGGTCCCCAGTAGAATTACGTCCGCGTACCCTGCACACGAGCAGTGAGTCTAGCCGGGCTCCCGCACCCAGCGATGCCGGCGGCAGCGGCGTCAGGCATGCGCAGCGGTCGGGCTCAGACCGGGGTGAAATTCTCAGAGAATTTCAGGCGCACACCGTGCCTGCTGCCCAGCTCATGGCTGACGCAGGGGAGTTGGGCAGTTGCCTAACAGTATCGCAGGTCTCCGGAGGAGATGATGCTCCTTCGTCCAGAGGACTACGTCGCAGAAGGGTAACAGGCAGTCCTACAGACTCTCAATTGGCAGCGTTGCTCCGAAATTTATACGCGCAGCTGGGGACGCCGACCGACTTCTGCCTCCGCAACAGGTTGTCACAGCATCATGATTTTTCTAGACTGGAACACGCTCAGTATGCGCCCGTCTTGCCGTCGGCACAGCAGTCGGTGCACTCCCACTTCACTAGGCTGCGAAGCGGACTCATGCCTAGAACAGGCTATCGGCCCGGTACTATCGAGGAGTCGATTCCGCCGAACAGGCCAGCGTCGGAAGAGCAGCTCAGTGACGCCCGCGACCAGGGTGTGCAAACACTCCCGGCCGTCGACAACGGATTGAGCTCTGTTAGGGAAGTCTCAGAGGGAGGCGCGCACATGTTGCAGCTGCACTGTCCTCCGCGGTCTCCTCTTCTACGACGTGACCGAGAGCAACTCGCGCTCATTCATCAGCTACTACAAAGACTCCAACAGCGTCAGCAGCCGCCTGAGGGTTACCGACTGCTGGAGACGGCGTTTCATATTCCGCAGCCGGCTAGCGGACACGGATCCCTTCCCAGTGACGTGAATGCGGCTGAAACGCGGGCAACTGGAGTCGAACCCAGTTTACGAAGGCAAGACCCGCAGTCGTCTGAAAGTCCTAGAGTGTCAATCACATCCCAGAGGGGCGAAGGGACTGAGGCCTTTGCTGCGCAGCAGGAACATTTGGCCACCGTAGACTCTCGTGGAGACAGAGCGACTCGTCAGGCACGGCCTGGCACCGCAGAGCGAAGGGCTCAAAGCCCCCACCAGGCAGGTGTACCCTCCACCAGCCACGGCGACGCTACACACGAAGTCGCTTCGCTGCAGGTTAGCAGACCTCGTGACCCTCCCTCGGATATTGTGCCCCCTGTACTACCGCCGATCCGAGGGGACCACCCGTCCACAGCAGTTGGTGATCAGCGTAATCCTGTGTATACCCAGGTTGCAGCAGGGTGCATCAGTCCCGTTCGTTCAGCGACAGCGCATGGGCGCAGGACCGTCCACGAAGCAGTCCCGTCCAACAGGCAGCCTCCAAATGGAGCTGTGGCTCCATCCCAGAGCTCCAATCAGGTATCTACGGAGGAAAGGCGCTTCTTAGGTCCAGCGGAGTGCACCGAGAGCGCCTGCAACGGTATCAGCAGGAACTCCGTGGCTATAAATGAAGACAACAGAGACATGCAAAAACTCCGAATACTGCGCAGTCTGCTGTCAAATATGCAGCAGCTGGTTCAAATAAATTTCAAACTACAGGCACGCGAGTTCAGCCGGCTTCCACACCTGCGCGAGGAAGTGCTGTCAGTCGCAAGTGTCTTGCGACACAACTGGGCGACACTGCGTTTAGTGAAGTTTTCCGTCGACTTAACCGCTTTAGAAGCGGGCGCCGAGGTAGGCAGTTCTTATGTAGTGGCCCCGCTGTGGGAAGCTGCTGACTGTGCGTGAGAGCACTATGTGCACCCTGGAGGCGCTGAGCACTGGACACATCGACCCCCGCCATGATCCTACGTCTCCAGTATTGACGCGTTCTGCATGCGGTTTGTCCCGGGTGACTGACTTAGTGTGTATATATATAAAACGTATATTTGTAGAACAATCCATGTTGAATAATACGCTTGTGGCAGAGTTGCGTGGTATCGGTCCTGATAGACCCCCTCGCCGTTCAGTGACGTTTGCGGTCCCCTTGGGCACAGTGTCTGCCGCGTCAAATGCTTTTGTGTATGCATTTTCAGGACGTTGTAGGGCGAAATTCTGCAGACACCAGCATGAGGTTGCCCCTTCTTGAACTGCCCCAGCGCCTGCCCGCTCTGCAGGTATTTCACACCGACTATCCGTTTCAGGTTCCTTCGGGCTTCTCGGCAAGCCCCTCCTTTACGCAGCTGTGCGTCCGTTCACTTCATCGGTTATTTTCTCCCTTATTCAGTGCACAGACCGAGTCGACGCAGTCTGCAAGCAGCAGCGACGGCCGCAGTGGAAGCGGTCTCAGCAACGTCGTCCTGCGCGAAACAGAAGAGACCTCGCTCTCTCCGCCTGCACAACCCACAACCGTCCATTCCACTGAACGTGAAGTGCTTGTTCGAGAACACCTTGCCTGTCACAGAAATTTTGAAGTGGACAGCCGGCAACAGCGAGTAGTGGCGGGAAACGTGAGCTCCCGAATGCAGCTCAATCATCACAAGGGCGGACAGATAAGAGATGTCTCCGGGCCGTGCGCTACTTTGGCGCAAGCGGCCCGAGGTGCTGCTGAAGGTCTTACGGCAGCGCGCCCCGGTTACGGCGGTTCATCACGCAAGCGCCCTCTAGACGGGCATACGTCGGAGAGAGAGCTCTGCTACAGCAGTGCGAAGCGTCCACGGTGGCAACGGGAACCAGCGCCCCCGTCCTGCGGCGGAAGAGTACCGTTGTTATCGTCAGTCAGGTTGCCCTTGGATGAAAGGGGAGATCATCAGGCTGAAGGGCACAGAAGCGGAAATCCGGAAAGAGAGGGCCAGGCGGACGTCGAAGCATGGCTCAGTGGCCATGGTGGTCTCCCTCGAAGACCGTCACTGGAACTACCAGATCTTGGACTGTCTCCGTGTCACACGCTGAGTCCCCAGTCTGACACGGCGATGTCCCTTCGAAGCACGCCGGCCAGTCGAACAAGAGAAGACCTGCGAAGACGACTACAAGAGGTGTCGACACCGACGTCCCACGACGGCGCTCCTGCAGACTGTGCACAGGAGCACTGTGAGGGCGAGCTCGAACTCATCGCCGACACGCGTACTTCTGGCTTCCCCGACGACCACATCGGGGAGGCTTCCGTCGTCCCCACGAGCCCATTGCACGCTATCAGTCTCAGGTACGCTGCTTCCTCGTGCGAGCGTATGCGTGGCGGAGTTTATCCAGAGTAGACGCACAGGCGGCGACGGTGTTGATCAAGCGCAAGCGCCTGCTGGCATTCTGCCCTGCTAAAGGGACCGTGAAGGGGCCGTGGCGAATCCGTCTCCTCTCTCAGGCTGCAGCAGGACATCTCTGGCGCCACCTCTGTGAACTTAGGCGCCGCACTGACCTCTTCCGCACTCAGGAAGGGCAGCACGCAGTACCCTCATACTGTGCAAAGTGCGGTGCACAAAAGTAGCTCACAAACTGAACCGAGAGGCCTCCCGGGGGACGATTGAGAAGGAAGTCTTCAACCAGTCAAAGAGCTGAAGACCTTTCATAGTCTGTTCTGTGGTATATTGTGTCCAACAGGGCGAAATCTGATGCTGCACGCTGCAGCGGAAAGATTCTCCTTCTCCGCCAGTGTAGCGCAAGCGAATGTGGCCGGCACGACAGGGAGAAACGTCGTCGCGAAGCTGCACGGAGGACGCCGCTCGCTCACCTACAACGACTTCTCGAGGTCGGGCGCGAGACGCTGCAGCAACTTGATTTGCAGGGAGATCCGCCCAGGACGTTCTGCTGCCTCCGTCCGCGCATGAAATTCCCCAAGTAAGCTTCTGAATGTGTATGGATAGAACGCGCGGGAGCTCGCGCTGCCTGCCAGTGAGCATGTCAATCCGACAGAACCGCGACAGCAACTGATAGCGCTGCCTTCCCGTTCGTCTGCTTCTCTCCGCTTGTCTACGCGCTTCCGGAGGAAGGATTGCCTTACGACGTTGCAGCATTCAGTGACGGCAATAACACACTGTGGGGTTGCTTTGACTTACTTCTGCCTCGCGGCGCCGTTCTACGCACGCGGAACGCAGTTTTCACAAAAGACCCCGACGAATTGCTACGTATACAGGAAGTCGCCGATATGTCCGGTGTGGCCAGGGCATGCCACCATTTATGCGTACCTCACGTTGCTACTTCCTTGTCGCAGGCTCAGACGGCTTTCCCTTGGTTGGACCTGCACAGCCGAGCTTACGCTACTTCATTCTCTGCTCTCGAAGGGCCATCTTCCACAACTGCGGAAACTGCAGTTCAGCGGCCCGTCCGGAGGGTCTGGCCTTTCCATGATGCATCTGCAGCTCTATGCCCTCCTGAACAGCCCGCCCTCAATCTGTCCGCATCATCCGCCTATACCTCTACCTGCACGAGTAGCTTTGCCTCCTCCGACTCCAGGGGAGACGTTACCCTGGCTACCACATCCACCTTTTGATTCAACTGCGAGCGTGTCTTCCGAGTGTGAAAACTGCGAGCGAATTTGTAAGGCATCCGCACAAAGCATGATTGACACGGAATCTACAGAAAGCAGGACCGGGGAACGGACGCGCCAGACTTTCCTCGGTACTCCACCGAAGGACGACGCAGATGAGTCTGTCGGCTGTGGCAGGCGGAACCCGGGTAAAGATTGCTGTGTTCGAAACGACAGCGAGTCGCGGCCGGAGCTTCAAAGAGGCGCAGGCCCAAGTCTGCATGAGACACAGAGTCCCTGTAGTCGCGTCTCCCCCACTAGGGGTGACGGCGCTGCTCACGGCAATCGTCGTCCGACGAGGTCATCGGGGGGGGAAGATGAGGATACAAAGGGCGAGAGCAGGCTGTCCTACGAGCTTACGAAGCGCTCCGCATCCTCGATGTGCCAGCGGAATCAGAACTGTCCGCCGGCGCTTAGTGGTGCGCTCTCAAGAGCAGCAGCAACCCCGCGGCCAGGAAGGAGAAGAGAGAGTGCTCCACCTGAGAGAGAAGACGATCCCTCAGATGTGCTCGCTTCGCTTATGGCGGTACCGAAAAGAAAGCCAGTTCTTGAGTGTGCGCGATGCGCAGCCATGAGAGGCGGTACCGCGCACGGTGTGTACTTCAAGTACGCGGCTTTGGACATCGACTTCGCAGCTCTGATCAAGTTCAGGCTCGCATTGCAGCGGCACGGTTTGTTTGCTTTCTACAAAGACGAGCGCAACAAACTCAATCTGCTCCACGTAGAAGGTGAGTTTTGACGCGTGCAAAGGACAGATAGCGACACAGTCGGCGACGATCACGCGAACCACACGACTTGTTTTCAAGGGAAGGTATACTTTCTGGGCTCTCCCTGTTGCGATTTTAGGTCTTACGGACGTAACAAATCGAGACCCCCTTGAAGAAGAGAAAAGTCTGGAAAACCGCTTGGAGCGCAAAAGTAGGAACGAAAGCGAGAATAGCATAACAGTGGCACAAGCATAC
>SJYA01003749.1:17131-31441 GCA_006410615.1 Neotragus moschatus | reverse complement strand
TCTGCATCGAGCATTGCCGACGCGCCTCCGAGCATGTGGGAGAGCGCGGCAAAATGTAGAGAGTTAGATAGAGTATGTACGCCGCAGCTGAAGCTCTTCACCTGCATCAGACGCAGCGCGGGACACGGACGACCTCAGATGGTACATGTGGCGCGCGCTCCTAGGAGGGAGTGGAAGCTGGATTCTGAGGAGGTCTACCCTCCTATTGGACCCGCATGATATGCTCAAACCACACAATCGTGGCACGCGACAAACAAAGCGTGGAGGCGGAAGCACAGAAAGACGTATTACCTGGTAGCAGTGGATGTGTAAGATTTGCCTTGTCGCCTCTTCAATTTCAGCTTTTGTGACACCCGGAGTGGCTGCCAGAGAGTCAGTCTGTATACATTGGACAGTGCGCACATTTTCAGGGGGATTCCAACTCCTACCGCGGAAACCAAGGGTCTCTACTTCACAGCTGACGACCGTCATACGTCGTCTGCACTTAGCGTCCTCGACTGCACCACATTGGTTTTTCAGACACAGTGATGGGCAAACTGAGGCGACTACGGAAGCCGGTAAAGAACGAGGAAGCGTCTTGAGTGGACGAGGCTGGAAAAGGCAATATGAAGTACTCACGTCGGCTGCAGGCGAGCTCTTCAGTGGAAAGCGTGATGTCTAGCTGGGACTCTCAGCATACCTCTCTCCATTTCTTGGTGAATAGGGACATTTGCGTCAGTCCCAGGTCGCCGTACTCCTTAAAACATTCTATTACATTCTGTACGCACGCGTGTTGCCAGCGCTCGGTCACCCAAAGGGCCCAGCCGGGATCCATGGTCTCGAAGGAGAGAGTAGTAAACGGGACGACCTGTTTATTGAAGACCTGAGGATATACACATTCTTAAAGAGACAGTCGTGCAAGCATCGCTCACAGCTGCGGCTCTCTTCAGCCACCCTTGCAAAATCTGAGCTCGGAACCCGGGCAGCCCACCCAATCAGTTACGAGATAATACGCTGAACTCGGAATTCGAGCCGCTCGCTTAATCAACCACAGGGTTGCTTACTTGATACGGCGTGATGCCGTCGACTGTTTGAAATAGGGCAGCGTTTTCGTGAAGCCGACCGATGGCACCGAGGTGCCGCACAGGTGGCGGATAAATATCATTCCCTGCATGAAAGTGGAGAGCAAGGGCAAGAACGCTTTGGTCGCGCCTACACTCGAGACGCAGTCGGTAATGCAAAGGGTGCGGGCTCCATCCGCATCAAGTTTTCCGTCGCGTGTGATTGTGGCTGGCTCGGCCGTCGGATGAAGTGCACGGGCTGTGCACAAAGTACTGCGTTTTCTAGCCTCTCCTGCATAGCACAGATATCCCGTCAACTGCCCGTGCATAAGTAGGGTACGCTTGCTAAGGCTCAAGGGTTGCAAAGCTTCGGCTGAGGCAAGATCTACAAGGACAGGAATCGCGCACAGCAGATCCGACGAGGGCTCACATTCTTTCAGACGAATGAAGGCGTTTGCTGCGTAGACCTCCGTGGCTGCCAACAAACGCCCCCACTGCTGTAGATTTGGATCATCAACGGAACCGGCATACAGCGCTACCGCCCAGTACGCGAATGCAGCCTCGCTGCTGCTCTCCTGCAAAAATCACACAGATCCAATGATGAGGTCTCCGGAAAAACACTTGGGGCGGCACGGACTTGCAGGCCAGCCTTGTAGAAGGGTCACGCACTACGGCAGCAAGCTACGAGGCGAACCAGTCGCTAGCAAATGTCCAGCTGGTGCGCCCTGTATGAACGGCCACCTACGGAAAATTGACACTCCCCGTGTTAGGGCAGCCCGGTACGTGCAGCGTACCTGGTGAGGCCCTAGTTCGTCCGGGTGCTGTATTCCAGAGCTGTAAGAGTTGAGAAACCACCAGTCTTTATGCCGTGCCGCCTGCGAGTACGCAGTGTATAGTCGAGAAACGGCTCTTTATTTTAGAATAGATGGATGCGCAGCATTTCATAGGCGCTGACAGCGGATTGCTAGGACTGGAACCTCTCGAAGCCGCAGGGGGGCAGAGAAAGAGGCGCTCCTTTATGTGGAATATCTCTTGCGCGTAGCTCGCTTCTGCTACGTCGCAGTTGGAACCACTGAATGCGTGTGAGTGTCTCGCATGCCTCGTAACCTACTCGACCGAAGCGCAGAAAGGGCACGATACCTTCAACATAACCCGCGATACGTACTCACAGACTGAGTACTTGACCTCCAGTGTCGCCGCCAGCTGAGACCCAAACTTCTTGGCACTGCAAAGCGTTGCTAAGGCACAAAGCGGTGCGTGTGTACTCAAAGATCGCTGCACTTCGGCGGCTAGTGACATGGCTACCGCCGCGGCACTACATCAGACATACAAGGCTGTTCGTTACCCCTGCAAGAGGATTACTGCGCATATACCTTGCACAGACCGCATAGAGGCACTGGATTCGCCGCTGCACAACATAGCAGCGCAGGCTAAGCGCCCGGAAGTCTTACTACGAAGTGCTTCTGCAACTGGTTAGCCACGCCGGCATCTTCAAAAGGCTCTAGGAACGCCGGATTAGCGTAGGTGCGAATCAATGCCAGTATGAGGTAGTGGATCTTAGGTGTCTTGAGCCCATATGGAGTAACGACGTTCAAGCGGGTGCGCAGCCACCTGCACAGGCAAACAGAACAGGCACAGCGTCATTCCGAGTTATGCTCTGCGAAGAAGCTGGGCTTGCCCGCAAATGCTAAATTAAGTTTGCGCATCAACAGTCTCAGGGAGATCCCACTTCTCCCGTGACCTGCTGCAAGTAAGACGCCAGCGGCACTGTATCCGGCGGAGTGCCACGCGGACCTCACGCTCCCGCCGTTCTGGGGTGCGCCCTCTACAGTACATGTCGTCGGATCGAAGTCGTGACAGAAACTCTTGAAGTGACTTTCTGGCGCTCGTGCATAGTACAATTGCACAGGAAAGAGAAGACTACGAAGCAAGAAGCGGAGAGCGCTGATCCCAGCAGTAGTGGGAACGGCCAGATACATACATATATATTCATATGTCTGCACACGGCCCTTGTCAGATAGATTCCTCGCTTGTTCAGCAGCCACTGCGCGATGCCAGAGGCGGAACGTACGCCGTGGAGCTCAAGACTCACACACCAGTGGTATGACCCTCGCTATCGAAGGCACGTGATACGGGGTGCCTCCAGCTGCCACTCCTCTAGGCCGACACAAGTCTTGCAGAGCCCTCCCTGTGAAGCATCTGACGGTGCCGCATCATTTCGGTCGCGCAAGCTTTCGAGGAGTGTATTTGCAGGTGCTGTCTCGGGAGTCTGCTGCCGATCACGCCAGTAGTTACCGAGGGTCAAATTTTGCCAGGACCGCAGCCATATGTACGATATATCCAAAAAAAGTGTGCGTTCCATAGTATAAGCCGGATCCAGCCTCAATTCTGCTGCTTCTTAATGCTGGGCAGGCGTTCGCCAAGTGAGGGTTCAGAATTCCGCTTTTAGTATCTGGACGCAAGAAATTCAAGGTGACAGCTGCCACCGAAGATGCACTGTTTCATAGCGACACAGCTACACGAAACGGTGAGACCGTGCATGCGAGAATGTTGAGAATCATGCGCGAGAAGATAACGTGGCAGCCAGGCAGTGAATGTCTGAGACGTACCGAAGAGCCGCGTTAAACCGAGTCGCGGCGAGGGAGCACAATGGCCTTGGCCCTCAGTGCGGTCGCAGCCGCAAGGCACTATACCACCTGCGTCACACAGGAGACCATACATTCGCCGCACAAACATACAAGTAATGTACTGCGCATTATTTCGCTGAGCCATGTTACGTGGAGAGCGGGACGCTGCCACAAGGTCTTTGTTTACGTGTGGGAGACCCTGGTGAAGCGCAGATTCGGCTGAGACGGCTGCTCTAGAAGAGTATATACCCCCGCACACCACGACTAGGAATAAAAGAATGAAAGAGCTTTCCGTCAGAGATTGGATCTAGGAGGCCCGTTCTCCAGTTTATTTGTTAAGTAGACGGCGTGAATCCTCTTAGCGGCAGTTCCTGTAGACGTGGGTGCACCGCTTATGGACCTACCCCATGTTGCGTCGTAAAGAAGAACATTCTCAAACTGGGAGGCGAGTAGTTTTTCTAAGCCTCGACGTAGAGACCCAAGAGCCTGAAGACGCGCGTACATAAAGTGCATCTTCCAGCGTGCCTCGGTCTCGCCGCAAAAGCCGGTGGCGTGCGCCGCGCAGCGTAAGCACAGGAAGACAGGCTTTCTCAAAAGAGGTTACAAGTACATATCTCTACATACAATTATAGTGCGGTTGACAAAGTTGGCGTAACTGCAACCAGATGCGACGGCCCCGACGGGCGCGTGACGGGCCGTTCGGCGCTGTGTGTCGTTGGGTAACGCACGAGACCTGCGGGTCCTGGGCTGTGTGCGCGCTAGCAGGCCCACGAACTCATCGGTGACGCATCTTTTGCGTACTGGTCGTACCCGTAAGACACCCTGACAGCGCACCAGCATACTCACCTTCTCCCTTTCCAGTCGGACACCGACAGTGTTGGCCGCCAAAGCAAGGTTTGCGTAACGGTGCATTAGCTGCGCACACCCCGGGATAGCGCAGCTCATGAACGAAAGAAAATGAGGTCAGTTACACAAAGCGACCGTGCGCAGCATTTCTCCGACGTCCAGGTGCGCCGGGTAGCGTTCTATGTACGGCAGCGGAGCTGTTCGCCCGGATGCATATGACAATCCATGCAGATGAAGCAAAGCTGTGCACGACGTTCCTTTGGAAACGTGCATGACAACGTCATAAGCAAAGATTGCGACGCCTGTTCACACTCGACGCAACATGCCCTGTGATAGGCTGCATGTCAGCTTGGACACGGCGGCGAGGAGATGACCCGCAGCCACCACGTGCGGATCAACAGTGAAGCTGCTGTCTAGTCGGGTAGTTATCGCCCATTCACCCTGCTAAGACCTTGTCATTGTCTCAGCGGAAAGAGGTGTAGAGACGGGGCTACCCGTACCCGTGCCCAGCTTTGCATGTCGTCTGCGCCTGACTCTAGCTCTTCGGAGTCTAGTCTCGTCGGGCCATCAAGATCTTGCCGCACCGCCCACCTGTAGTGCGCGCACGTCACAAACTCCATCATACAGGCCGGGGAGGGCGTGAGGAGTGTGGTGTGCGCTGCCAGACTCCTTTCTGTGAAGCTGCGGGTTCGCCGGGTCCAGCAGAAACCAAACAGCTGACCCTACCGAATTACGTTCTGCCACTGAGGGTCCAGGTTCTCCGTCATGTCCTCATACTGGCCAAACTCGTTACGGCGTCCGACCGTCCCGAGGTCGCTCTCAACTAGATTGATCAACAGGTAGGCCGGCACCCCCTGCGTCGCACATGGTTAGACGGAGGTACACAAGCACGTTTTGTTCGATATTCTCCAGTCTAGTTGTCATGGCACGTGCTTGCTCGCGCAGACCTCCTCTGCTTGTGCACCGCACTACAGAGGATTTTATCGTAAGACGAAGCCCTCCGGGTCGCCGACGGATAGTACAGACTCAGCTCAGGTTGTGGCTTCCACTGTGGTTGTCCGCTTTTGTCATGGAGTTCACTAGTACAACAGGTGGCCCTCAGCTCTAGTCAATCCGTTCGAGTCTACTGATTTTCTCTTGTACGGCCCAATCTTTCGCCAGATCCCTGTGTTGTGCCGTCCAGCTGTTGCTCGTCTGGACAGGCTTATTTCTACTGTGTTCCTCTTGCCTGTTCCTTTGGCGTGTCAGGCAGGGTAAGCGGTGGCTACTTCTTCTGCTCACCTCAACGTAGTGCCTCATCCAGACGCCGGTGCCTGCCGCGTACGGATCTCCTGCTGCATCCTTTCGGGCAAAGCTGCGACCACACATGTTTCCCTGAGATGCAAGATTTTGACAGATCGCGCCACACGCCACAGAAAGTGAAATTGCGGGGGTCGGATCGTACAGTGCGTGACACGTGCAACCCGCACGCACGTGGAAAAATGTGTCGGCTTACGTGACTAGTTACCAGGCACGCTACCAGGTGGCCCTCCGCAGTAACAGGACTGCAGCAGACAATCAACGCATGTACGCACACACATAAGTGCGCATGTACGCCAATCGAAAGTAGACAATTCCTCGCGAACGCCGGGGGCGGGTCACCTGGCAGACAACGAAAGCTTACAAGAGCGTTGGGCCCTCAGTTGGATCCGGATACTCCAGCTTCCTGTAATTGCACGCATGCGGCATTTGCAACAGGTTGCATTTCGCTTACTAGCTCGGGACAGCGGGCACCACTGCTAGGCGAAGCGCGCCAATGCGTGAAAGGCCCTGCGCACTCGGAGTTCAGAGCTTTTCCTCGACGGGACACGGCGGTCTTCCTTGTGTCAGGGTGGGATTCGCTGAATTACCGTGAAGATCCGCGTGAGTTCCAAAGGGCTACCACCAGGTATGGGAACACCCACCTTTGCAATTCGTGTAGGTAGACCATCATACGGGAAGGATCCCACAGGTTTTTGAACTCAAATTTCCTCCGCTTTCCTTTCGCGGGCACGCGCATGACGGGAGGGTACAAAGAGTGGCGCGTGAATCCCGGAAGCGGATAAGCCAAGAATTCGTAGGAGAGCTCTGCAGCGCACGGAGAAGTCTGCGCGCTGACAAGCTGGTCCTCGTGTTCTATTCAGGCTTCAGCCGCAACTGTCTAGCAGCTTGACGACGACATGCGTACGGCAACAGACGGGGGCAACCTCTCGCACTATGCAGAAGAACTACAGTCACGCAGAGCCTCGTCGACGTTGTCAGCCTGTTTGCCCCGATCCCACTTTTTCACACAAAGAACCGATTTCTCGCGTGCCGTATCAACCACAAACATGACAGGCGGGTGTACGCAGACAGTGCAGCACGTGCTGGGGTGTACTGGATCATGCGGCGCCGTAATCTTTCGTTCATTCGCATACATTTCCAGTGGCTATCGACACGCGCGCGGCCTGGTAGCAACGGGTACAGTGTGTCGCACGCAGTGAACAACGCAACGCGTGAAACACGTCTGCGGTTTTGTCTCATCTGAAGTGGAAGCCACGGTCGCGCTCATCCACCGCGGCGTGTTGTAGCTGCGGAAGCACAGCGCTTCGTGCCCGATACGTTTTCCTGGTATCCCTTCGCTCTTTCTCTACATATTCTTTAAAACGTACTGGCATGCTGGAGATGGGAAGGATCCGTCACGGACGATGTCCTTATCCTCACGGTGCCTTGCACTGGGTACATCAGAGCTTGCCTGAGGAGCGCGTCCTTCATTGTCTCGTAATCCTTGTCGATCACCTCTCGCGACTCCTCCCCGATGTTGCCCGTATCCTCTAGCTTCGTTCCTCTGGAGCGGTGACACACAAGAAGAAGCACCCGTGGCTCCGCTCCGCCGTCGCTAAGAGTTGTTCAGCGCGTTGTAACTTGACTGAAGGCGAGCATCGTCCCTTTCCGCCAAACTACTCACCGGAGATAACGCACTATACTGTGCACATCTGGATTCCCGTTCTTGTCCAGCAACGCTCCGCTCATCTCTTCCAGAAACTCTTGCTGCAATGAAAGACAGCTCACGTCTAGAGTATATGTAAAGTCCGTGAGGCAGGCGCAACCGTACTTCTGTATGCTGGGATTTCTGCAAGACTAGAATAGAAGGCGCCATCTGCATGGCTGGGGCAGAGGAATTGCATACTTGCGATCGCCATCGAAGCTTCCTTTGCTCTTTGCACCCACAGAGCTCTGCCAGTTTTCCTGTTCTGCGGGGAGCAACCGGAGATACTGCAATGACGGAACCTGCTCACCTGCTCGGTGTACGCCTGTGGCTCTATCAGTAGAACCTTCTTCAGCGGAGAGCACTTTGATTCTGAGAAAGCGCGACAGGAGCAGTAGGAAGCAGAATAGGCGTAACGTTGCGACGTAGAAAGCCGAGCACGAAGGGGAGACCGACGAACGTCAAACGAGGGATGTCCCCCGGAAGGCGAACAAGATAATGTGATTCATCACTGCTAATACATGTCACACGTATGTGTAGAACCACCCCGGTCACTAGGACCGCCATACGGTTTCCCGAACGGTTGATCAGCTGATGCGTAGCAGGATTTCAAGGCGGATGCTGTGTGCGCTTCCTGTGATCACCTTTCCGTGCAGCTCCTATGCAACTGCCATGACGCAAGCTTCTCGAGAGGAGGAGAGTCCAGTCTTCGTCGGGCCCCAACACGTCCTCATTCCACGACATACCGAGCCAGGCGATAACTACGAAATAAAAAACAGTGCACGAGATGTGCCGGATGCATCCGCTGCGCTGAGCCAAACCGTTTCCTTATCTTTTCAACGGCACCAATGACTATCTTAGCGACTGGGGGCCTCTGCGCTTCCGTCCTTACAGCAGTGCAGCATTTACCTCCGTTACCCCAGTAGAACACTGCATTTGCTGCCCCGTCGCAAGAGTCTGGTGCAAGACCTGAAGAACAACTCGTGAACGCAAGATTCAGCCTGTGCGCGCTTTGCATAATCTAGGTCGCAAGTCGCACCAGCGTCCGGTTAAAACGTCCTCGACGCGACAAAGCTAATACGACACAGGGGACTGAGAAATACGATTCGTGCTCATGGTAGACCCACCTGGACGGCAGTACGGGGAAAAAGGCCAGCCCCGCCACGGCGTCCAGACAAGTTCCACTGAATTTTCGCTGGGGCGCTCCACCGTTTTCCTGCACACGGTGCAGCCCGGTACAACAGGCCTGCGGAGGCACGAAGTCACGCTCGTGCTGAAGACGGCCGCGCTGGCCAGGGTGCCCGCCAGGTGCTTCGACAAAAGAGTGGGCCTTCTCTACAGCTGCAACCGTACTTGTCGAGGGCGTTTTCCATTATTGCCGTGGGCCTCCTAAGCGTCTTCGGCATGTTCTCTGCACCACCGCATAGCACTCCGCAGCGCCTTTTTTGCTTCCCGCTCTAGCGGAAAGTGGGAACAATAGCTTGTGTGCCGCAAGCATACGCATTGATCGCTGGCAATTGCTCGAGAATGTTTATGCTGCCGCCACCTTTTTCCCGTTTTTCGTAGCCGAGTTCCTTACGCGGCAGTAATCTGTCGTCTACTCCAACATCGTCTTCATACGGAGGCGTGTCTTTTATGTCTTTCGTGCGATGAGGGTGACTCCCCCCTTCGTTGTAAGAGAAGAATCCAGCAGGTTCCAAGTCAATATTGAAACCGTCTTTCAGGAGTTGTTTGGTCTTTCCGTCCCCTGCGCGCAGAAGGATTACGCCAGCGGAGCCTGCTCTGTGAGCATGCGCTCCAACAGGTGAACGACCGCGCCCACGGTCAACTGGAGCCGCCGAGATTACGCACCAGGTACGGTGTTTCTGCCTCCAGGTGTGATGCCTAACGTGGACGACAGGACTCTTGCAAGGGTAAGCGGGGAGCGGGGCGAGGTGGGCGGTTCCTTAGTGTTGCTTTGAAAAGGAGCAAGCGAAACAGTCAGCAGGCTTTCTTGTGTATCACGCGAGGTGTGGAGGACGCAACAGCCGTCCAGTAATGGTTCTGCGTCGGATAAGTGAGAGAGTCACTTGTTTGTGTGTACAGCTGGATGCTAACGTCTTGGTCTGGGGAGCCAGTGGGAATAAGGAGGAGTATGCAGCACTACCATTCATTCCACCAAGGAGGACCAGCGCCCCGCCACGGACAGACACAAAGTTGATGGCCAGCCAGTAATACAGTTCTCCGGTCAAGGCTGCTCCCTCTCCGCTGCAGACAAGGCAGATGGATACACCGTCGAAGGAAGGCCTACCGCACCGGCGTGTTACACGTGGCGGAGGGGACTGCCAGCTGGTATTCCTTTCAGCTTGCAGGGGCCGGCTGTCACGCATAGGCCGCACTACACGCCCGTCGGTGCAGGTAGAGTGGAAGGCGTTAAAGGATAAGTTTGCCTCTTGCTTTTTCGAGGGAGCGGCTGGGCGGAGCTGCGCCGGATGAGCGGCAACAGATTTGAAAAGAAGTGCCCTCGCAGGCGGATGGAGAACTCTTACTGATAAAAATTCGCTGGAATTACAACCGTGTCCACGGGCTCGGTGGTGTTCTTCAGGTTTTTAATAAGTGCGTCGGGTTGCCAAGGGGCGGTGAGCAGCTCGAACCCTCCCCAGCGCTTATCCTCGCGGAGTAGTTCAAGCTGACGCTGCGCCACAAACAAAACGGTGTATCTCAGTAGCTTGGAGTCGCTGTATAGCGGCTGCCTCCACAAGACCTGGGTACGCGACGGCAAGGACCTGTGTGGATGCGGCGCACTACCTTGAGCGGAGCACGCGAGCTTCAGTGTGAGAGATCCACCACGTCTGCAAATCCCGCAGCGCCTTCTGGGTCTGATTATGACTAAAGCATTCAAGTATGGCCTTCTGCGTGTGAAGGCACTCAGTTTGGCAAGGCGTTGATCTGTCAGCGCCGCGATGCACTGACCTTTAGGGGAAAGTGGAAGAAAACGTTCTCCAGTGCTGTCTTCCCGGTTCCCTGAGTCAACGTAGCAAGGGTAAGGGGAGCGAGACCTGCGTAGAGAGCTTCCTCAAATGTAAGCGAACAGAAAAGGCCAGCTAAGCGCCACGCGAAGTACTTCGGTCGCTTCTGTGCAACTAGTGCAACATTGCAGCTCATATGAGGCTTTGTAAAAAGGAGTTCTATAGATGTACGATCTCCAAGTAGCAGGCCTATTCGAAATGGCGCTTCGTACCCGTTGCCGAATGTACTCCACAGCTTTGTCGACGCGGCGTCCAGGCACAGCATTCAGCAGGGACATAAGTTTCCTGCGGGGGGCATGCGGACAAAGCTCAAGCCACGCAATCCAGCAGAATTTACTTCACGTGCGTTGTATTGGGAAAACAGCTGTAGTGTGCAGGCGAGTCGCACAGAACTAGCGGAAACTGATTGCTTACCATCGGTAGCTACTCTTTTTGTAAACGTCAAGAGGAGGGCACGTCTCGCTAACACCCGGCATGGCAGTTGGACCACCTCCACCCGAGACGTGAGCGTGGCCGCAGACAGATGCAAGAGCCAGACGCACGATGAGAGGCCTCGTCAATCTTTTGAAGGAGAGCAGTCGGTCGTACGCTTTTTCGGACTCGCAGGACAAAGCCACCTGCAAAGCAGTTACCCGTAGTCAACCGCAGTGACAGAAACGTCGCGGAAGTGCGAGCCACGCCGAGAGTATGCCCCTGCATCGGCGCTAGAATTTATCAAACGTACGGCGGCGCGACGATGCAACGTTTGGGGCAGTGCAACGTCTCCTGTCTGGGCCGTACGTACCTTATGGTCCAGAACAACCAGCCAGACTGTGCCGTCAGACATCTGCAGTTCGAGTGCGTCGGACAGTATAGGGGACCCCGCCACCGTGGGGCACTTGTGGCTACTATCTGAGGGAAGACCGGCGATGTTAATGAGCCTTTGAATTGCGTTTTTTTTGCCTGAAGCGCACACCAATGAGTGTGCAGCAGAGAGCTGAAATGGCTGCGGAACCTGCGGCCTCTGTGGACTTTACTAACGTGGATTGTCGGGCCTACACCGCTGCTGGCCTCGTGATAAGACGTGCTACCCGAAGCGTCAGCGGCGTTCTCCACGAAGACTGCCCTGTTGGGCAGCGACAGCAAGTCACTTGTAGGGAGGCAGTCTGCGAGGCCGTTGAGTCCTATGTAAGCTACACAAGACGCCGGCCTCAGAAGGTGGAAATACCAGTGTGCTCATCCGCGGGAAGGGACTCCAGAAGTAGCTTGTGTCCTGCCGGTAACTCCATTGTTATCCACGGGCTGCCGCGTACTATGTGCGCGTTCACCGTCTGCTCAACAGTTCACAGCAAGTCTGCCTCACGGTTGTGCACAAAGGCCGCCTCCTCAAAGACGTGAGTGACTCGAAGAGGTGGACCTCCTTGACTCAGCCGCTGCGCGTAGCAGATAGTATGCGCGCCACAGCAGCTTGCGCCGCCTTCAGGTGAGACGGGGCTGATTGGGCAGGGCTTCATGCCGTCCGTGGATCAAGAGTTGTGATAAACGTATGCGCCGCAGTGCAGGTCTGTGATTGCCGTCGTTGTCACAGACACGCGCCGCAGTGACTCCAACTTACAGACGTGATCACATCAAGCGGATCCACAACCTCATCTTCCGTCTCGCCAAATTGCTGAATCTCCCAGGACTTGGTTACGGACAAGGGGGAGCTATCCCGGACATAATGACGTTTGACAAAGTCACCTGGCGTTCAGTACCAAGCAACCACGCAAAGCTTCTTCCAGACTGCAGTTCCGGGGCGAGCCGCAGCTCAGCGCTAGCAGACGGACGCCGTCCCGCTGTCCGCTCAGACAACTGCAGGTGACGTTGAGCGACGTCCCCAGCAGATGCCACGTAGAGCAGCACCATCAGTGTAAAAACGGTAGTAGCATCCTCACCGAAGTCGCGCAGCCGTACGCCCATGAAAAAACCATAACCGATAGGGCCGTTCGTCTGTCGGTAACCGTGAATGCCTCCATTTCGATTGACTTCAAGCTTTGTGTAGGGACCACGAACCTGGGGGACACGAAGGAATGGTATACACAGGGGGGGGGATACTGCGCCGCGAAATCTAGGGTGACTGTGTCGCATCAACAATGTCCGCCTTCTGTTGCTGAGCAGCGTCGACGGCTGTTTTCAGGCTCGAGGATTTCGAGGTGTTCTGGAGGAGCGTCAGCTACAAGTCCACTCTACAGGGTCACAGACGCGCAGCTCTCCCATGTTCTCTCATGAGGCTGTAGCGTTGTACAAGAAAATGCACATATATATAGTGCGAGAATACGGCTTCATGACTATGTGTGCGCTGGCATCCTTTTCCGCGTGAAAAGCTGTTCGGGACCTTGTAGCCGCGCGTTTCCCACAACTTCCGGGCCTGGCGGAGAATAAAGCAATGTCTCCGCGCGTGTACAGCTACGTCTCCTGAGTACAGACACCGTTCCTAACCCGTGTGAGCGAAAACTACCGTCCGACCAACACCGTACTACATCTTCGTTTTACCCGAAGTCCCGCTTTATCCCCAACAAGGTCAGTTCGTCCAGGTGGCTTAGTGACGACAGAAACCAAGTACGGCGCGCTGTTCACGACGTGGGTTGCTCCTGTACCTGCGGAAGATGGGCGGGCGTACGCACCGGACGCGTTGCAGGCGGGACGTTTCACCGCACAGGCGACGATAGAAAACTGAGCAAAGCGAGCAGAGGCTGACTAGCTGCTAAGTAAAGTGCCCGGATGGCTTGTGCACGGGGTCTTGTCAGAGTCAGCCACATGACGCAAATTCGTATGGAAAGAGTATTAGAGATGGTCTACGTGGAGCGCGCCAGCCGCACGTAGGAGAGTCTATGTTGGGCTCGTGGATGCCTCTCTTGTTCCTACGATAACACACATCGAGCGTTCTGCTTAACATCGTGCGCCGACACGAAACCGTGCATGCGTGCCGCTGCACACTAAGAGGGTGCTCTTTAGCAGCTTCAGATGACTGACCAGGAGGAAGCACCAGAGGCTGCCACCACGCGTTTGTCGGCAGCGGACGTTTGGGGTCTCCTTTCTCATCGACAAACTCCGGGCCCCAAAGTGATGGAGTAAAACCGGCACCTGCACGGCGGTGGAGCACACAGTGACCGACCAGCCACATGAACCCGTACCCTCGAACGTGTTCTCGCGATCACGTATTCTAACCTAGGAAGTCGTCAAGAGAGCCTTCAGCGTCAGCAACGTTTCGCAGAGAGGACATGATCTGAGAATGGAGGCCCCTAACGTGTTCTTCCCAACAACTCTGCTTTAGAAGTGCGGCGCTTGTCTTCACACCGCTACATGCGAGCAGCTGTCGAGCAAGTATTTTTGGACAGGAGCGGTACGCGTGCTTATAGACTCGTAAGCCACATCCGACGTCTCGAGGCCGCCGTTCTACTAATATTGCGCAGGGTTCCTGACCTTCTAGGGATGCATTCGAGCGAGAAAATGGCTCGATTCCCAGGTTTACAGGGTGAAGCCAGTCAACATTGTCCACCACGCTGAACCCGCCAATTCTGTAGTACGCCCCCTGGTAGACAGAGAAACAGGTGCGTGGGTGAGAACCCTTCGATTGACAGCAAGACATTTTTGGCGTCGCCCGCATACAGTTGTACGCCGCGACAACCGCAGACAGCGTGCGTAATCAAACTTTACTTACGTAAAGTAAGGAGCACTTCCACACTGAGAAAGCTATACGCTCTCTCAGCAGTGCTGCTCAAAGTCAGGCGCATGGGGACGCACGTGGGAACGGGCTCAGGTGCCGAAGGTTGTAGGCTCTGTCG
>SJYA01003748.1:0-53366 GCA_006410615.1 Neotragus moschatus | reverse complement strand
GTCAGTCGTATCTGACTCTTTGTGACCCCATGGACTGCAGCCGTCAGGCTCCTCTGTCCACGAGATTCTCCAAGCAAGGATCCTGGAGTAGGTTGCCATTCCCTTCTCCAGGGGATCTTCCTGATCCAGGGATTGAACCCAAGTCTCCCGCATTGCAGGCAGATTCTTTACCGTCTGAGCCACCAGGGCCACACTGGAAAGGACGTTAGGAAAGTCCTAGGGCTTTTTGTTTAATTCAAGTAGTAACTTTATTTTCCTTTCTAGCTTGAGGAGGACTGGTAACCCAGTCTTAAAGAACTAGCCTGTAAAGCTCTCTGGATTCTTTACTCAAACTGGGTAGAGACCCAAGAGGATGGGGTTTGGGCCCCCTATGGAAATGGGATCATCAAAGGTCAGGACTCGGTGAGGAGTCACAGAAGTCTCCGGTTCTCCAGCTTTTTAAATACCCCCGGGCATCCCAGCCCTTTTGGGAGCCCTCAAACACCCTTTCAGAGGCACTGGTCTGGGCAGGAGAGGACACGGAGCCAGGCCTCCGCCATCCCCAGGGAAGGCCAGGAAACACACGGCCACAAGGAGCCCCCAGATGCAGGGGTGGCAGACTTTGGCTGCAGTAGGGAGTCTGCGGCTGTCTCACGGAGGAGGAGGGGGCGGAAGAGGACACAGGCTCTCACCCTTGGGAAGCTCGCAGACTGACTTCCCTCCTGAGTCTATGCAAGCAGAACTCCCCCTCTCACCCCTGCCCCCAGGTCAGCCAGCCCATTCACAGATTAGGAAGTGACCTGCGCACGCCCNGGAGGGGGCGGAAGAGGACACAGGCTCTCACCCTTGGGAAGCTCGCAGACTGACTTCCCTCCTGAGTCTATGCAAGCAGAACTCCCCCTCTCACCCCTGCCCCCAGGTCAGCCAGCCCATTCACAGATTAGGAAGTGACCTGCGCACGCCCCGGTGAGGAGAGGGGTGCGGCGGGGGAAACGCTGGGAGAGGAGGCCGTATCCTGTTTAACTTGGCCTTGCCGATGCCAAGCCCTTTCCCTGTGAAAGTTTCTTTAGTTAAAAGAGCGATAACATCCTCCTTCCAGCAGCTTCTGCTCTCATAAAATGGGCTACTCTCCATTCTTGTGAAAACATGCTCCCGTCACTCGGCCTTGTCCGTCGGGCAGGGAGGAGGCCCTGACGGACTTGCATCTCAGGGCCGCCATGTGCGAATCTCCTGGAGCACAAGTGTGACACACAGGGCTGGACTCGCAGGCAGCGTCCCGTCCTGACAGCGCAGCGCCTGCCGCGTGAGCCTGGATCTTGCTGGTGCTCCTTCAGTTCCACGCAGTCGCTCAGTTGTGTCCGACTCTTAGCGACCCCAGGGACTGCGGCACGCCAGGCTTCCCTGTCCATCACCAACTCCCAGAGCTTGCTCAGACTCATGTCCATCGAGTCGGGGATGCCGTCCAACTGCCTCATGCTCTGTTGTTCAGTTAAGGGAAAATGAAGGGTGAACGTTAGCAGTTAAACTAAGCCAGATGGAGAGTGTGAGGTGGCTGGAACAAAGGAAGCGTTCTCGAGTGCAGGAGACAAACAGGCCCGGGTTTGACCCCTGGGTGGGCGAGATCTCCTGGAGAAGAAAATGGCAACTGATTCTTGCCTGGGAAATCCCATGGTCAGAGGAGCCTGGTGGGCTACCATCCATGGGGTCGCAAAAGTGCCTGAGCGCGCACACACACACACACCATGCCACACTTATAAGCAATGGCAGAACAGACAACAGGCGCCCAGGGCTGTTAGAAGGGCGGCCACCAGAGTGAGAACTGAAGGCTGCAGGGAGTTCAGAGGGCTAGGGTGAGTAGAAACCTCCGGGGCCACATGCGGCCGCGGCTGGAAGAGTGAGCTGAGTTCCCCCGTCCTAAGGAGGAGCCTCTCCCCTCAAGTCGGGAACTTGCCCCTCTGCAGCAGGAGTGGCTACTGAGAGGTGTGGTCTGGGCATCTGACTCTCCACCAACTGGCAGAGCAGCTGTGGGGTCAAGCTGCCACCCGCCTGCCTGTATGAGACCACACGGGAGCTCAGTGTCCAAGGACTTCAGCGCCCAGCTGCCCTTAGGATCATGCACGTTACTGAGGTTTTACCACCATAAAACCCTCCGCAGCGCACGGTAGAAGGCCTGCAGCAACGAACCTGGCTGCCTCTCCAGCCTGGGGCTTCCTGTTGCGCCCCCACCGCCTGCTTATCAATGCAAACTTCCCTCTCATGACTTCCCACCCCTCGCCTCACCCCATGTCTGTCTACCTCCAAGCCTTCAGTCATCCGGCGCCCCTTAACTCTGTCCACATGTCAAGATCCAGGAGGATCCCTGCCCCCTTCCCGGGCAGCCCAGCCCAGGTCAGTGACCCGGAGCCTGGACTGTGGCTCACTGCACATGGACAGTCCTTCCCCTCTGCATGGGCACAAGTCCACCTACTCTATCCTCCTGGACAACCTAGAGACCCTTCTCTGTAATTCTCTCTACTCCTGGCTTGGCCCCTGGGGCATAAGCCACATCTGCCCCCCCACACACAGTGGGGACAGCCGTGGGGTTTCTGGGGGCGGGACCAGGCATCGTCTGTTCCCTCCTCCTTCACCTAACCGCTCATGCTTCTATCTGAGGATGCTCCCGGTAACACGTCCTTGCTCCCGGTAACACGTCCTTGATCCCAGTCCTCCACGACCCTTGGCTTCTTTAGGTGCAGGTTCTGGCATTCGGTTCCTAGGGACGGAGCTTCGTGGTGCAGAAGCTATCCGTCATCTGCCATGCCCCCCTCACTGCTTCACTCGCGCTGTGCTCCTGGGCACTGAAAATCTCCGTGGGTGCCACTTATTGCATCTCTCCCATCCTATGCTTGGGGAAACTTCTTTTTGAGATTTAAGGACTTACACTCGTGCCTCCTGTGTTTCAGTGTTGTAGCTGCAGCCTCACGTCTGCCATGATGTCTCTGGATCCTGATTTCAGTGCTCTTCCCTGGCTTAGCATCACCCATGCATTTGGCGGATGCACCAATGTCACCCCAACCTAAGTCATGGATAAAAATGCTGGAAGAGACAGTTTTGAGGACTGAACCTTTTTGGCATATCACCTTCCCTTTCGGCCGCGAACTGCACTTTGTCCAATACTGTGCATATGATACCACAAACGATGAAATGTAACTGTGGAGCCACAGCAAATTCTGCTCCGCAGCAGAGACCAGGGCAGCGCGTGCTCATGGCGATGGTGCGCTCTATCTTGATTCCCTACTGGTTTCCTCTTCACCGTCTCGCTAAGCCTCTCTCTCTCTAGCCCTTGGAGCTCTGGGAACGCCAGGAGGCCTGCAAAGCCCAAGGAATAAACACTGTGTCCACAACATGTTCCTTCAGTCCTTCTGTGGAGTCTAACCCGACCGGCTGCCCAGCCAGTCTGTAGAGGACCCACTGTTGTAAACCAGATAACATCTGTGGATCCTCTGGTTTCCTGTTCGGCTCCAACGTCAATAGAATAATAGCTTCTTGCAGATATCTTTACTGTATAGAATAAACAAACTAAGTTCCACTTTTAAATACGAGGATTTGGGTATGGCAGGGCATGCTGTAAAATCCCATTGTATTCCTCAAGATGGAAAACAGCAACGTGCTGAAAGCAGCATGCAATGTTACTAGTCCTCGTCAAACGCACTTCTCACCCCCAAGAGAACGCAAAACATAAGCAGGGGAAAGAAACACGCTGCTCTGACAGAAAATGGAAAGCTGGCATCTACACATGGGTAGCTCAGTGGGCACTGGGCAATCCTAAGAACCACGGTCTTCCTTGGCTTAGAAACCAGTCCACCGTGAGGGCTGAGGGCCAGAAAAACAGGACTCAGGCCATGGGGGGTGGGGTTGGGGGACGGCGGCTGTCTTTCTTCTCTTCCAGATTCTGAGATTGAGCGTGCCTGACTAGACAGGCACAGGGATGGGGCAGGGGGTGTATGGAATGTGTGTGGGAGGGCGTGCAGGAGAGGCATTTCTCAGATGATCCCTACTTTCTCTTGGTCATCATAGGCAGTAATTAATTCTGAATTCTTAAATAATATTAAGGAGGCTGTGAGAGCTGGACCATAAAGACTGAGCTCTGAAGAATTGATGCTTTCGAATTTTGGTGTTGGAGAAGACTCTTGAGAGTCCCTTGGACAGCAAGGAGTTCAAACCAGTCAATCCTAGAGGAAATCAACCCTAAATATTCATTGGAAGGACTGATGCTGAAGCTCCAATATTTTGGCCCACGATGTGAAGAGCTGACTCATTGGAAAAGACCCTGATGCTGGGAAAGATTGAGGGCAGGAGGAGAAGGGAACAACAGAGGATGAGGTGGTTGGATGGCATCCCTAACTTAGTGGACATGAATCAAGCAAACTCTGGGAGTCAGAGGAGGACAGAAGAGCCTGGCGTGCTGCAGTCCAGGAGTCACCAAGAGTAGGGCACGACTGAAGAGCCTGAACAGCAAGTGAAACAGGAAGGAGAGTAGGCCNGGTGGTTGGATGGCATCCCTAACTTAGTGGACATGAATCAAGCAAACTCTGGGAGTCAGAGGAGGACAGAAGAGCCTGGCGTGCTGCAGTCCAGGAGTCACCAAGAGTAGGGCACGACTGAAGAGCCTGAACAGCAAGTGAAACAGGAAGGAGAGTAGGCCTGAGGTTAGGCGTAGGTGGGAAAAAGTTGAGAACCCAGAGTCAGTCACCTTAGGCGGCTGATTGGAGAGGGTTGAAGGAACATTCTGGAGCAATTGGAAATGTTCTGAATCTCAACTTGGGTGGTATTTGCACAGGTGTACAGATGATAAAAATTCCTTGAGTGGTACACCTAAGATTTATACATAACCCAGATTTAACTGCACAGAAATTACATAATTCTCAATTAAAACGTTGAAAAAATAATAGAAGGGCTGAGCAGCACTGGCCTTAGCTATTGGCTGGCATTAACTCATGGAAGTGTGTTTACAAGATGTAAAAGGACATTAATGGGAGGCTGGGAAACCACCACCAATCAAAGGAGCCTTCCACCAAGCTGGATGTTAGCTCTTGGTGAGGCCCACTGCAGGGCCAGGCTGTCCCCTGGAGCCAGAGGAGCAGCACAGATCCAGAGGGAAGGGAGGGTGACAGTCGCCAGACACAGCTTTTCAGATCTTGGGGAGGGCGGCCTGCTGGGGCCAGAAAGACACATCTTTCTTTGCTGCTGGCGCTAGACTGAGGGACACAGAGCTCAAACCAAAGGGGATCAAGGGAAAGAGAGTCTAACCCAGGGGAAAGGTGGTGGGTCTGAGAAGCAAGACAATGATGGGCCTCGGGTTCTGAGAGAGCGAGAGGCCCGAATGCTGGCCACCGAGCATCGCTGTGTTCCCACAGCCGCTGCTGGCACCTGGCCGGGGGCTCAGGGCAGGCCGTTTCCTCTCACACAACATCACTATATTCATATTATCAGCTGCCCAGCCCAGTGCAAAGGCCAGCAGGGTGGAAACCAGTCTAGAGAGTGACCCGAGAGGGAACCCGGGCAGCAGGAGGAGAGGAGGTTTCAGGAGGCGGCTTTCAGGCTCCCACACAGTAGGATGAACGGCTCACTGGAGTCTGGCTCAGACATCTGCCGTGTTACGGTCCTGGGATTGTCATAAAAGCCTCACAGATGTCTGTGTGTTTGGCCCGGCAACCCCGCAAGGTGGGCGTCTTCATTCCCATTTTGCGGATAAAGACATGGCAGCCTGCAGAGAGGAGACCACTGACCCTGTCACACCCCCGGCCAAAGACAGAGGCCGGAGCCTGCAGGCCATTTGCGCAGACCTGTCTCCATTTTGGCAGACTCCAGAACGGGATCTGCATCTCTGTTCTCCAGGCTCAACAGAGCTCTGGTCATATTCGGGCAGTACGGATGTGAAGTCCGAGGCCTAACTCAGGAGCGCAATTATAGCTCATCAGCTGAGATTCGGATTTTATTCCTGTTTTAGAGGATAATTATTTGTTAACTAAGACCTCGTAAAGTATTCTGACAACAGGAGAAATCAGTGGAATCATGACCTCAGTACTTGCTATGTAAGATACAAGACGTGCAATTCTAGGTTTCTGTGGGGAGTCACACACACACGTATTTCGATACAGTATATCTGAAAACTTTAGCATCAGTCCTTGCAATAAATATTCAGGGTTGATTTCCTGTAGGATTGACTCATTTGATCTCCGAGCTGTCCAAGAGACTCTGAAGAGTCTTCTCCAACACTATAGCTCGAAAGCCTCAATGGTAAAGCTGAAGCTCTAATACTTTGGCCAGCTGGTGGGAAGAGCAGACTCACTGGAAAAGACCATGATGCTGGGAAAGACTGACGACAAGAGGGAAAGAGGCTGGCAGAGGATGAGGTTGTTGGATAGCATCAGTGACTCAATGCACGTGAACTCGAGCAAACTCCGGGAGACAGTGGAGGACAGAGAAGCCGGGAGTGCTATAGCCCATGGGATCACAGAGTCAGACATGACTCAGTACTGAGCAACAACGATATGGAAACTTGTACCGTACAGCAAATAATTTTTTTTATAACGGTACAGTACGTATAACAAAAGCTACCATTTGAGCCATTTTAAAGTGACATTAAGTATTTTGCATGGTGGTACAACCATCACCACTACCATCTCCAGAACCTTCTCATCATCCCAAACTGAAAGCCTGCACCGTTTTTCACAAGGACTCCCACTGCCTGTCCTCAGGTAGTGGCTGCCAGGACTCTGCCCAGAGCACAAGCTTAGGAAATGCTTGCTGAAAAAGAGTGAGATTCTCAGGCGCACAAGAAGAGCGACTACTATATTCTACAAATAAAAGAGATTAAAGGGAATATTTTTTTCCATAACCAAAGGCTGAGAGCAGTGCAGCCAAGAAGCATCAGGAGTAATCTGCGACTTGTTTGCACGTCTGGCACCGGCTCTGACGGTCCACTGGGAGCGGGGCCTTCTGCTCTCTGTCGACACGCCAGCAGGCGACGGCGACACCTCATGACGGGGTGGGCAAGCGGGGGTGCCTGGCCAGCCGGCACCTGGGGCTGGCTGCTGAGCTGTCACCGCATGGACTGGCCCACGGTTCTCATCTGGGCAAGCCTCCTTTGACAGATTTGTGTGACTTGGCAGGGACCCTGTGATGGAAATTCACCGAGGAGCCTGGATTTTAACTCCTGGTGAGCAGGGCCTTCAGAGGTCTTCTGTAGAGATGCAGCCTGCAGAGAAAGCAGGGATTCCTGCAGGGAGTCCTGTTTGGGTGAAGCTGGAGAAGCAGAAAAGCACAGATGACGGGGCCTCTTACAGACCCTGGCACTGCAGAAGCATGGAAAGCCTGAGCACAGGGGCCCTTTTGCTGTCGAATTTCCTAATCCGGTAGAGGCACACAGCCCTTACAGGAAAGGGCTGGGGAGGGGGCTGTTTGCTGGAAGGAGGTTAGCTGGGTTTTCAAAAACTGACCAAGGGACCAGGCAGCCACACATACGGCAATGGCCACTGTGCCACTGGCTGGCCTCCCCTGACTTTCTTTGGCTAAAGAGTAATTCAAGAAACAAATTTTGCTGGAGAAGAAATTATCCATTTGGATCTGCTCTCTGTGGGTTTGTGACTCATCTGAAACAACTGCTGTTCAACAGCTTTTCCTTTGCTTCCAGGAGGGACACGCCTTACCCGGTGCTTCAGGCTCGAAACCCGGGGCTGGGAAAGGTGATTCTGAGCTGGTGGACTTGGACTGATCCGGAGATGCTCGGTTCCAAGAGAAGGAACCAAGAAATATCTGGGCTTTGGAAGTAACTTTGTGCTGTTTGGATTCTGGGCTGGCACCAGCCTCTGGGGTTTAAGCACTCTGCTGTCATATGCTGTGCAGCCTTTCCAAGAAAAACTCTATAAAATGAAAATACTTTATTGCCATGGCCCTTGACTTCTTGAGAGTCACACAAATACTGTCATCTCGTGCAACATTTAATTTAAACTTGGTTCACCTAAAGAAAAAAAAAAAAAAAAAGAGTTCTGAATCTGCCCGTTTCCCTTCTTAAAAGAGCACCCGGTCTTCTCTATGTTGTCACTGTTTTGTTTGCTATGCGCCAAACTGTTATTTCACATACGTGAAAAGAAAGTTGGCATCAAGTCCATATGAACTAAACTGCTGGCAAAGGCAGTGCTGGAGCTTGCCATTGAGAAGATTAGGTTCCCAAGAAACTTCTCTAGCAGCGTCCAACATCCACAAACTAAAAGAGCGTGTGTGTAAATACATACATGCTCACTCGCCTGAAAGAAGCTGCCGCCCTTTCTCTGAGTTCAGGTAGTGTCCTCTTGGTGGTTTATGTCACCCTCAGCTTAAACATCACAGTTGCACAAATAAATACATAACAACAAAAAAATATGCACTGATTAAGATAAAGAGGAAATTGAGAATTTACTTTATTTAAGTATGAGGTTGCCCATTTCAACTATCTTCCTTATTCGTTTAATAAATAGGACGATTCCCACTTTCCCCATAAGTAAGACTGATTCGATCAGGTTTGGAGGGGGGAGGCAAGAGACGAGGGTAGGAGGGACACTTTTTAAAAAATTTTCAATTCAGGTTTTCCTTTACTTTAAAGATTTTTTTTTCTCTATTAAAGTGTGCTATTTTGCAGACTTGTTTTGCCTTTGCGCTCACAGATTCAAATATGGAACTAAACCAGGAGAGAAATGGAAAATTTCATCATCCAGAGTTGTGGTAAGTGGCTGAATGCAACAAGGTCGTTGGAAACTGTGCTCCCTGAAACCCTGGAACCTGAGGCACCCATGACAACGCAGCGGGGGTGGCCTTGCCTCCAGAGCAGACGTCTCTTCTCTGTGCTTGTTCCTTCTCTTCAGGGCCCTGCCCACAGATCACACTATTTGGGTCTTTGGGGCTCAAGAATGACTACAGGTAAGGTGGGACAATCATCTGAAACTCTGACACATATGCAACGCAGTCTCACGAAGTTGGAATATTTCTAAAAGAAAGATGGAGACCCATACTTTAGGAAAACATGTAGAGAAAAGCTTGGATCCTTCAGATTTTCATATTCACCTTCTAAAATAATCTTTGTTTTTCTTAGTCGCTGGGTACCACCTGTGGGGACTCACTGATGTCTCTGACAGGACTGTTAACCACAGCTCACCCACATGATTGGCTCGGCCAATCACATGCTGCCATTTCCTCGGCAACAGCAATTGGTCCAGGGGGGGTGGGTGTATGACTCAGAGTAGAACCAATCAGAATCCTTCCCTGAGACTGCTTTACAAATGATGGAAGACACATGCTGCTTTCCACTGGAGTTGCTCAGCTTGAAGTTGGGAAATCTGGAGCTACTGAGGGCCATGGTTCCTGCCACAGGGAGAAGCTGGAAGCCCATCCTCAAGCTGAGAGATGGAGAGAAAGTCTCAGAGGGACTGAAACCGAGTTCCCAACCCCGAGCCTGGTTTCTGCAGCTCTTTCTTTTAATCTTTTTTAAAAAATTTTATTTATTTTAATTGGAGGCTAATTACAGTGTTGTGGTGGTTTTGCCATACACTGACATGAATGAGCCTGGTTCCTGCAGGTCTTCCTTTTAATCCTATGCGCTGCTCCAATAACATTCCGACTCTATAAGCCAGGAAATTTCCTCTTTGCTAGGCTGGTTAGGATTAGGGCTTTGACACAACTCAGAGAGTTCTGAATAATACAGGGGCCCTTCTTAACTTGGAGATCACACTGTGACTAGCTTCTTCAAGTGATTATAAGTGATTAAAGGCTTCACAGCTGACTGCTAATGAAAGCCACTTATTTTCTCTGCCAACTTTTTGTTAGTGGCATCTCATATCAAGAAAGAAATGCTGAAACTCATAGAGTGGGAGGGGGAAGCTTGTTTTAAAAATAAAAGAGGAATTATATTAATACACTTCTACCCTTTTAGCATTTCTCAGAACATGGGAAAACATTCATTACTGAATGCATTTACTCATTCAGGAGTTTACAGCACAAAAATTCTTAAGTACATCTTATTTTGTCACGATTGTTCATCTGCCTTGTGGAACAAAAGAGGCTAAGAACCAGAATGGGGAAGAACAGAAGAAAAGCTTCCATTCACAGGAGAGCCTGACGCTTCCTGCCCGTGTGTTTAGATTCAGCGCTTCCCGACCCAGGGCTGAACGTCTCGGAGAAGCTGGCAGGTATAAACACGCTCCCTTTTAATTATACCACCAAATTGCCGCAATAACCGATTGCCAGCTAAATAATTACAATCAAGTGGCCATTGTGCATAACAATCATTTAATGAGTGCCATCCGCAAACACTGTAATAATAGAGAGCTTTAATGAAGAAATCTGGAGAGGGGCCAGGGTTTTATGGCGGTTTGCTTAAAGGGAGAGAGAGCCATAATCTGTATTTAAGATTAAAAGAAGCCTTTAATCCATATGCTCAACATTAAACAAGGGAGTGGAGTCATGTTTTGATCAAAAGTTACTGCGGGCATAAAAGAAAGCAATGTAAATGTTCTTTTAGGAATTAAAAATAAAAAAGGCTCCAGTAAATTATATTGAGGAAGTGTTCATAACCATTTGCTTTGGGGGAAAAAAAATGAAAAGGAAAAACATCTGATTTTCATTTTGGACAAGAATACTTAGCTCAAATAAAATACAAGGGAATAGGATTTTATTTGATTGTATAATATCACTAAAAATAAGGGAGCTGCCATTCAGGCTCCCTTGTACCAGTAATCATTCTCCTACTGAATCTATTTTTTACCTTCACTTTCCTAGGCTGGGTCTGCATCTTTCGGAGGTGTAATTACATTCTCACACAAAGTCCTATTTGAAATGGTTTTGATGATCTCAGCTCTAGCAAACAGTAGTTCTCATCAGAGGGGGGGAAAAAGAAACAAAACCAAAAATCTCACCACATAAAACTCAGATCCACTGGCAGCTACCACCACTGCTGATGCAGGAGTATTTGCCTAACAAATTAAGACTGCGATTCCTAGAATTGCAGTCATTCTCTACGAACTGATATGCAGCCTGGCCAATGATAAACACCAGAGGCTCCAGATTTTGCTAGAGTTGACTGCTGGGAGAGAACTAAAAGCAACATCAGTCCTCTCAAGGAGGAATAAGAGGGGAAAGCAAAAACCAAACCAAAACAGTTTCTAGAGATATAAATAGCTGTAGACCGGATCTGGGCTCTAACAGCTGTCATCAATGTTAAGCCCAGGATACAGGAGTGGCACTTGACCCTGGTGAGGGGCCCACAGAACATCCCAGCCCCCAGGAAATCCTGATGATGGCTTGGGGCCGTGGAAAGACTCCAAAAGCAGGAGGGAAACACACTGCATCTGGGATCCTTCTTTTCCCAGGGTGGGTGTTCAAGACAGAACACACTACCCTGGAGCTCCTGAGCTGCCCCAACCTGTCCAGGTTCCTGGGTGTGTGTGTGCCAGAGACAGAGGAACCAGGGTTAGGAAATGGGGACAGGAAAGAGTCCCGCCAGACTGCCTACCTGGGGTCGAGGACACAGGTCAGGACAGATTTCCTAAGATCACTTCAGCTGAAGACTGACGTAGGAGAAGGTGTAGGATCTTAATTTTGACATCAGGATTTTTCCTGAAATTCTTAGTTAAGGATATTGACAAATTTTTCTTCAAGAAATCCTCAGTTTTGAACTCGTCTACACTGTTGGTGGGAATGGAAGCTGATGCAGCCACAATGGAGAACAGTTATGGAGGTTCCTCAGAAAACTAAAAACAGAGTTGGCAAGTAAGACGTCATTTTGCTGACAAAGGTTCGTATAGTCAAAGCTATGGTTTTTCCAGGAGTCACCTAGGGATGTGAGAGTTGGACCATAAAGAAAGCTGAGCATGGAAGAATTGATGCTTTCAAACTGTGATGCTGGAGAAGACTCTTGAGAGTCTCTTGGATAGCAAGAAGATCAAACTAGCCAATCCTAGAGGAAATCAACCCTGAATATTCATTGGAAGGACTGATACTGAAGTTGAAGCACCAATCCTTTGGCCACCTGATGTGAAAAGCCAACTCAATGGAAAAGACCCTGATGCTGGGAAAGACTGAAGGCAAAAGAAGAGGGCAGCAGAGGATGAGACTATTGGATGGCATCACCAACCCTCTCGACATGAACTTGAGCCAACTCCAGGTGACAGTAGAGGACAGAGGAAGCTGGCATGCTGCAGTCCATGGGGTCACAGACTTAGACACACTTAGCAATTAAACAACAAAAATGATCCCACAATCACACTCCTGGACGCATATCTGGACACAACTAGAATTCAAAGACACACGTATCTGCACGTGGACAGTGGCACTAATCACAGCAGCCAAGGCCTCATGACCACCAAAATGCCCATCAACAGCTGAGCGGGGAAGACGGGGCACACTCAGGCAATGGAATATTACTCAGCCACAGAGAAGAATGAAGTGACATCACTTGCAGCGACATGGTCGGACCTAGAGATTATCAGACTAAGTGAAATAAGTCAGACAGAAAAGACACTCGCCATACGATATCACTTATACATGGAATCCAAGGTTCGACACACAGATTTACCTCTGAAACAGAAACAGGCTCACGGACAGAGAAGAGACCTGCAGCTGCTGGGGGGTGGGGGGCGGGGGGNAGACACACTTAGCAATTAAACAACAAAAATGATCCCACAATCACACTCCTGGACGCATATCTGGACACAACTAGAATTCAAAGACACACGTATCTGCACGTGGACAGTGGCACTAATCACAGCAGCCAAGGCCTCATGACCACCAAAATGCCCATCAACAGCTGAGCGGGGAAGACGGGGCACACTCAGGCAATGGAATATTACTCAGCCACAGAGAAGAATGAAGTGACATCACTTGCAGCGACATGGTCGGACCTAGAGATTATCAGACTAAGTGAAATAAGTCAGACAGAAAAGACACTCGCCATACGATATCACTTATACATGGAATCCAAGGTTCGACACACAGATTTACCTCTGAAACAGAAACAGGCTCACGGACAGAGAAGAGACCTGCAGCTGCTGGGGGGTGGGGGGCGGGGGGCCTGGGAGTCTGGGATTAGCAGATATAAACTATTACGTATAAGATGAATAAGCAACAAGGTCCTACCTGTATAGCACGGGGAGCTATATTCAATAACCTGCGATGAACCATATGGGAAATACGAAAAAGAATATATATACACACATGCGATTGAATCACCTTGGTGTGCGGCGGAAGTCAGCACATCACTGTACGTCAGCTATACTTCAAGAGATGAACAAAATGGAGAGAAAGGAGTCCCCGCGCTGCAGTTTGCAGCAGGGGTCTACCTGACTGCCTGTCTGGAACAGTGGGAGCAGGGGAGCAGCCGAGAGCACCGGTGCCGCCTGCAGCCTTCACCTCGGGGGTGTGCCCAGTGCGGGCTGCCCTTTGATGGGTCCTCCGAATGCAGGCTCTCCACCAGCCACCTCAAAGTCACCCGCCAAACTCCAGCGGCCTTCCACGTGCCCCCCAAGTCTGCCGGGTTGCTTCAGGGAGCTGGGTGCCTGGCAGTCAGGCCCTCCTGTTCCCTTCCCCTTCTAGCCCTGGTCAGTATCTCGGTTCTCTCCACTGAATCTCTTCCTCCATAAAAGGTGGCTTCAGTAATAAAAAAAAACAAACAACAACAAAAAAAAAAACACCAGCTTTTGAGGGTTTTGTGAGCCTGTGAGGACTTGATGGGAAATGCAGTGTGACTGGCTCTGCTGAGTGCTCCGTACCTGGGGTTATTATTGGCACACCACTGTCTTTAGGAGAAAATTCAAAGCCAGATCCTGTGCCAGGTCTGTGATAACGCCAGTGATTCAAACAATGTAACGTACCTTGCCCGGCCACTCACACCCGAACGTCCTTGCTTCAGCCCTTCTGCACCCGGTCCAGTCCCCACACCGCAGCCGAGACAGAGGGAAACATCCACCCCTCCCTGCCACCTCTTGACTGATGCCAGCTCTTTCTCACAGCCCCTGAGAGCCCACGTCACTTGCTCCCCACAGCATCCCCCTCACTTCCTACCACTCTCACGGTACTTTTGCCAGGCTGGCCACATTGCCCCCCCACTCCCATTTCTCAGACTGAAAGAGCTTGTTTCCAACCCAGGTCTCTGCCCGGGGTGATCACTCAGCCTCCCGGCTTCTCCCCTGGGTGCTCCTAGGTGTGGCCGCCTCCTCTGGGCTCAGGTCTCAGCTCAGAAGCCACCTCTGCACGGGGACCGTCACCCACGCGCCAGTCTAACTCCTGACCCTATGCCCTCCTCTCCCCTCCTCCTCCAGTTCACTGTAACTCAACAGCACCCTGTTTTGCTCTCACCTTTGTGCTCATCGCTAGCTGAACGTTTCTTTTTTCGCTTGTTTGTGAAACCAGATGCAAGCCCTGGGAAAACATGGAAAGCATGTCTGCCTGGACCACTACTTCACCCCCAGTGTGTGGAAGGAGCCTGGCATGGAGCAGACGCTGAGTGAGCACACCGTCCACCCCCGGAGCCTCACCCGCAGGCCACCACCTCCTGGGCGCTCAGCTGCAGCTGAGCTGCCCTGCACGGAATGCAACCAAGGGGCAGAGACTGGGGCGCAGATAAAAACCGAGCCTTGGCCACCGTCTTGCCAGATCAGGTGCATCATGAAGGGCTTGTCACTGGGACCAACGCTTAGCAGTGACTTCATAGGACCCAAAAGGCAGTGGGCCTGAGGGTGAACACATGTGTAAAGA
Source organism: Neotragus moschatus (assembly GCA_006410615.1). Classification (NCBI taxonomy): domain Eukaryota; kingdom Metazoa; phylum Chordata; class Mammalia; order Artiodactyla; family Bovidae; genus Neotragus; species Neotragus moschatus. Next base: position 38,624 of record SJYA01003748.1, on the reverse strand, counting down.
CTTCTGGGGCTGACCAATGTTTCTGGGTTCAAAAGAAATGTGAGGATACACAAATGTCTCAATTTACAGCACAGAACAGACTAAATAGCGGATCAGCACATTGTGAAACCGGGGCCAAGGTCACATCTAAAACAAAGCCTAGATTTAATATTTACATAAGTGCCAGCTGGGTTCAGACAGAAGGAACCTAACTGTCATATGACCTTAAATTCTTAGCCTCTCTTTACCTTTAATCTCACATCTTTTAAGTGGTGAGAATGATACCCATCCCTCAAAGGGTTGCTATGAGAAATAAATAGGATGATTTGCAAAGGAGGCCTACTGACGTACTGAATAGGAAGTAGGTGTTCAAAAACAAAAAAAATCAAAATCTCCATCTGGGTGGGTGGCAGGCGCTCAGAAAACACTTCCTAGGTGACAAGCAAATGGGTAGAGAGCATGCCAGGAAAGCAGCGCATGAAGCGTGGCAGGGAAAGGCAAGTCAGCGAACGGGAGACGCGGAGCAAGGCCACGCTCTGGGCCACGATGCTTTGTTATTATGCCCGATGTGAGAAGGGGCTGCCAACATGCACGCTTCATGGCCTGATCACAGCCACACGTGGCAGTCAGAGCTGAGCACCAGTAGAAAAGTCACTGAATGTGAGAAACCACGGGCTAACCGCAGAAAGAAAGTGTGTTCCTGAGAAGAGCATTTATTTTTCTGTTATTATTATTATTATTATTTGGTCATGTAGCTTGCAGGATCTTAGTTCTCTGACCAGGGACTGAACCCAGGGCCACAGCAGTGAAACTGCTGAGTCCTAAGCACTGGACTGCTGGGGAACTCCCAAACTGTTTACTTTAAATCTACACAGTATCAGAGAACTCGTGGCAGGATTCCACTTTCAAAACCACTGGGCATGTGAGTATTCCATGATCTTACCAAGAGACACAGGTCCTCACACAAGCATGCCGTGCCCACGCCTCTCTGTCTGGCGCTTCAAGGCCCCGACACAAACCCAGGGGCTGCCAGACCTGTCACAGAGGCGAGGCTGAAAAGTCAGTCAAAGGCAGCAGTCAACTGGCTAGTCTTATTAATCCCAGGGGACAAATTTTTTTTTAAAAAAAGGAGAAGACAAGCCACCTGCCTGGGGTCCATCATCCCATCCAGCTCTTGCAAATAAGAGGAATATTAGAAGTATCAACACAGCAAAGAAAGGAAACGTAACCACAGCGGACAGGGAGCCCTGCCTCGGCTCGGCCTGCATCACCACCTCTGTGCCAGTCATGCCAGCTTTCCAGTTTCTTACTGAGCCCTCCCTGACTCTCACCCACGTGACCTGCGCGGGTCATCCACTCCATGCACCACAGTGATGAGAACACATCCTGCACCTGGGCAGGGAGAGCTACCCCTGTCCCACCGCGGTGAGCGGGCCACCACTGACCAGCGAAGCAAGATAGGACAGTGTCACCGGGAACAAGGCTCCCCTTCCACGGAAGTCGCTACACCGGGGGCTCCCGGGGCCAACTTGCCTTCTTGAGGAGAGACCTTGCCTGAGAACCAAGTGATGCAAAGACCAGCCAGGCAAGGGAGGAGGCAGAAGGGTCATGGCTGATATTTTGGGAAAACTCGGATCTAGTAGTGCCTAAGGCTAGCACTACCCATGAAAGTTTTCAGTCAGTTGAACAAATAAATCCCCATGTTTGCTTAAGTCTCTTTGAGTTAGTGTCTAACTTTCAACCAAGGAGGCCTGACTGATACAGGAAGTAATCTTGTAGACTTTAATCCTAAAGGACTTCTCTAAAGAGGCAGCCTGTGAAGCACTCTTCTGAGTTCTCTTAAAAAAATAAAAAATAAAAAAAGAGTAGAACACGTGAGATACTGGGGGGGAACCACCAGCTTTTCTTGAGGCAGCAATTGCATTTGACCAAACACAGACAGAACATCAACGAGACGTGCACTGTGAGGTCGCTGTGGACAGAGGGAGGCCTTTACTGACCATGTCGCTGACCTTCCACCCTCACCTCCCATCAGAGTCAAAACGTCACTCTTTCTTTCAAAAGTGTTTCTAGTGTGTGCCAGGTATTATGGTAGGTACTGAGGACATGGAGTTGCTTAAGATGTGGTTCTCATTCTCAGGAAGCTAATGAATAATTATGATCCAGGGTGACGAGTGTGAGAAGGGACCCTTCAGAAAGGATCAGCAGGTGCTTGCCAGGTGGGAGAACAAAAGCAGAGGGGCGGCGGGGAGCACGGGTGGTCCAGGGCAGGAGGACGGAGCTCGGGAGGCAGGCTGGAGCTGGGCTCGTCTGCCCTGAGGGACTGATCGGATCCTGGAGCCAAAGCTGAGCCTCTGGGAGTCCCCGAGTAACTGTGTGTGCCACTAAAGGCGGGGTGACCTGTGTAGAGGGAAGACTGGAGGGGACAGAGACTGAAGCCTTTGGTCACTGATGGGAAATGACCGTGTGGACTCTGATGGAGAACAGCCAGGCTGGAAGAGAAGGCAAGAGCCTATAATCCTAACTCACAGGGCACTGGAAACCAATGGCGCTCAGATGACTCGAGAAGAACTCTGCTCCGGGGCATCGTCTGCATCTCAGGGGACAGACTGACTCAGAGGATTCTGGCGAGAGGTCATAAGTGCTTGTGCTTCCTCAGACTCTGGATCCCAGCGGCTCCATCTGGAGTTCCCTCTCCATCCCTAAACCCCATCTGCCCACGGGGCTTGGCTTCAGGGAAGGCCCAGGTCCAGTCCCGCTAGCAGCTTGCCGGCGCCTCTTCGCTACGGGATCCTACACTTGAGTTTTAGACCTGATCACTCATGACATGTCTCTGACCCCAGCTTCCTCCTCTTCACAATGGGAACACTGTCATTTACCACAGGATAAGGATTAACTCTTAGTGCAAAATTCAGGCTCAAATTGAAGGAGGTCGGGAAAATCACTAAGACATTCAGGTATGACCTAAATCAGAGTCCTTATGATTATACCGTGGAGGTGATGAATAGATTCAAGGCCTTAGACCTGGTAGACAGACTGCCTGAAGAACTATGGATGGAGGTTCATAACACTGTACAGGAGGCAGTGATCAAAACCATCCTCAAGAAAAAGAAATGATAGAAGGCAAAGTGGTTGTTTGAGAAGCCTTTACAAATAGCTGAGAAAATAAGAGAAGCAAAAGGCAAGAGAGAAAGGGAACGACATATTCAATTGAATGCAGAATTTCAGAAAAAAGCATGGAAAGATAAGAAGTCCTTCATAATGAGAAGAAATAGAGGAAAACAACAGAATGGGAAAGTCTAGAGATCTCTTCAAGAAAACTGGAGATATCAAGGGAACATTTCATGCAAGGACGGGCACAATAAAGGACAGAAACGGTATGGACCTAGACCTGGATAACCACAATGGTGTGGTCACTTATATAGAGCCAGACATCCTGGAATGTGAAGTCAGGTGGATCTTAGGAAGCATTACTATGAACAAAGCTAGCAGAGGTGACTGAATTCCAGCTGAGCTATTTCAAATCCTAAAAGATGATGGAGTTAAAGTGCTGCACTCAATATCAGCAAATTTGGAAAATTCAAAAGTGGCCACAGGACTGGAAAAGCTCAGTTTTCATTCAAGTCCCAAAGAAGGGCAATGCCAAAGAATGTTCTAACTACCATACAATTGCGCTCATCTCATGTGCTACTAAGGTCACGCTCAAAATCCTTCAAGCTAGGCACATGAACCGAGAACTTTCAGACGTACAGGCTCAGTTTAAAACAGGCAGAGGAACCAGAGATCAAATTGCCAATATTTGTTGGATTATGGAGAAAGCTGGGAAATTCCAGGAGACGTCTAGCTCTGCTTCACTGATTATACTTCACTGACTGTGGATCACAACAAACTATGGAAAATTCTTAAAGAGGCGGGAATACCAGACCATCTTACCTGTCTTCTGAGAAACCTGTGTGCAGGTCAAGAAGCAACAGTTAGAACCAGACACGGAACAATGTTCAGGTTCAAAACTGGGAAAGGAGTATGACAAGGCTGTGTATTGTCACCCTGCTTATTTAACCTATAGGCAGAATACATCATGTAAAAGCCTGGGCTGGATAAAACAGAAGCTGGAATCAAGACTGCTGGAAGAAATATCAACAACCTCAAACATGCAAATGATACCACTCTAATGGCAGAAAGTGAAGAGGAACTAAAGAGCCTCTCTTGATGAGGGTGCAACAGAAGAGTGAAAAAGTGGGCTTGAAACTCAGTATTAAAATTAAGATCGCAGCATCCGGTCCCATCACTTCATGGTAAACAGGTGGAGAAAAAGTGGAGCAGTGACAGATCCTATCTTCTTGGGCTCCAGAATCACTGAGGACAGTGGCTGCAGCCATGAAATTAAAAGATGCTTGCTCCTTGGAAGAAAACCTATGACCAATCTAGACTGCATATTAAAAAGCAGAGACATTACTTTGCTGACAAAGGTCTGCATAGTCAAGGCTATGGTTTTTCCAGTAGTCATGTGCCGACGTGAGCACTGGACCATAAAGAAGACTGAGTGCTGAAGAATTGACGCCTTTGATCTATGATGCTGGAGAAGACTCTTGAGAGTCCCTTAGACTGCAAGGAGATGAAAGGAAAACAGTCCTGAATACTCACTGGAAGGACTGAAGCTGAAGCTCCACTACTCTGGCCACCTGATGCAAATAGTTACTTTTTGGAGAAGACCCTGATGCTGGAAAAGACTGATGGCACAAGGAGAAGGGACAGAAGAGGATGAGATGGTTGGACAGCATCACCGACTCCACGGACATGAATCTGAGCAAACTCTGGGAGACAGTGAAGGATGGGGATAGGGCATGCTGCAGTCCAGGGGGCCACAAAGAATGGGACGCGACTTAGCGACTGAACAACAATAAGAACAACAAAAGGATTAAATACGCAAGCTTCACAGAGTGCTCTGCACAGAACTGGCATGTGATAAACTGCACAGAAGCCGCTAGGCTCCTATGGAAGACGAAGCAGACTCTGCTACGCACTGCAAAGACACAAAGACATCCTCGTGCCAAGCAGTGGTTTCTCACTTGCCAGGGATTTCCAGAGTTTACAGTCGATAGAGTTTTGCTGAAAGAACAAGACAGAAACACTTTTTGTGGTAGTTAAAGCAGGTGGACATGACCTCTGGAGGCCCCTAAGAACTCTGGTCAGGCTGTTGAGAAAGGGGCGGGGGGAGGGATGCTGGGACTACTGCAGGCAGAAATGCAGCTCTCACCCTGCAGCTCTGGGGTGAAAAGGTCAAACGGACCCTGGCTCCTCTTCTGAGAGTGCGAGAATGGCTGGGGAGGGCTTTGTGGCTGAAGGAAGGGACTCTCGACAAACAGACAGGCTTGATGGGGATGTGGCTTCACTGTATCCTTAAAGCCACATCCGTGCACATATCTTGTTTGCAGAACTTCTTCAACCAAGCCCTCTGCTGACAAGTCAGGACTTGGATTCCAATGGGCCTGGCTTAATTGTTCGTGCAAAGAGCAAACTCAATAAGAGATGAGTGAGCCGCGATGCAGAAGTCCAACAAGACTGGGCAGCTGTGCACTGCTTCAGCATTTCCATGCTCAACCCACCCACAGAGAGCTCTCAGTGCCAGAGGGCAGAGCTGCAGAGTCTGCGAACAGTGTGAAAATATCTCGCGTCCACTTAGGGCTGCGGTTCCGGACCTATTTCAGACCTAAGGTATCTATTGCCTCAGGATTTAATGACACAAATCCTTCCTCCATAAAACACACACATGCAACCTTTTGTATGCAACCCCTGGGTGGGTGTTTGGCAACAGTCCCCACCTCNAGAACTTTCAGACGTACAGGCTCAGTTTAAAACAGGCAGAGGAACCAGAGATCAAATTGCCAATATTTGTTGGATTATGGAGAAAGCTGGGAAATTCCAGGAGACGTCTAGCTCTGCTTCACTGATTATACTTCACTGACTGTGGATCACAACAAACTATGGAAAATTCTTAAAGAGGCGGGAATACCAGACCATCTTACCTGTCTTCTGAGAAACCTGTGTGCAGGTCAAGAAGCAACAGTTAGAACCAGACACGGAACAATGTTCAGGTTCAAAACTGGGAAAGGAGTATGACAAGGCTGTGTATTGTCACCCTGCTTATTTAACCTATAGGCAGAATACATCATGTAAAAGCCTGGGCTGGATAAAACAGAAGCTGGAATCAAGACTGCTGGAAGAAATATCAACAACCTCAAACATGCAAATGATACCACTCTAATGGCAGAAAGTGAAGAGGAACTAAAGAGCCTCTCTTGATGAGGGTGCAACAGAAGAGTGAAAAAGTGGGCTTGAAACTCAGTATTAAAATTAAGATCGCAGCATCCGGTCCCATCACTTCATGGTAAACAGGTGGAGAAAAAGTGGAGCAGTGACAGATCCTATCTTCTTGGGCTCCAGAATCACTGAGGACAGTGGCTGCAGCCATGAAATTAAAAGATGCTTGCTCCTTGGAAGAAAACCTATGACCAATCTAGACTGCATATTAAAAAGCAGAGACATTACTTTGCTGACAAAGGTCTGCATAGTCAAGGCTATGGTTTTTCCAGTAGTCATGTGCCGACGTGAGCACTGGACCATAAAGAAGACTGAGTGCTGAAGAATTGACGCCTTTGATCTATGATGCTGGAGAAGACTCTTGAGAGTCCCTTAGACTGCAAGGAGATGAAAGGAAAACAGTCCTGAATACTCACTGGAAGGACTGAAGCTGAAGCTCCACTACTCTGGCCACCTGATGCAAATAGTTACTTTTTGGAGAAGACCCTGATGCTGGAAAAGACTGATGGCACAAGGAGAAGGGACAGAAGAGGATGAGATGGTTGGACAGCATCACCGACTCCACGGACATGAATCTGAGCAAACTCTGGGAGACAGTGAAGGATGGGGATAGGGCATGCTGCAGTCCAGGGGGCCACAAAGAATGGGACGCGACTTAGCGACTGAACAACAATAAGAACAACAAAAGGATTAAATACGCAAGCTTCACAGAGTGCTCTGCACAGAACTGGCATGTGATAAACTGCACAGAAGCCGCTAGGCTCCTATGGAAGACGAAGCAGACTCTGCTACGCACTGCAAAGACACAAAGACATCCTCGTGCCAAGCAGTGGTTTCTCACTTGCCAGGGATTTCCAGAGTTTACAGTCGATAGAGTTTTGCTGAAAGAACAAGACAGAAACACTTTTTGTGGTAGTTAAAGCAGGTGGACATGACCTCTGGAGGCCCCTAAGAACTCTGGTCAGGCTGTTGAGAAAGGGGCGGGGGGAGGGATGCTGGGACTACTGCAGGCAGAAATGCAGCTCTCACCCTGCAGCTCTGGGGTGAAAAGGTCAAACGGACCCTGGCTCCTCTTCTGAGAGTGCGAGAATGGCTGGGGAGGGCTTTGTGGCTGAAGGAAGGGACTCTCGACAAACAGACAGGCTTGATGGGGATGTGGCTTCACTGTATCCTTAAAGCCACATCCGTGCACATATCTTGTTTGCAGAACTTCTTCAACCAAGCCCTCTGCTGACAAGTCAGGACTTGGATTCCAATGGGCCTGGCTTAATTGTTCGTGCAAAGAGCAAACTCAATAAGAGATGAGTGAGCCGCGATGCAGAAGTCCAACAAGACTGGGCAGCTGTGCACTGCTTCAGCATTTCCATGCTCAACCCACCCACAGAGAGCTCTCAGTGCCAGAGGGCAGAGCTGCAGAGTCTGCGAACAGTGTGAAAATATCTCGCGTCCACTTAGGGCTGCGGTTCCGGACCTATTTCAGACCTAAGGTATCTATTGCCTCAGGATTTAATGACACAAATCCTTCCTCCATAAAACACACACATGCAACCTTTTGTATGCAACCCCTGGGTGGGTGTTTGGCAACAGTCCCCACCTCACCCTCTAAGTCCATCTCAGTCCAATAGGAATTTAGAAGAACCAGCTCATAGGGCCTGAAAGAATGAGGCCGGAGAGTCAAGAGCTCTTCTCGGGGTTCACATGGCTTGTGGCCATGAAACCCCCTCTTCGGGGGGAGAGGGCTAATGAAGGCAGTGACGCTCAGAGCCTGAGCATTTACCTGTCTGCACTGCCTCACTCTGAGTGGCCGCAGGAAACCCTGGGATCTTCAGCGGTTTCCCTCGTGCTGAGTAGATAAAAGCCAAAGAGGATGGTCTGGGCAGGGGGACTCCTCGGGTGATCGGCACCAAATCCGAATGGTTAAAAATAATTTGCTACATACCTTCCTAGATAAACTGAAACCCAAGGCCTTTCTGAGTCCTGTCCAGCCCTGCCTCAGAGGACGAGCCGGGCTGAAAAGTCCTGCTCTTTCCTTGCTGAATCCCTGAGTCAGACTCCTGCCCGTCAATCTTCTGACGTCATAAGTCAAACTGTGCCCTGGAAGGCCGGGTAAGCAGCTTCAGGAAACAGAAGCCCGACTGTAAGCACACAGGTATTTCCAAACAGAAAACAACTCTGCCCAGTTGCTAACTCGGCTACTGTATATAAATTTAGCCATGACACCAGGAGGGGAGTTTTTTTTAAAAATAGAAGTCAAAGGTCAAAAGGATAAACAGCAGTGGCGTACCACTCACTATCCTCGTCAAGAGGTATAAATGGTAAACAAGACATAATAAAGTCTTTGCCCTTAAGACTGGGTGCTGGAGTGGAAGACAGGAAATAAACACAGACTGCAGATGGCGATAAATGCCATATAGAAAACCAAACACGGTAAAGGGGACAGAGAATGCTTGAGGTACTGTTTTCATGTCCAAAGAAAAAGATAGAGATGAGGAAACTGAGGACAACAGAAGCTGGGTGAATTGTTCAAGGTCACAGCTAGTAAGGAGTGAACTTAAACTCAGCCCGATTCCTCCGTTGTTCCTAACTGCTACACCATGCTATCTCATGAATATCCAGAGACATCAAACAATTTGGAGAATACATAAGGTGAGGGGCCACCTTTATGTTTTTTTTAATAAGTGTCTCCTTTAGAGTCAGCAGCAAAATTCCAAGAGCTATGAACTCAGATGAGTAGGCTATTGGCACCATTTTGACAGCAATGCAAAAAATATTTGAGATTCTATATGCAATATTTAACATATTTTAAACCTTAAAGCCACTCTCTGGGATAAGAACTCTGTGTGTGTGTGTGTGTGTGTGTGTGTCTGTGTGTGTATGTGTGTCTGTGTGCGTCTGTGTGTGTGTCTGTGTGTGTGTAGTTGCTTAGTCATGTCCAACTCTTTTGCAACCTCATGGACTATAGCCCACCAGGCTCCTCTGTCCGTGGGATTTCCCAGGAAAGAAGACTGGAGTGGGGTGCCATTTCTTCCTCCAGGGGATCTTCCCACCCAGGGATCAATCTGCTTCTCCTGCATTGGGGTGGATTCTTTACCATCTGAGCCACCTGGGAAGCCAGAGATGGGAATTACTGTTCTTATATTTAATAGAAGGACACTGAGGCTCAGAGAGTGTAGCCTGTTGAAAAATCACAGAGCTTTAAGTGTGGAAGCTGCAGTCCAGGCCTCATGCCTCTGAGCACACTGCTTTTTCCATTACACCACGCTGCCTTCCAGAAGGCTCCCCAAAGAGCTGCGTTCTTCTCCCACTGGGAGACAGGGCAGTAACGATCTTGGCAATGCAGAGAGAAAGGAGTGACTGTTTTGTGTCTCTGCCAAATATTCGTGCCCTTTGCAATATGACTTGGATACGACATCCAACCCAGCACTAGCAGCTAAGCATTCTAGAATTTGCTTTAGGATTTTTTTTTTCCCACCTTCTCCGTATGGGGTCCAAAATTAAAAGGGGAAAAGCACATTTATGTCTCATTCAGAATTCAAAAAGTAATAAATCCTTCAAGGCCCTGGCAAGTTTCTCTAATCCACTGTAATCATGTTTCCTTGTATAACAAGTCTTGTGATGTCTGAGGCAGCGTCTTGCTATAGTAACGGCAGCCTGGATGCTGGGGCTCCTCTTCTCAGGCCTGGGGGATTACTCCGCTTTCCACATTAGGAATAAGCCGCAGACTTTAGGTTCTAAAACAGAGCCAGAAACACTGACGAGGATCCAGATGCGCTACAGAGCTAAATCTGACTGCCCTCTGTGAAAGGCACAAATGAAAAGAATGTTGCAGCTTCTAAACAGGATCCAGGAAGCGAAGCTATGAGTAGGGCCGACAACAGGCTTCTTGTGCACTTGGAGACTTTCCAAATTTCCCCTGCTTCACATCCTTGGCTTTGTAACTTTTACAACAGCCTCATATGAGGGAAGGGGGTTTCCTAGATGGCTCAGCGAGTTAGAATATGCCTGCAATGCAGGAGATGTGGGTTCAATCCCTGGGCGGGGAAGATCCCCCGGAGGAGGTCATGGCAACCCACTCCAGTATTCTTGCCTGGAGAATTCTGGGGACTGAGGAGCCTGGTGGGCTACAATCCATGGGGTTGCAAAGTCGGACACGACTGAGCAACTAAGCACACACAGGACACACATTAGAGGCGGATGATCAGATTCATCCTAATAAACCACATTTTCATGGAGGCAGCCTTTTCTTTTTTTAATTTGCTTTTTTATTAAATTTTTTTTATTGGTGTATAGTTCATTTACAATGCTGCGTTAGTTTCTGCTTTGTAGCAAAGGGAATCAGAGGTAGCTTTTACATTAATGATATTATTTAAACTTTCACAAGTTGATTTGATAAGTAACAGATAATTTATCTCTATGGTCAAACATTTACTTCTGTTATCACCAGAAAGACATTTATTAAATTCTTGAATGGAAATGACATCCTCTCATTAGACCACTTGACATGAGCAGTGTGGAACAGTGTAAACATCCATGTCTCACTTCAAGTTGTGAGCGTTAACTATAACGACTGTGACAGCGGTCCCGTTTTTGAGTGCTTACTATGTGCCAGGAACTGTGTTCAGTGTTGTGAATACATCACTTTAGTGTTCAGAATGCCCTGACAAAGTTATTACTACTTCCATTTTACAGTACAGGGTCTCCATCTCAGGAAGTTCCCACCACTTGCCCAAGGTTGCATAGCTTGTTAGTGGTGAGCTAAAATTTGGCTTCCCAGGTGATGCGGTGAGACGGAAGAGACATGCGTTCGATCCCTGGGTCAGGAAGATCCCCTGGAGAAGAAAATGGCAACCGACTCCAGTATTCTTGCCTAGAGAATCCCATGGACAGAGGAGCCTGGTGGGCTACAGTCCACAAGGTCGCNCTAAAATTTGGCTTCCCAGGTGATGCGGTGAGACGGAAGAGACATGCGTTCGATCCCTGGGTCAGGAAGATCCCCTGGAGAAGAAAATGGCAACCGACTCCAGTATTCTTGCCTAGAGAATCCCATGGACAGAGGAGCCTGGTGGGCTACAGTCCACAAGGTCGCAAAAGAGTTGGACATAACTGAGTGACTGAACACACAGAATTTGTATAGAGGGGATTAGACTCTAGAATCTGTTCTGGAATAAAAGGTCAAACCCTCTCCCCACTGCAGAAGAGTCATTGCTTCTAGTTATTGTCATTGAATCTTCCTCAACTAAACTTGATTTTCATAGAAATAACTTTCTTTTGTGCACTTTTTTTTCCCCCCACTTTGGGGATATTTACTTAAATGGTATAATTACAACCATAAGTCCATCTGGCGTTTCCAGGTCTGGCAAGAAACATGAGTGACTCCTGGGGAGCATACGCCTCACCCAGTGGGAGCAGAAAAGCATGGGGTATCCTGGAAACCAGCCTCCGGGCTGGGAGCATCCCACCTCCCGTGGGCACCAGATCGTGCCGGACCAAGGGGGCGCAGAGTGCATCAATCAGGCAGGTCAGTGAAGGGAAAGCGGGTGAGGGGAGCCTCACTGAATATTACTTTTCAAATGCGCATCACGCCTCTCACTGCTTAAATCACTTCATCATCCCTCTCTCGGTGCAGTCAAGTTAGTACCAACACTTTCAGTTCTGCTTGTCCAGCACCTCCTATCTCCCGGTAATGGCCAGTATCTTCCCCCCCTCATGCCAACCATGTTCCTCTTCAGACCTCACCTCTCTGGCTCAATCTGGCTGACCCCCAAATAAGGAAGAGACGCAAGCTGGGCCGTGAGTTCTGGGTCTGGGTCGGGGGCTGGTCCGTGTCAGGTGCCTGAAGCTGCCAGCAGCCACGCTTCCTGCCTGGAGGAAGACGCCCATCTCCAGGGAGAACACCTGTTCGTGCTGCTCCAAAACTGCAGCTTCGCCCGAGGTTTGCTGGACCCACCTTTCCTTTCATTGTGTTTAGTGCCCTATGACTTCCCTTTGCCTCTGATGATTCAAGCTGGGTGTGTGTCACTTAAAGCCAACAGTGTTCTGGATAATTTAGAAAGGGTACCAGCCATGGAGAGTCTAGATGTAGACTCTACCTGCATCTACCAAGTCTAGATGCAGATAAGGATGAGAAATACTCCTTCCAGGGTGAAAGAAAAAAAAAGTTCACTCACAATTGCTATCACAAGATGATAAAATGACTGGTTTAACAAAGCTGGGGGTTTAGGGGCTCTAGGGACGCACAGGTTATTGGAGACACTATTTCTTGTAGCAAAGAGATGCTTCTGTGCCAGCTGGTTCACCCGGAAGCAGATAAGGACAGCAGAAGTGCCATCTGACACCCTAAAGGGAGGCCACTTCTGCTTCTGGTCAGCCATCTGAGTCCTTTGGCACAGAGGACACTGAATTTTCCGTTGCAAACTCAAGTCAGCGGCTGTCAGGGAAATGGAAGAGTTGAGTAAATGGGTAGAAATCTACATACGGGGTGGAGGATTGGGAGCCAGGGCGCCTCATAAAGGCCCAGAACTCAGGTGCAGGCAGAGGGTGGGGGGCCGCCCAAGGCCCCAGCAGATTTCTTACGCGGTGGGCGACTGAGCACAAGGTGAAGTTTAAATAGCAAGGTGAGCCTATTAACGTATCATCTCGAGGAGCCTCGGTGAAGCTGAATGTCTCTAGAATGTTGACTTCCACACCGACAGAGCCTTCGCTTTCTTCGCTGCTGTGTTCCCTGAGGCTCTGTCTATGCCTGGTACTTAGCAACTATGCAATAACGTCTGCTGAATGAACGAAAGAGGTTTTCAAAGCTCTTTGTGTGCACTTAGTCGCTCAGCTGTGTCTGACTCTTTGTGACCCCGTGGACTGCAGCCCACCAGGCTCCTCTGTCCATGGGATTCTCCAGGCNTGTCTATGCCTGGTACTTAGCAACTATGCAATAACGTCTGCTGAATGAACGAAAGAGGTTTTCAAAGCTCTTTGTGTGCACTTAGTCGCTCAGCTGTGTCTGACTCTTTGTGACCCCGTGGACTGCAGCCCACCAGGCTCCTCTGTCCATGGGATTCTCCAGGCAAGAATACTGGAGGGGGTTGCCATGTCCTCTTCCAGGGGATCTTCCCGACCCGAGGACTGAACCCGCGTCTCCTGCCTTGCAGGCAGCTTCTTTAACACTGCACTGTCGGCGAAGACGTCTGACAGTGAGTCCTAGGAGGAGGAGCAGAGACTCTCACACCGCTCCTGCAGGCTCTTCCCCTTAGAAGCAGGCACAGTGAGGGCCGAGGAGGTTAACACCTGAGCCCCCTGTGTTATTTGGCGCTGTCTCCTGGATTCAGAGTCCTCATCTTAGAACAAGAGCACCGGACGAGGTGATTTCCAAAGTGTCCTCTTTGTTGTAATGTTTTGCTTCTTGGTGATTAAGCCAGTGTAAAGCTTCATTATTTTCTTAAAACCGCTGAGAGGAATTCACCTCAGGCTCAGCGTTAGACTGAAGAGCAAGTGTGGGGAAAGAGAGATGAAGTGCTGTCCTGTGAGTCTTTGTTCGATTATTCACTGTCCAACCTCAGACCACAGGCCGGGTCTCCTCACCTGCCTCTGAGCGGATTTGGGATGCCTGTCTTCACAAGGCAGTGAGAAGGGAAAATACTCTGTGGAAATCCTAGACACGATTAGGGCAAAGCTCTCTCTAAAATCAAAGGTCAGCTTCAAAATGACTTCGCTTGGGGTTCTTCGGCCTCAGTGGCGCCGTTTCTGATTCAGTCACTGTCCCCTATGGTTGTCCCACATCTGGAGAGAACATATTTCCTAGTTCACACAGAGATGCTGGCTCATCTCTGGCCTTTCTGCCTTTCCCTGTGAGCGTCCGACTCCATCTCCCCAGAACTGACTCCCCAGATCCCTGGCTTCATCCTTCTCAAAATTCTTACTCATAGCCAACCTTGAGAAATACTGACCAATCATGATAGACTCCATTTTATCCTCTGTTCCTGGGTGAGTAACTGCATCAAGACCCAAAGAGATAGCCTGCTAATGATGGTGCTGTATGCTCAACGAATATGACAGTTGCCCAAAAATCTTGGGGACGCTAGCCCTGCCAAAAGTGAAAGGCACTCAGTCGTGTCCTACTCTTTGTGACTCCATGGACTGTAGCCCGGCAGGCTCCTCTGTCCATGGGATTCTCCAGGCAAAATACTGGAGTGGGTTGCCATTCCCTTCTCCAGGGGACCTTTCCGGTCCAGGGATTGAACCCGGGTCTCCTGCATCACAGGTGGATTCTTCACTGTCTGAGCCACGAGGGAAGCCCAATGGCTGTCAAAACGTACTCCCTCACAGGGCCCATAGACAGGACTGAATCAGGCTTGGGCTCAGTCTGCCCTTACCACAGCACTTCGTAAGCATTACCTCACTCTATGGAAATGATTTGTTAAATTTATATGTCTGTGGCTACAAAAAATTTTTTTGGAGAAAGAGACTTAAGACTTATTCATCTTTTTATTATGTATCTTATACAAAGAGCAAATTCAACAGATTGTTGTGCAATGAATTAAGGAACTATGTCAATGATGTGAACCGCTCCGTTCTCTTCTCCTCTTGAAGGGAAAATCATCTCAGAAGCCACAGGGTGCAGAGGGAAGCCCTGACCTTGAACTAGACCACGGCTGGCAAAGACACGCATTCGTGCTTTTGCCCACAGCAGATGTGACAACTCAGCTACGAACCTCTCATCACGTCTGAACCAGGCCTGAGACCCCTTCTCAACACAGCTTCCCAGGCAGCCACCCTCCTGAGTGAGGCGGCTGGCACCCCTGATGCAGACGAAAGGTACTCGAAGACAAGGTGGTGGGTGGCGGATGTGTGATGTGGCCTCACGAACACTGAGGTGAGGGAAAGAATGCCTAGAGGGAGCCCACACTCTCCCTTTAAAACACAACATGCCACCTTAAAACAATGCGGGAAGAACCGCTTAACTCAGTGAGCAAACAACTGACCCGCCCAGTTGGGCAGCGGTGGCTAGGTGGCTGCCTAAGGTCTACCTGTTCCTTTAAACGAGATGCTCTGTCCTGAGAGGGCTCGCACCCTGGGCGTTGAGCTGTGTGACTGGTGCCAAGTGAAATCTCTGCAGGGTCTCAGAGGTGAGAGAGGCAGCACGGTGCGGTAGGTAAGACCCCATGGGCCTCGGAGCGCTGGTCCTACCTCACAGAGCTATTTTAAGGATTTGATGTGTTACTATTAGATAAGGAGCTTAGAACAGGGTCTGGCACGTAAGTACGAAAGAAAATAAGCATCAGCGCCTATTCTGTGTGGTGGGCTGGTGAAAGTCCCCCCAAACAACTAGGAAAATAGCATCATCGATCATTAACTGATGGCTATTGCTTTGGTAATATAAGAGGCTTTTCAAACAGGCCTGGCAGGCTGACAGACTGCCTGCATTCTCCACTGCTGCCGTCCACAGCCAGTCACCCTGGCTGTTATCAGACAAGGAAGATGAGGCAGCCCGTTACCTCCCTATTTGCTCTGGCTGCCAGGAACCACGGAGTTACACTCCATGTTCAACTCTGGAAGTTTCCCTTAGTTTATGTTTCCTAAAACAATGACTCTAAAAACACAAAACTTGGCTCTTGTCCTTTTAATCTCATCCTAGAGGCTTTTAGATTTAGTTATGTTTATGGTTTTGACTATAACGGTTTTAAATATTCTTTTTAGAATCAGGCAGAATGTACAAAGATATAAGAAAAAAACGTAACTGCCAGAGTCTTCATGCTGAATGCCAGCCAACACATGAGTTTGAGATGATATGTTACATTTTTGTATATTACACGTACCACAGTCCTCTTGGAGAACAGGGAAAATCTTATATAACATTCTGCAGACACCAAAAGAGAGTCATTTCACTGTCATAGTTCAGCATTAAAAATGTCAGACACACACCTCTACCTACACTTCTGCTCCTTTGACAGAAAGCGAAGCTGGAATCAGAGAAGCTATCAGCTGCGCCAAAGACAGATTATGATGCTGAAACCAGTTCTTTTTCTCATCCTGTATCCTGATTCGCAGAATCAAAGCGCTCACTGACTGCAATTCTCTCACTTTGTAGAGGGCACTGAGACCCAGAGAGAAGTGACTAGCTTGAGGTCCCATAGCGGGTTAATGGTTGAGCTGAAAGGCAAACCTAAATCTGTCAGGCTTCTGTTCTCAGATACCGAGATTCCTCTCTAGACAACTTAAATAGAAAATGAGGACGTTTACTTACTTTTTAATTTTGAAATTCTTGAAATTTATTGTTTTATTATAGCAAAATAGAGGGCTTTAAAAAAAAATCAAGGCAATAGATCCATAAATAAATAGATCAGAGTTCTCTGGGAAATATTTCTATTGCAAAAAGGCTTTACCGTTAAGGCCTTTAACGTGTGTCATTCACTTAGAATCATGGGCCCATTCTAAAACTAGGAAATCAAATTGCTCATTTATCCAGTGTATACTTTATGGTTAATTACTACACGAGGCAATGTGCTGGATCCTGAGACTATACTATTAAGAAATGTCCCTGGGGATTTCCCTGGTGGTCGGTGGTTAAGACTCTGTGCTGCCAACAGCGGGTGCAGGTTCAATCCCTGGTCAAGGAGTTAAAGTCACATATGCTGTGCAGTGTGGCCAAAAGATTTAAAAAAATATCTTTCTTTAATTAAAGAAAAAAAGAAATATCCGTGACGCCATGGAGGTCAAGATCTAGAGCAAATGTTCGGCACATAGGCCATCCTCAGTATCTTCGGTGCTCATGGCAGATGACTGTCTCTCCTGCTTCTATGACCATGTTCCTTGCTGCCCCTGAAACTGGCCTCAAAAGATCCTTCCTGACCCAACCCTCCAAGTGGCCAAGAACAGCTGGTAAGAGGGGCATGAGCTGAAAGCTACCTGTCACTCTGAACTAGCACAGTCATCACGTGTCTATTAAACCCTACACAACCTGAGGTTACTATCCTTGCTGGAACCCTGATTTCCCTCCATTAGACTGTAAACTCTTTCATGCATTTAGCACTGATTAAACTGGGAAGAACAACTCTTCTAGGTGCTGGGAGAACCCTTGATAACAACGCATGAAGGACCAATTATACCCCCAAGGAGAGACCCCGGTTGTCTCCCACGTGTAATGTCCCTTTCATCCCTGGAAGCTCAGCCCTCTGCCTCCTGCCCGTCATCACCCACGGCCGCCATCTGCTGCTGGAGAATCAGCAGAGGTGCCGCGCCGCTCACTTCAAAGCCGCTGCTCATCATGCCCAGCGATTTACCAACTGAGAGAATGACCAGTCACTGACAGAGCCGCTGCCAGAGTACAGTTCTTCCTAGCGGAAGAGTTGGGGGAAAAAACAACTACAAACGTTTGATCTCACCTTAAGGTGGACCCAAAGGCAGCTGCAGCACCTCCCTTTTATAAACCTGGCATCGGTCCTCCCCTTTGTGGAAGCAGTTCTTCTCCAGGTTTGATCAAGGGAGGAAGAGCAGGAAGACAGCTTTTCCTCTTAATGGCTTTTACTGTGTCTGTAAACATTGTAATTGTTGGTGATAAGTGAGCAAGGGCCCTGGGAAGTCCCCTGCAGGGAGGTACGGTCATGGCCCAGAGCTGACCTGTCTCCACAGCACAGGGTGCTGCACAATGTCGTCCGGAAGGAGACGCGGTGGAAGCTCAGCCTGCTTAGTGCCCCGAAATACCCGCCCCGCCTTAGGCCGCTCACACCTGGGGCGGCTGTACACTACAGACCTGCACTTGCAGACAGGTCCCCTCCTCTACTCCTAGGGCCTGGAGAGGCCGGACACTGGTAGCAAAGGGAGCAGAAGCAGCACAAACAGGAAGAGGTGACAAAAATCAGGGTTAAAGGAGGAAGGGAACTTCGCAAGTCTCTGCCTCTTTGTATTACATTTTCATGTCCGAGGAGTGGTTGTGTTTCTGGTTGGGAGACATGGTGGTTGGTGACTGGGTGGAGTAGAGAGAAAAATGGGCTTATTTTTCCCTCCTTGCCCCCAAGAGCTTAGATAACCTAAGGAGGGAAAGGGACAGCTTCTTGGAGGCGTGTTCTGAGTCTTGTGCATGTCAGTATCTCTGCAGCAGCACTGTTCTCAAGAGCTTCCTGCAACGATGAAAATGTTCTCTATCTGTTTTGTCCAGTATGGTGGTCGCCAGCTACCTGTGGCTACTGAGCACTTGAGATGTGGAGGGTGTGACTTTAGGAGCTGAAGCTTTTTTTAATTGAATTTTCACCAATTTAAATGTGCAGTTAAAGAGCCACATGCGGCTAGCGGCTGCTGTATTGGACGGTGTGGTCTGGTAAGATGCAGCACCAGACTAGGTTCCTCATGAGTGTGCAGTAAACATCTGTTCAACTGAATGAGACTTTGTGCAGTAAATGCATACTGAGTTTCCTCTCTACATGCCAGGCACTCTGCCAGGTGCTAGGGCTGACTGAGATGCTGCCCCTGAATGAGTTGGAACTCCTGGTTGTGAGCAACAGGAAACTCAACCTTGCTTCTGTTGCTCACTTGCTAAATCGTGTCTGACTCTGCAACCCCATGGACTGCAGCACGCCAGGCTTCCCTGTCCTTTATCCTCTCCCGGAGGTTGCTCAAACTCATGTCCACTAAGGCGATGAAGCCATCCAACGATCTCATCCTATGTGGCCCCCTTGACCTTGCTTTACTCAAGGCAAAAGGAGAGCTGGCTCACAGGCCGAGAGACCAAGATAATGGCACCCTCAGGGCAGTTCAATTCAGGCCTCGGAGGATAAGGCTGTGACTGTCCTCACCCTCTCCCTCTCTCGACTCAGAGAGACTCAACTCTCTTCCATGTGTAGTTTCCACGTGCAAACTGGCTCTCCACTGAGGAGCACTAGAAGGCTGCCCCCGGCCCAGAGCTCATGCTGGCAACGCCCCCAGTCCTAGCCCCGCCTCCCAGCCCAAGTCTCATTGGATCCGATGGCTGTCACTGGGCCCTATGCCTATTTCTGCACCAATCGGCATGATCGGAAGAATACGAGGGCGTGATTATCTGGGGCTTCAATTACAGACTCCAACCCTGAGCCAGAGGGGTAAGTCAACTCCACCAGAAAAGGCACATGGGATGAGAGCAGAGGTCCAGGATGGGCTCTTAGACTGAAATCAAGGGAAAGAGGGAATTTTGCTAAGGAGCAAAAACAACACAGATCCATTCTAGTCTCTACTTCAAAGGGCTCAGTGTCTCTCTAGGGAAATTTTAAATAATAATGGTGGTTGGTCAGATCTGCTGGCCAGATAGAGAAGAAAATACTAAAGAGGAAAAGCTACATTTGGCAAGGTCTAGGTTGAAATCTTAGTAACGTTTAGTGACACAGAATTTCCTCTGATGCTGTCTACTTTTTCGTAGACAAGTCTCATGAAACCTGTGTGGCCAAGGTGCCACCTATGAGACCTAGATGCCTGGAGGAGGGATGGGGGCCTGCTGTCCGCAGCCTTCCTCAGATTCGGGGTTCCAAAGTCTCCCTCTGCGCTCCCCTGCCTCCTGGCTCAGGGCGTGCTCAGGCCTTAGAAAGGCCTGCCGTGTGCGGATACAGGCGGGAACAGACGCAGCGCGGCCCACCCAGGGAAGGGACACACACTGCCAGTTCACACAATGCAATGTGAATTGTCTATTTTCATAAGGGCTACTCCGAGAAAGATTATTTGTGGGCAGGATGACTCATGGGAGAGCCAGATGAATTCGCCCCACAGAGAAGACAAAGGGCTTGGAACATCGCTGAGATGAGAGAAACGAGCCAGAACAGCTGCAGCACTTTAGGGTCTTTTAAATAGCCTCCTTCTCCACCCATTGCGAGCTGTGCTCTCTCACTCATTAAACACAGGCCGAGGTTTTCCTTTTGTTGGCTCCAAGGGCTAGCAGAGGTTGGGAAATATTCTTTTCAGCAAGCTCATCTTTTTATCCCTCTGAGCTCTCTGGGATTATCTTTTTTTTTTTTTTTTTTTTGAGAAGATGATTCTGGATTACTCCGAGAACTACTCTGAAATTTCCTGGCTTTTTTCTAGGTGGGAAAAAAAAGTTAATAAAGGTTGTGGACCAGACTTTTCATGTTTCAAGGATGGTCAGGGCTCAGGCCACATGGCAAGAAGGTCCATGACTTGATCTCCTGGGATCCAGAAAACTTGCAGCCCCCCTCAATGTCAAACTGACCACCTCTCCTTTAACTGTACAATGAATCTTCCAGCTTGAGCACGGCTCTCTTTAGGCAGGGCTTCCCTCGTGGCTTGGTGATAAAGAATCTGCCTGCAATGCAGGAGACGCAGGAGATGTAGGTTTGATCCCTGGATCAGGTAGATATCCTGGAGAACGAAATAGCAACCCACTCCAGTATCAGTGCCTGGGAGATCCCATGGACAGAGGAGCCTGATGGACTGTAGTCCATGGAGTCGCAAAACAGTCGGACACGACTGAGCTACTCAACAACAACAACTCTTCAGGCATGGGCTGTAGGGCTGTAGGTACTCCATGCTTGGTAAGCAAAGAAGAGCTCTTTGTTTTCAATATCCTTTCTGGGTTTTAACAGACTGCTCAGTTCAGTGGTAAGTGGGCCTGTCCCCCACTGGAATGGCACTGTGCTTCCTGGGGCCCAGGAGGCTGGACACTTTCAGCAGACAAGAACGGTCCTCCCGTGTGCTGGCAGCAGACACACAATCGGTGCTCAGTAAATGCTGGTGAATGGTGGAACACTGCTGGCAACTTGGAGATGCTACTGTGCATAAAAAATACTGAAGAGAATGGGTCTGGACACTGGTATCTGAAATTATTTGTGTTTCAGAAAAGTGTTCCTCTCCTCTCTATAGACCTCAGCTCCCCAGTGCTAACAACTGTTCAACCCTAAGGTGACTCGGCTTTTAAAATGATCCTTATTATGGATCTCAAGCCTATGTAATAACTAGTTAGCTGATTGTGTAAACACAGCTTGGTAAGTGGTCCTCTATTCCTCAAGGGTTAACTCGCTGGGTAAGTAGGATCAGATCAGCATGAATGAGTTGGCTTTTTAGAATGCCCTGGTCTTACCCCTTTCAGTTGCATAATGTCTAGTGGGCTTTCTTATGGGTTCTGCCTTCTCATTCATTTTATCTTTTTATGTCAAAAACTATTTTATTGCAGCACTGGTGGTAATAACAAAATCAGAAACAGTCTAAACATCCATCAGCAGACAAACGGAAAAATAAGACGAAGTAACATATATACAAGAGAATATGATACTAGAGGTAAAAAAAATTGTTTTTAAAGATAAAAGCATTAGACCTATATTTAGCAACATGGACAGGTCTTTAGAGCATCGGGCTGCACGAAAAAGGCAAGCTGCAAAACACAGCTCATGCAACTTCTGTACTGTTTGTCAACACCCAGAAAACACGGTTCATTAAATATAACAACACAAAAGGGAGGGCAGGCGCCAGTAGTGGCGGTCTCCCTGGGGAAGGCGAGGGCGTCGAGTGGGGGCCTCGTCTGTAACATGTCCCTTACCTTAAAGAAGGACACTGGAAGCAAGCGGCACTGATGGCAGCAGTGCATGGCGTGAGCGGCCAGCGTCTGCCGCACTGGCGCGTGCTGCTACTTTTCGAGTTCACAGACCTTAAGGGAAGTTTTAGCTTTACCGAAAAGTGAGCAGAGTTCCACGTGTTCTCTCCTCAAGCCTCGCAGTTTCCTTATGAATAACCTCTCGCATTAGTGCGGCACACTTGCGAACAACCGATGGGGACACTCGTGATACGTTATTATTAACTCCAGTCCGTATTTCACATTGGGGTTCACTTTGGGTTTATAGTTCTGTGGGTTCAGACATGTGCCCATCATTACAGTGTTATACGGAATATGTCATGAAAATCTCCTTCGGGCCACCTACTTAACCCTTCCTTCCTCCTCCCGAGCCCCTGACAAACACTGATCTTTAAACTATTTCTATAGTTTCACCTTTTCCAGAATGTCCTTACCGAGTAATTACACAGTCAGCAGCCTTTTCAGACGGAGGCCTTTCACTGAGCAACATGCATTTAAAGCTCCTCCATGTCTTCATGGTTCATGCTTTTTCTCTGCTGAATAATATTCCACTCTATGAATGTATCTCTGTGTTTTTACTTTTAAATCCATTCATCTACTGAAGGACACCCTGGCTGCTTCCACTTTGGGTGGCTATATTACACAGCTCCCCTAAACACTCATGTGCAGGTTTCTGTGGGGACATAAGTTCCCAACCCCTTTGAATAAGTACCTAGGAGCATAATCCTGAATCGTAAACTAACAGACAACTTGTTTTGTAAGACGCTGCCCAACTGTCTTCAAAAAGGCCTGTGCTATTTTACATCCCCACCAGCAACAAGTTCTCATTCGTTTTAAAATTAAGTTTGTTGAGATACAAATCACATGCCGCACAATTTTCAGACCGTACGATTCACCCGTTTAAAGTGTAAAATTCTGTGGTTTTCATGTCTTCATGGCACTGAGAAACCATCACCACTATCTAATTCCAGGACATCTGCATCATCCACCAAAGACCCAAGACCCATCCTGATTTCCCCCAGCTCTCGCTTCACCTCCACCACCTCCTGACAACCACTCACTGTTTTATGTCTCTATAGATTTGCTTATGCTGGATATTTCATATAAATGGAATCTCATTCACTGAAAAAAAGAAATTCTTGGTATTTTCTGGGGCATGCTAGCTTCCATGCCAGATGTTGGAATCATAGACTGGAGTGAAACCTAGCATCTGCCTTCTAGCTGCTCACAGTCCAAGAATAAACACTTGCAGACCTCCCAGGGTTCTCTCTTGGCCACGACAGCCACACTCGCGTTAGCTGGCTGAGGCCCGTGTACCTCCTGGCCAGAGGTGGACGCTCGGGCCAGGAGGGCCGTCACTTCCCTCTGGGTTCAGTGCTGCTGGGTAGATGCTCCCCAGGGATCCATCTCACTGGGTGCTGGTCAGGCCCACAAATGTTCCCCTTTATTGCTACTGATCAAGCAGATGGACTGGACCTATCCTTTTCAAAAGACACCCTCCTTGGTAATGACTCAGGAGTTTTAGCCTGTTTTCAACTACACCCAGTTTGTCATCTTCCTGCCATTAAGATCAAAAGAATGTTTCTCCTGGGTTTCCAGTAAGGTGCTTGAGATGCTCCCCTGCGATAATGACTGTACTCAGCACACATCAGCGGAGAAGGCAACGGCACCCTACTCCAGTACTCTTGGCTGGAAAATCCACGGACGGAGGAGCCTGGTAGGCTGCAGTCCATGGGGTCGCGAAGAGTCAGACACGACTGAGTGACTTCACTTTCACTTTTCACTTTCATGCATTGGAGAAGGAAATGGCAACCCACTCCAGTATTCTTGCCTGGAGAATCCCAGGGATGGGGGAGCCTGGTGGGCTGCTGTCTATGGGATCGCACAGAGTTGGACACGACTGAAGCGCCTTAGCAGCAGCAGCACACATCAGAGTGGGTACACTGAGGTCTCCCTGCAAATCCTGAAAATAAGGTTAGCCTCGGAGAATGGAATCAGTAGAATTGACACATGCTGGAGGACCCCGGCCACGTGTCGAAGTTAGTCTCCTGAAGAGACTGTAGAAAAGCAGTGAAGGATATGGGGGGCTTCCCATGTCAATCAAAGTGACACAGGAGCCATGTCAGGAGACACATTTTAACTAAGAAAGCAAAAATCTACGTAACTCTAGAAGATTGTTCATAGGTGTAATCAGGCTCCACATGGAGTCTGAAAAAGGGAGCCCAGGGTTTCTGCAACCATCTGTTTGTGTGTCTGCCTTTGTCCAGAGATTAGCAAGATGATCTAACTGGAAAGCAAAACTCTTCAGTTCCTGGGGGATCACAGGTCCATGAGGTGATCATGAAACCTCCCAACTACTAACTGTCTCCCCATGAATGGACGGGAAGTAGCAGACAGGACAAATGCAACAATGTGTTTTACATATCAGTTTCTTATGAGTTTGGCTATTGAGAGTTAGTCTTCAAGCTCTGGCAAGATTGAGTTTCTACCCCCAAAGGGGTAGGACCCATGCACCGTGACGATTCACCAAAGCACCTATCCAGAGAAGACAGGTTTAGGAGAGTGAAAACCACGGTCCAACATACAAGGCCTGCCATTTAGAACAGGAATTTAACTCTAAGGCAAGCCCAACAACTAGAGATATTGTACGGTAATACTTAAAAACACAGGTTTTGGAGCCAAATGACTTGGCTCCAACACTAGCTACGTCAACTTGGGCAACTTAGCCTCTAGGCACCTTGATTTCCTCATCTGTGAAATAAAATGCTTGTGAAGACTAAAGGAGATAACCCAAACAAATGCTCACTAAGACATCTGGAACACAAGCTCTCAGAAGTTAGCCATCACATCACCATCGTCTGAAGGACGATCAGACCACCCTTTGGGATGGGGAGTCCCCTGGAGTTCAACTGGCAGAGATCTGTCAACTGAGGGCCAAATATAAACTTGATGTCGTTGAATTTACTTCAACTCCAGGATTTCCAGTGAGCTCTAAGCCCCTAAAGCTCTACAATTCAAAACAAGAATGTGGTCTCAGTAGTTGACGTGACTTTTTTTTTTTTACATAAAACCTTTTCTTGCCATCCAACCAGTGGATACTTTCCTGAGGACTTATGTGCACAGCACCTGCTAGCCGATGAGAATGGGAAAGGTGGTCCTTTCCTTCAAGAAGCTGAACATCTAACTGAGAAAAGGAGATGAGAGAAGGAGCGGTGCAAACGCGTGCTGGATTCAGGCCGACTGTCCATTCGGTGCTTGCCTTTTTATTGGAGGGACAGGGCAGTCTCTGTGTCCAGAATCGCTCTGTTCTAAGGAACCCGAGGAGGGTGTGAATAAGCTAAGCTGCGATTAGTCCCACTGCCTCTCCCTCCCTCTCTCAGCCTCAGTCTCTCTCCACTCCCTTCAAGGTACAATGAAGTAGTGTGGCGGCCGTGTGGCCTTTCAGTCTCAGATGCCCAGGCGCTGCTGGTTGGGCCACGGCAGCACCGCTGAAGGCAGACCTGCAGCTTCTGTGCTGAGACTTCCCGGGACAGTAAAGGCTGCCCTTTATTTACCTGTAAAGTGAAAGTGTCACTTGCTCAGCTGTGTCCGACTCTCTGGACCCCGTGGACTGTAGCCCGCCAGGCTCCTCTGTCCATGGGATTCTCCAGACGGGAATACTGGAGTGGGGAGCTATTCCCTTCTCCCGGGGATCTTCCCGACTCAGGGATCGAACCCGGGCCTCCCACATTGCAGGCACATTCTTTACCATCTGAGCCACCATGAAGACTGCTCTGATGCCCCCCTCCTCTCATCTGTAGACTCCATGGGGGAGAAGGAAAGTGGGCTTTCCTCATGTGACCCCAGGAGGTTGTTAATATTCACTGACGGAAGTAGGTTCACCCAAGGCTGTTACAATCAACATACGTAAGAAAAACCCCTGACCTCTTAAGGCACCACCTCCACTCTCTAGTAACACTTTCTGTCTGTGACATTTGAACCACAGTTCCAGGCTTCCTTTACGTTCCGTGGGATCTGGCTGCTGCATTTTAAGTGTATTACTCTCCTTTAACACATCAGGTAAGGGAGAGAGGCCCCGGGGGTCTGTCTTGCACTCTGTGGACGAGCAGCCGGGGCGAGGGACACCAGGAGACTCCTCTCAGTGGGACAGTCGCCAGTTTACTGATTGCTCTTTTGCCTCGAGAAATTCACAGCACCTTCGGGCAAGAGAGAACAGCAGTGTGGTGTTTATTGAAATCTACATCTGGTAGCAATTTGTCCAACAGCAACCAGCTTTCCCCCCTTCCTTTCCTTCAAGTCAAATAATCCGCAGGGGCCCATAATGCTCCACAACTGTTCATTTGTGTGAGGCCTGTACCACGCCGTTTATGTTCCTAATTACAGATCTGGGTTTATCAACAAGTTTCAGCACGGTAAGGACTTTTTTTTAGACTGCAGTGGACTGAGGGCTCGTGTCCCGAGGCAGCGACGTGGACTGACTGTCCCCATCTGGGCTGAAAGAGGCGGCCTCATGCTGGCCTCTGGCCCCACACTTGGCCAGCACAGATGGCCTGAGCGGTCCCCTTCCCCACCCTATGAGGTGTGGCCTCACAGTGCTGCACAGACGCTTGGGAGAAGGGAGAGCTGAGCCCTAACCGACAACGAGAAATGAGTGTGCTGTGGAGAAAGGAGCAGCCCAAGCTCCGATCTCAGGCAAAGCTCTTTCTTCCTTTAGGGGGTGGTGGTGGTGAGGGAAGCCGAGCAGCTAGTTGTTTGCCGAAGGACTTGCTGAGCAGAGAGTTCTTTTTGGAACGTGTAGTTAGGTGAGAAGATGGTGTAAATCTAGAAAGCAGAGTATGTCAAGCTTGGAGGGGAAAGAGCTGGAGACTGGAACGCCCAGATTTACAATGAAGACCCCAGAGGAAAGCAGAACTGTTCAGGAGGGACGGGAACAGATGGAGGAATTAAGAGCAGGGTGGACTTGGGATGGGCTTCTAAACATATGCCTGGCTATGCGTTACCAGTCTCAGGAAGGTCTGGCTTGTACCTCTTTGGATCCCCACCCAGCCATGAAACTGGAAAGGGGTCAATAAATATTTGCTGACCAACAGGAGCCAGGCTTAAGTATGAATATTAATGAAAATATACATTATAGAATATTTCACATCCCCGTCCCTCTGTGCTCTCCCAGAGCTAAGGTGAGAAGCAAGATGGATAAAAATGATGATTTCAGAACCGAGAATCAATTTAATTTTACAGTATCAAAACATGGAAACCCCCCAAGTACAACACAAAGCAGCTGTTATGTTTGCAAGTGAGAAGGGTCAGCTGTAAAAACACAGCCCCTAGGATCGGGGTCACGGGCCAAATGGCGAACACACCTCCCAGGCTCCCAGGACCCTCCGCTGCGGTCAGGAAGTCTGGGCCAGCGGCTCTCCACTTCTTCACCCCTACTTTCTCTCTCACAGGCTGAAAAACCCCTCCTCCCTGACAAAACACACTCCTTTATCGTAATGCTTCTATAATCCAAAGTCACACACAAACTACTGAGGAGGAGAACTTCAGGATGGGACAAGCTGTTCAGTAAGCCATTCCACTGGGAGACGACAGAATTCGGAGGGTG
The DNA here is from genome assembly GCA_006410615.1 of Neotragus moschatus. Classification (NCBI taxonomy): domain Eukaryota; kingdom Metazoa; phylum Chordata; class Mammalia; order Artiodactyla; family Bovidae; genus Neotragus; species Neotragus moschatus. The sequence goes on along the minus strand of SJYA01003748.1, from coordinate 11,190 downwards.
GCGATGGTGGTGGGGGAACAGCCTGATGGCTTAGCTGGTCAATGTCATCTCAGTGGTTTACAGGTTGTATTCCCGTTTGGCTTCCCGGAGTCCCATTCCTACCTCCTCAAAGCCTCAGGTGCTGGGGACCCTGTGGAGGGGTGGGCTGGCCATCAGGACTGCCTCCGTCAGACTAGCATGCCCAGGAGATAAGCTCAACTGGAAGAGGCCTGGGTGGGGCAGCAGGACAGCAGGGACACTGCCTAATGGGAGAAGTGTGTCTCCTCATGTAGAGACGAGGCTGCGAAGAGAGCTTAAAGATATGTTCAAGTTTCTAAACCAAGGGGCTGATGCGTAATTATTATTTCAAAAACTGCTTATGTATAAAGATACAAATTTAAGGAGAAAGCAAAGAATGGCTTAAAGGGTGCCTCTAAAACCCTGCGAACTACTGGGAAATTTGAGTTCGTGTTGGGTTTCAGGCGGTGTTACGGGATCACTGGTCTTTATTCTGTGCTGACAGCAGTATTCCATTTACACAGAAGAGTGTCTGCATGTTTACCAGATTCAAAAAGCATACAGGGGAGGGGGTGTCACTGTGTACGGAGCTTGCTTTCAAACAGTTCAGGAAAGAGAAAACGTGTGAACATGCATGCGATGTGTGTGGACAGAAAGAGCGGAGACAGATAAGCAGGTGTGGCAAAACACGACGAGACGAACCCAAGAGGAAGGTGCTGGGCATTCATTTCACTTTTCTGTGAGCCTTCATGTATGTTTGAGACTTCTCACACTCACACACACAAAATATCTTGGGGGAAAAATAAAATCCTGTAGCAAAGAGTGAAACTTTAAAGATTCAGAGCCAGGTTGGGATTTGGACCTTTCAAATGCCCACTTCAACTTAAACAACAACAGACCACAGGGCACCCTTGTCTTCCCCTCACCCCTCCGTCAGGGGCTGACCCTGACTTTTTCCTCCTAAAGAGCCCACAAGGGAGGCAGTTGGCCAGTGGGCTCTGTGGTGTTGGAGAAGACTCTTGAGAGTCCCTTGGACTGCAAGGAGATCCAACCAGTCTATCCTAAANCCCTCACCCCTCCGTCAGGGGCTGACCCTGACTTTTTCCTCCTAAAGAGCCCACAAGGGAGGCAGTTGGCCAGTGGGCTCTGTGGTGTTGGAGAAGACTCTTGAGAGTCCCTTGGACTGCAAGGAGATCCAACCAGTCTATCCTAAAGGAAATCAACTCTGAATATTCATTGAAGGACTGAGGCTGAAGCTGAAGCTCCAATACTCTGGCCACCTGATGCGAAGAGCTGACTCACTGGCAAAGACCCTGATGCTGGGAAATACTGAGGGCAGGAGGAGGAGGAGGCGACAGAGGATGAGATGGCTGAATGGCAGTTAAAGCAAATCCGGGGAGATAGTGAAGGACAGGGAAGCCTGGCCTACTGCAGTTCATGGGTTTGCAAAGAGTCAGACACAACTCAGCAAGTGTGTCTCAGAACAACAGCAGCTCAACAAAGTATTTACTGGCTCCCAGCGGCAGGAGAAAGGGGTAAACGAGGTGTGCAGAGACCGTGGCTTTGAAAATGAAGGCACGGTAAAACCGGAAGAAACTGTCACTTCTACACCGAGTTCACTCTCACAATGAGCTCGCTGTCATAAACAGAAAATCCCCACACCCAGAGGACCCGGACAGAAAAAGGAGGAGACAGAAGCCGGGGAGCGCCAAGCATGTGCTTCGGGGCCGTGTGCTTGCTTTCTCTTCAAAAATATTTTATGGAGAAAAAATTTACAAGCCACACAATTCACCCTTTAATGTGAATTATTCAAAGGTTTCAGCACATTCGCAAGGTGCAATCACTATCACAATCCAAGAATGGAACGCTAAACAGAAAGAAGCCCTTGCCCAGGAGCAGTCACTCTTCATTCCCCCCAAGGCTCCATACACGCCCCACTTTCCAGGAAAGCCTAATCTGCTCTGGCTCTATGGACGGTTCAACGCTGGACTTTTCGTACAAATGAGATACTGTAACAGGTGGCCTGTTGGGACTGGCCTCCTTCGCTCGGCAGAAGGACTGCGAGCTCATCCTTCATCCACGGTGTGACACGCGCCTTTCTTTTCTATCACCAAATAATACTCCATTATATTCCCAGCGCCACATGCACACCTGACAGGTCCGCTCACCAGGTGCTGGGCCTGTGGGTTGTTCCTGCCTTCTGGCGACTATGATAAAGAATGCGGTTATAAACGTGTGTATGAGTTTCTGTGTGAACAGTAGTTTCCATTTCTCTTGTTTATACGCCTAAAAGGGGAAGAATAGAGCCATGCGGTAACTCTATTTAACTCTCTGAGGAACGGCCAGACTGCTTTCCAGAGTGACCCCACCATTTTACACTCCGACCAACAGTGTGCGCGGATTCCAACTTCTCCACACCTCGCCACCACTTCTCACTCTTATCTCATTGTCATCTCAGTGGGCCTGCAGTGGTATCTCACAATGGTTCTGATCTGCATTTCTCTGATGGTTAATGATGCCAAGCATCTTTTTTTAATGGACTTATTGGACATCTGTATACCTTCGAAAAAAACGTCAATTTAAATCCACCGAAGTCACTCAGTCATGTCCGACTCTTTGTGACCCCATGGACTGTAGCCCACCAGGCTCCTCAGTCCATGGGATTCTTCCAGGCGTGAATACTAGAGTGGGTTGCCATTTTCTTCTCCAGGGGATGTTCCCAACCCAGGCATCGAACCCGGGTCTCCTGCATTGTAGGCAAACGCTTCACCACCTGAGCTACCAGGGAAGCCTGCCTTAAATCCATTGGCCATTTTTAAATTGAATTAGTGATTCTTTATTATTGAGTTATAAGAATTCCTTACATAAATATTCTGGATATTGGTTCCTAATCAGAAAAATGAATTGCAAAAAAAAAAAAAAAAAACTTTATTCTTTTCCTTTCTTGATAGTGCCCTTTGAAGTACAAAGTTACAAATTTTCATGGAACCCAATTCCCAATTAATCTGTATTTTCCTTTGTTAGGTGCTTTCTTATTTAATGCTCACAGTAATTGTGCAGTGTAGAGTTTACTGATCCCATTCAACAAATAAGGAAAAGGAAGCTCAGTGAAGCAAGTGACCCCAGGTCTCACAGGGGCCACTGCAGATGGCTCCACCCTGCCACATGCGGGAGCAGAGCAGCTGTGGCCACTGCTCGGAGCTGGGCCATGAATTCAGGCCTTCTGACCAGGCTAGGCTCAGGCCTTCATATACTCTGGGAGTATTACTGTGCAATATGGCCAAGTTTTAAACAGACTCCTCAGATGTTACACATTTAACATTCTAAGGATGCTGCCATTACTTAAAACAAGGGGATCTGGGGAAATCTGTCTTTGGAAGTTATATGAACAGATAGTGAGTTGGGCATATTTTATAAACATACTCAACTGCAGTGAGGGGAGGTTTGAGTTTATGATGAAGCTGAAAGTCCTGGATACCAAGTCTGGAAAAGGAGGTAAGTTATTTGGTTGGATTGCGCCTTTCAGGGTTTATATACATGGTGACACACACACCAACCAACACAAAGTATGAGAAGTCATTTAAGATTAAAGGTAGACCTAAGTCTCAGAACTGTTTCCAGCAATGCAGCCAGATATGAGAGATACCAGAGGACACAGATACACCGTTTGAAAAGGAATCACACAGACACATCTGAAGACATTCTGACATAAAAACTGGCCATCTTTGTGCGTCTCAGTCACACCAGTACACTGAATCAAAATTTCTGAATTACTAGAGCTAAAAAGGATTCCGCATTTCGTCCACTCTCCTTAATTTCAGCGATGTAACTGGTGCACCAACTGTTGGCTCGAGTCCCCACGAGAACCTAGCAGAACGGACTAAAATTTAAGGGGATGCAGCTTCCACGCTCTAGTTCTTATCATTAGCTGTCTGAACTCCGCTTTTAGCACTTATGGCTCTTCCCCTCTCTCCCCCCCAGACCTCCGAGGGTTGTGCCATCCAAGACGCCTCTTCTAAAGGGTGTGGAAGTGTGCCCGAGGTTCACTGTCCATCCTCCAACCAGATCGTCGCTAACACCAACTTATGTAAACATCTCAAGTCCATGTAGATAGCTCTGACAGCAAATAAAAGGGGCTCACTTTATGAAGTGAGTTATGAAGGGATACTGCCAAGCCTTATTTCAAAAGCCAGGCTCCAGTTTCCAGTCTAAGAATTAGGTGGCTTTCTGCCTGCTGTCTCTGCCTTTCCCCTCTCACTTAGGAAAGAAGGCCAAAGCTGAGCCTCGAGGGACTGCTTCATAAGGAAAGATCGACGCAGGGTACAGTGTCAGGATGGGCCAGTGCAGGTTGGAAGTGGACTAGCAGAAGGCTTGGGAGAAGAGACGCTGCTTCACGAGCGGGTTAGGTCAGTCCCCAGGGCCATTTCCCTCCACTGGAAACAGGTTTAAGTGCTGACATGGGGGTTTCCCACAGCTTCTACTAGCCTCCAAAGGCATATTTGTCATCGGAGGCTCTTGATGAAGCTGTACATAAATATCTGACTGTTGTTAAATACAAAACAAAACAAAACAAAACAAAAATATTCCACGGGAACCAAATCAAAACCAGCTGTGAGGAGGAGAGGCCAAAAACTCAGTGTCAGTGCAAAAGGCCCAGCAGAAACACTTGTTAATTATGCTATTTACTTTGCTGAATAGTAAACTGTCATGCCAATGAAGGCGTATCACATGACTACAATGTCTTTCATATGACTCTCCAGCTGTGGGAGAAATGGGCATTTTATTTTATAGAATTCTGGATTCTGTACTGGATGAGTCAGAATCTGAGTTTTAATTCAGAATCAACCCGTCGGCCCAGGCCTGTTCACTGCCAGTCATAAAAATTTAAAAAAAAAAAAAAAAAATTTACAATTTTTACATCCTATGGTATATAGCTGGTGTGCTAAACTTACTTTTTAAACGATCATCCATTAATCCCTAATTCTGCAGAAAGAAAGTGGTGCTTAGCAAAAACACAGTTCTTTTAAAGGAGTGCCATAATTGCAATCCTAAAAAATAACTGTATGATACAGCAGAGAGCAGAACGTACGTGTGTGTGTGTGCGCGCGCGCGCGAGTCGCTCAGTCGTGTCTGACTCTTTGCGACCCCTTGGACTGTAGCCCACCAGGCTCCTCTGTCCATGGGATTCTCCAGGCAAGAATACTGGAGTGGGTTGCCATTTTCCCCTCCTGGGGATCTTCCCAACCCAGGGATCAAACCCACATCTCTTGCATTGTGGGCAGATTCTTTACCATCTGAGTCACCAGGGAAGCCAAGTAAAATGTGGCCTAAAATTAATGCTGAGATCATGAAACTTGCCAACTTTCAAAAATGAAAATGAACTATTTCAGGCAAGNCCCTCCTGGGGATCTTCCCAACCCAGGGATCAAACCCACATCTCTTGCATTGTGGGCAGATTCTTTACCATCTGAGTCACCAGGGAAGCCAAGTAAAATGTGGCCTAAAATTAATGCTGAGATCATGAAACTTGCCAACTTTCAAAAATGAAAATGAACTATTTCAGGCAAGTTGGGTTATGGAATTTTGGAATTTGAACATCTCAAGGATATACCAATATAGCTTGTTTTATTAACTCCTATAAATCAGTGTTCTCTCTCTCTGGTTAGCCAGAGTTTGAAGCTTATTTGGCGTTTCCCACAGCACAATGGTGAACTCACGTCTGGACTAAAGCAGGACATGTGAACCGATACTTGATGGAAACAGCCCTGAGAAGGAAAGTTGCAGCAAATTTTATGAGAAGATGGCTAAGTCATTCACAAGCTCGATTAGACTCGGCCTTTTTACAACAAGCTCAGCAGTTTAAACAGTATGTGGTGAGCATGTCAATGGCTCCGTGACTTGGATGTCTTGTGTTTCATCAACTTTAGGGTCATTTCCTCTGGTTCCAACTGGGATAAACAGTCAGCTAGGAGCCATGGGGGACTGGGGTCCATCTTCAAATATGCGAGACCATTCTCAACAGGGTCTTGAAAGTAAAGGTCAGAACTCTGTGCAAAACTCCCTGTTCAGAGAGCAACATTTTAAGAGGGTAAAAAGCTGAGTGGGGCCTCCTAATACCTCATGGGCAGAGTGTACTTACCAAGACCTAAACTAGCTACAAAGAATCTAGCAATCTCTGCCTAAGACCCTTTCCTTATGAAAAATTTATGAGGTGGGTGTTTTAAAATTTTCAGTCTACAAATTGAGATAAAATTAATTCATCACCACATATTTTTCATGTAAGTATTTTTTACTGCATCATGGTCTATAGCTTCTCTTCACAGTACTAAATGAAACAGGAGGACTCTATCTACTAAATCGAGCTACCAGTTCTGCTCTTTTTCTCCAAGCTGTGTCTCCACCCTGTCTCTAATACCATCTAGTCATTTCCACTCATTTATCCCACCACCTCAAAATGACCACAGCCCAAGACAAACTGACCTCTGTGAATCTGGCACGCCCTCCCCCACCTGCCAGCCCCCTTTTTGCACCCTGCTCCTCACCTCTCTTCCAACAGACCCAACCTGGCGATCTGTCTGTTCCTCTCAACAGCACTACCATCAAACTAGTACAAAGGCGATCATTTTGGTATACTCGATGACGGGAGGGAGAGGGGTGCAAAAAACTCCAGGGGTCAGTCTCACTAAACGGGGTTGATTCTGTCTTGAATCTCTTTCTCAACCCATTCTCTCTGTGCCCCTTTCTATGAAAATAAAGGGATCTGTGGTCTCTAGTGGGATCCGTTTTGCATTCCTCCTTCATAAAGGAGCCATATCTGGGGAGAGAGACCACAGATATTAAGGGAGATGAAAAAGTTTAACAATAACGAAACATTTTCTTTCTTTAAATTGAAAGGAATTACCCTGCTACAAAATGGATGAACCTGGAAAACACTATGCTAAGTAACAGACATCAGACACAAAGGCCTTCACTTGGTTTGGTTTCAGGCTCTTGAAAGTGAAGTCACTCAGTCGTGTCCGACTCTTTGAGACCCCATGGACTGTACCCTGCCAGGCTCCTCCATCTGTGGGATTTTCCAAGCAGGAGTACTAGAGTGGGTTGCTATTTCCTTCTCCAGGGGATCTTCCTGACCCAGGGATCGAACCTGGGTCTCCTGCATTGTAGGCAGACTCTTTACCGTGAGCCACAATGGAAGTTCATTCAGCCTCTTGATGAAGGTCAAAGAACAGAGTGAAAAAGCTGGCTTAAAATTCAACACTAAAAAAGCTAAGATCATGGCACTCAGTCCCATCACTTTGCGGTAAATAGGAGAGGGGAAAAGTGGGAGCAGTGACAGACTTTATTTACTTGGTCTACAAAACCACTGTGGATGGTAGGACTGCAGCCATGAAATTAAGACACTTGCTCCTTGGAAGAAAAGCTAGGACCAACCTAGACAGTGTGTTAAAAGCAGAGACATCACTTTGTTGACAAAGGTCTGTACAGTCAAAGCTGGTTTTTCCAGTTGTCATGTAATGAGAGGGTAACAGGCAGGAAGGCTAGGGGCCCTCAAGTGGCTGCAAATATCAGACATTTTTTAAAAATCTCTCTCTTAAGCGGCAGGAGGAAACAAACTACAAATATCAAGATTTTTTTCCCTTCTCTATACAAAATTAAAAGGAGGTTTCTTTTAAAATTCTGTGTTGCCATAATGACACCTGGTTCTAACTGAACTTAACTTTTCTCAAACCTTGAGCTAACCAATGGAAATGTTTCTTATGGAAATGTTTCCCTTAAGCTATGTTGATGATCTATGTATTTACCTTTAGTCAGTCAGCTCAGTCGCTCAGTCACGTCTGACTCTTTGGCACCTCATAGACTGCAGCACGCCAGGCCTCCCTGTCCATGTATTTACCTTAGATTTTGTCTTTCTTCAAGTCGGTTTGCCTAAGACTAAGAACCGACTTGACAAACCAGTCTGTTTTATTCAACAAACCAGTATCTTTCACTCATGCAAATATTCTCTTAAGCTGTGTTAATGAGACTATGTTATTCCTTGGAAACCACCTTTCTCCAAGATATACAAGATATATGTCAATCGTTTTATGGTTTGAGATGACTCACCTTGTGCCAGTGTTATCTCCAAATGCAAGCTGTGGGGGAGGGGCCTGGTGCCACCCTCCACCCTCTGAGTTTTGAGACACCTCCTTCCTCTAATTAGCAGCTTGCTAGTAGTGTAACTTCCAGCTGAAGGCTAGCAGAGGGGCACTCTTTCTTCCCGCTTCTGACGTCTATGTCAGACGCGTTCTCTCTCTCTTTTATACTTTAATAAAACTTTATTACACAAAAGCTCTGAGCGATCACGCCTCATCTGCTTTTGATCTGTGGTGTTGGAGAAGACTCTTGAGAGTCCTTTGGACTGCAAGGATATCAAACCAGTCCATCCTAAAGGAAATCGATCCTGAATAGTCATTGAAAGGACTGATGCTGAAGCTGAAGCTACAATACTTTGGTCACGTGACACGAAGATCCAGCTCACTGGAAAAGACCTTGATGATAGAAGAAATTGAAAGCAAACGGAGAAGGGGGCAGCAGAGGATGAGACGGTTGCATAGTATCACTGAGTCAATGGACATGAGTTCAAGCAAGTTCCGGGAGACGGTGATGGACAGGGAAGCCTGACGTGCTGCAGTCCGTGGGGCTGCAGAGTCGGCCACCACTGAGTGACTGACAGCAACAACACGTGACATATCCAGGACAGGAAAATCCACAGACATAAGGGAGGGTAGTGGTCACCAGGACTGGCAGGAAGGAGGCGGCGGGAGTGAGCACTGACAGCTCAGTGGGCACCAAGTTCCTCTTTGTGGGGATGAAAAAAAAGTACTAAGCCCGACAGTGACAGTAGCAGGACTGTGAGTGTACTAAAAGCCACTGAACTGGACACGCTGAAAGGGCGAACTTCACGGTACGTGACGTGTAAGTCAATAAAGCTATTATCGAAAAGTGCGCTCAGGGCTTCCCTGGTGGCTCAGTGGTAAAGAATCCATCTGCCGAAGCAGGAGACACGGGTTCAGTCCCTGATCTGGGAAGATCCCACTGGCTGTGGGGCAGCTAGGCCTGTGTGCCACAGCTACTGCGCCGGTGCTCTAGAGCCTGGGAGCCGCAACTCCAGAAGCCCGCGTGCCCGAGAGCCTGTGCTCAGCAACAAGAAAGGCCACCATAGTGAGAAGCCTGCGCACCGCAGTGAAGAATAGCCCCCCTCATCACAACTAGAGAAAGCCTGTGCGAAGTATCAAAGACCTCATGTAGCCAAACACAGGCAAACAAACAAACAGTCTCTGATATCGGGTGACTCCAACTAAATGCTCAAGATCTGAGTAACATATTTTAGACTCCTGGCCTCTGAGACCTTTATTCCAAGGACACCCTGGCCCCCCTCTCTTGTTCCACTCCTTCCCACGCTTTCCCTGCTCAAATCTTCTTTTCAGAGACAGCCTACTTATCCTATCCCAACTAACTGGAAAATCTGGTCCCTTCCAAGGAAAGCTTTTTGTTGACACAGTTACTCCTCCAGGCAGGAGTAACTGTTCTCTCAGCACCTAATATACAAATGTCTAAAGCGTTTTTGCTGACACTAGAGTGCAGTAGTCGCGTCTCTGCTGTGCACACTGTGAGCTTGTCTCGCTAAGTTTTATATTCAGTTATGAGCACAGTGGACTGCTAGTGAGTTTTCAAAAGATGTTGAGTAAAGGCTTTCTCTTTTGCAAAACTAGCATTTGTACAAATATTTTATAAACAACGTATAAAATGATACTGTCACATATAATTATCTGGTTGAATCTTTTGCAACTGTGACGTTGATGAATGAAACCAGTGAGTCCAAGAAGAGAATTAATTGGGCATTCCTCATTGCATTGCTTCCCTGGTGGCTCAGAGGGTAAAGCATCTGCCTGCAATGCGGGAGACCCTGGGTTCAATCCTTGGGTCCGGGAGATCCCCTGGAGAAGGAAATGGCAATCCACTCCAGTATTCTTGCCTGGAAAACCCCATGGGCGGAGGAGTCGGACACAAATAAGTGACTTCACTTTCTTTCTTTCTTTCTTTCATTGCATCGCTAAAACAAGTTGGGACTTTTCTGTATGGGGTGCAGAAGTTTGTATCTTTATTACTGAACATCTGTAAATGTACTGAGAGTCAACTGTGCAAATCAGCACACGACCTTTACGTAGGTATGTGGATATCTTTTGATATTCATATTTATTCACACACGTTTTTCACAGTAAAGTAGAATAACATAGGCAAGACAATGCCTTTTGTTGCTAGGAGTTCTGCTGGTGAGCATTCTTCTTTAAAAACATAGTCCTATTTCAAGTTTTTGAAGAAAAAGAATAATCCTTTTCTAAGATAGGGGTTGCAAACTCCAATACCAATAAGAGTCATCAACTGAAAAGCATCTTCAAAACAGAGCACCATCTTTCAGGCAAGAAAGCAACAGCAGTGTTTGTCTCCATGAAGGGAACCGAGTGGTGAGGGACAGGTGTAGAAGGAAGACTTCCTTTCCACACAGTGTTTTTATGCCTTTAAAACCTTGAATCAAGCACATTATTTAATCTATAAAATTGGCTTTGTGGTTCCAGCCAACTATCACTATTAAGGAATGCAGGCCTGGCGTTGCCAGATCGGATCTTTCAAAGTTGGAAATGGGAAAACTCACATTTTTATGTAAAACTCATAAGTTTTAAAATGTTGGCTTCATTCAGAACTTAACACATGGGAGGCCAAACAAAACACACGTGTAAGCCATATCTGGTCACAGGCCAACCAGTTTACCATCTCTAATCTAAAACCTATGTGTGGCTTATGATTGCAAAACTATAAATGTACTTTAATGGAGGAAAACTTCAGAATGAAAACTCAGACTGTGGATGAGGTCACTCCCCCTTCCTGCCCTACCATCTCACTGCTATTGCTTTCTTAAACTGCCGCTTCGCCTTCTGGGTCTTCGAAAAGGCAACTAATGTTTGACCAACTAAAACGCAAAACAAGCCACGTTTGATCAACGAATATACCCTTTATCCTAGCATCTGGTCTGTTTTTACAGAGTGAAACATGGCAGGCGGCAGCAATGGGGTCAATGTCAAGTTGCAATTCTTCTAGGCAACCAAAGAGAAGTATGTGAATTATTTCTAGGTGGGCGGAAAAACTCCTCCCCCC
>SJYA01003747.1:55497-65561 GCA_006410615.1 Neotragus moschatus | reverse complement strand
TCCTGCCAGTTGATAGACCTTTGATTGTTAGTGCCATGGTTGACACTCGGATTTTTCCTTTGATCATCATTGTACCCCCAATACCTAGCACATGGTCTGACACTTAGGAAATGTCCCATGAATGTTTGTGGCCTCACTGGAAACTTTGTGATACTCTCTAAGAACTGGATATGTTTCTGCTTTGGGAAAGAAGACCAGAGATCTCCCATACATGCTTCAGACACTGGTGTCAAGACCAGCTCCTGTTGGTCATAACTACTAGTCATGATTGATAGTGAGTGCTAGAACATGAGAGCTTGGCAATCCTTAGAAATCAAGTCAAATCCTCTCAAGTCACAGATGAGGAAACTGAGCAAAATCCTTACCCAAAGCTAGTTAGAGGCTCAGGAGTCCTCTGCAGTGCCCTTTCCACCTCCTGAGTCTGGTCAGCAGTCTGGAAATTCACAAATGTCCCATGAAACTGCGTCATGACTCTAAGACTATTTTCTATTTGATGTATGAGAGCCAGGAAATTTGTAGTTGGAAAATTGCATACAGTTTTTTCTTAAGCTGGAGATGGAAACGTTAATATTTGGGAAGATTAGCCTTTTGTTCTAGAAGACCCATTTGAATGGCTCCTTTGGGTGTATGGAGCAGCATCCGTGTATGCCAGGGAAACTGGAGCGTGGTTGCTGGAAGCAGTGTTGACCTGATGAAGATGGAAAGCCTGAAAGAAAATTTTGGGTGGGTGGTTGGAGGGTAGGGTTTGGGGGGCAGCGGTTTGGGGGAGATGGGAAGGCTGGAGGAGGAAGGTCCTCAGGAATCACATGTATGCATCCTGCCCTTCCTGCTTCCCACTTGATTTTACTTTACCCAAGTTCTCGCTTTTCCTTATACAAGGAAATGATGCTAGTGTTGGTGTAGTCACGGTGGTGAAGAGGTGGGGAGTTGAGGGTTGTTTTCAGAAAAATGGAACAGAGAGAAGACTCTAGGGCATGAGGTTTGGTCTTTAACTTGGCTTGGAAATGGAAACTGAGACACAGGATATCCTTTTGTAGAAAATGGACACATTAAGGCTTGGAAGCAGAAGGCCCGTTACAGCCTGTTCAGAAGAGGGGCCTGCTCTGGGATCCCAGAGCTGGAGGTCGGGCCTCTGCACAGAGGTGCTATTCTGGTTTACCCACCTTGGGGTGATGTTCAAGGTCCCCTGGCTGGTCCACATGCTGCCCTCAGCTCTGGTCTCACCATCACTAGAGGTGAACTTCAGTGTGGACAGGAATGTAGCTAGGTTGTTGCTGGGGAGGCCGACCCCATAGAACACATGGGAGGGGTGCCCACCAGAAGCAGGAAGGACAGGGTGCGTAGATGTGATTCCTGAGGACCTTGGCGACTTGGGAAAGAGGACATGACCTTCTGGTCAAACAGGAGGGGCTCAGAGGTGCTGCTCCTTGTGCAGCGAGTGTCAGCGAGCCTTTGTCCCCATGGGCTGAGACATTCCAGGTACACACACCAGAGCATCTCTTGCTCCCTCTTGGCTCAAAATGCTTCCCTTGCATCATTCTTTTATTTATTTTTCTTTCATATTATCAGGGTAAGAGAGCTGCCATAGCTCAGTCACCATGGGAACTAATGCCCAACCTCTTCTTTTGTATGAGTTTTACCCAGATTGTTTTTCCCTTCTCCAGGGGATCTTCTCAACCCAGGGACTGAATCCAGGTCTCCCACGTTGCCGGCAGATTCTTTACCAGCTGAGCCCCAAGGGAAGCCCAGGGATGGGGAAACAGTAGAAACAGTGAGAGACTTTATTCTTTTGGGCTCCAAAATCACTGCAGATGGTGACTGTAGCCCTGAAATTAAAAGACACTTGCTTATTGGAAGAAAAGCTACAACCAACCTAGGCAGCATATTAAAAAGCATAGACATTACTTTGCTGACAAAGGTCCGTCTAGTCAAAGCTATGTTTNCCTTTGTCCCCATGGGCTGAGACATTCCAGGTACACACACCAGAGCATCTCTTGCTCCCTCTTGGCTCAAAATGCTTCCCTTGCATCATTCTTTTATTTATTTTTCTTTCATATTATCAGGGTAAGAGAGCTGCCATAGCTCAGTCACCATGGGAACTAATGCCCAACCTCTTCTTTTGTATGAGTTTTACCCAGATTGTTTTTCCCTTCTCCAGGGGATCTTCTCAACCCAGGGACTGAATCCAGGTCTCCCACGTTGCCGGCAGATTCTTTACCAGCTGAGCCCCAAGGGAAGCCCAGGGATGGGGAAACAGTAGAAACAGTGAGAGACTTTATTCTTTTGGGCTCCAAAATCACTGCAGATGGTGACTGTAGCCCTGAAATTAAAAGACACTTGCTTATTGGAAGAAAAGCTACAACCAACCTAGGCAGCATATTAAAAAGCATAGACATTACTTTGCTGACAAAGGTCCGTCTAGTCAAAGCTATGTTTTTTTTCCAGCAGTCATGTATGGATGTGAGAGTTGGACTATAAAGAAAGCTGAGCACCGAAGAACTGATGCTTTTGAACTGTGGTGTTGGAGAAGACTCTTGAGGGTCTTCTCAAGCCAGTCAATCCTAAAGGAAATCAGTCCTGAATATTCATTGGAAGGACTGATGCTGAGGTTGAAACTCTAGTACTTTGGCCACCTGGTGAGAACTGACTCCTTGGAAAAGATCCTGATGATTGGAAAAATTGAAGACAGGAGAAGGGGACAACAGAGGATAAGATGGTTGGACAGCATCATCAACTTGATGAGCCTGAGTTTGGGTAAACTCCAGGAGCTGATGATGGACAGGGAGGCCTGGTGTGCTGCAGTCCATGAGGTCACAAAGAGTCAGACCCGACTGAGCAACTGAACGGAATTGAACTACCCAGATTGTCTATTTAGTCTTCAACTGTCCCAGGCTTAGACTTGCCATGATTAGTATGATCTGCTTGTGACACCATGGGGCAGGCAAGAAGGCAGGGGGCAGGACTGTGCCTGGCATGAGAGCTCCCCTGGGTCAAGGGCCAGAGATGGGGGAACCGAGATGCAGCCTGCCCAGTTTGGGACCAGCACCCAGGCAGCACTTCTGTGGATGATGATGGAGGCCAGCTGGCCTCTGGGGCTATAGGCAGATGCCAAGACCAAAGGAGACCGGGGAACCCCTGCTTAGTATCCAGTTTTGGATATAGCAGAGACTAAGGAGAGAAAGGCAGCTTCCTGTCTTGGCTGGGATTGGCTCCAGATCTGGGTGGCGGTAGGGAGAGGGGAACCCCAGTACTCAGCCTATAGGAGAAGGGAAGGCAGAGACAGGGGAAGGGAGGGATAGGCCTGGCACTCACAATTCTGGGGAGTCCTTGTCTATTTCTGTGTATTTGCTTAATAAGTACCACAGAGCAGGGTTAGGGAAAATGAGGGCCAGGCCAGGCTAGTGCTAATTCTGCTTAGAGTTTCTCACAGACTTGGAAGACCAAACCTGGCCTCTGTTTGTCAGCCTTCCAGAATCTTCTTAAGCAGGAGCAGGAGTGGAGGGTGAGAGGCAGCTGAAAGCAGATCTGGAGGCATCTGTGCTAATTTCTCTTCCCAGATAAAGGGCACTTCCAGGGCCTCAGAACTTTCTGTGGCCTTCCCCTTGTGCACGGTGTGGAAAATTGCATTCTCCTGCACTCAAGGCAGCCGAGGAGAGCATGCTTTGCGCCGGGGCCCTGTTCATGTCTCTTTGTCAATTCCTCCGTGACAGCTGCAGACTGGGAGACCACACTTCAATTATGTACCCAGCAGGTGAGAGTGCTTGGGCAGGGGCCATCTCGGGCGAGATCAAGGAGGTAATTCATCCTTTTTACACACCCGCGGGCCGAGGGAGGATTGTGCATACAGACTGTGGCCATGGGCTGAGAGCAGCGAGGAAAGAGGCGGGTGGGAGGGAGAGAGGACAGGGGAATTGAGAGCCAAGAGGATGATCACACAGCTGCGGGGCATGGACTTGTCGAACCATCCATCTCCTGCTCTCTCTCACTCATCCCATCATTCCTGGCATTTCCACAAAGGACAATTTGTACATCAGAGATACCAAGAAGGTATCTGGAAGGGTGCTTCCTGGAAGGGTGGACGCCTGTGATGGGGCTGTTGGGTGGAGCAGAATTTTTCCCACCTCACCACTGGCTTCATCCTTTGGGTTCAGCTAACTATGGTTTTTGCAACCTTCAAAAGATAAGAGGTGAGGCTGGCTGGAGGTGCCGGCCTTGACCCCCACCCCCAGGGAGACCAGAATGATTCAACTGCCCAAGGTCAGCTGCATTTTAGGAAGAGAATGAGTCACAGGAAGCTGCCAGGCTGTCTTTTTGCTGCTCAAAGAAGGTCGACCCATTGGAGTGCGTTGGGGGTGGATGTGGGTGGCAGGTGGGGACACTCTGACCCTCCCAGCCTTGAAGTCACCCAGGAGAGCAGCAGGTAGGGCAGGATCTTGGCAGCTGCTGTTGCTGTTCCCTGGGCTGTGAGAGCCTTGCCTTGGAGCCCAAGTACCCCAGGGCACTTGGACCTTTGTACAGTGACCGTGGGGTGGAAGCAAGCATGGTGGACAATAGCCACTGGCTGCAAACTCTGTCTCCCCTGGGGTGCAGTTGCTTGGGAGAGTCTCTGAAGCTCACACATTCCTGGAAATGTCTGTCCCCAGAGGTTCCACACCTCAAACCCTGGACTCCAGGGGGACCTTTCCCAATCTGTGGAACCAGGAGTCCAGGCTGCCAGCACCTCAGCTCCTCTTCCTGACTTCAAGGGGGCCCCTTCTTTCCTCTACCCTGGCCGCATTTCTTGGGGTCTCCCAGTTCCCAGGTCCCTGCATCCCCAGTAGCCTCTCAGCTTACTGCTCCAGGGGAACCTCTCGGAAGAGCTCCCCAGCTTTCTGGCTTTGAAGCTCCAGCTTGTCCAAAGCTGAGCAACTTGGGCCTTCGAGCCAAGGCCCTGAGCCAGAGTTGCTGCCTTCATTTTCCATCCTGATCGCAGAGATGGTGGCTGCTCCTTCTCGGCCCTTCCTTTGCTCATCCGGGCTCTCTGCCCCCTGAGTGCTGGTGAACAGGGTGCTCCCAGCAGAAACTTGAAGTCCCCTCCTCCTGCCGCCAGGCTCCTGGCAGAGCTGCATTCCATGGCGGTTGCCATGGTTGACAGAAGTAATGATGAACTTGAGCCAGGGAAGCCTCTGGGGAAATGTGAAAGATACTCCTGGGGTTGTTGCAGGAAGAGGGACCCCTTCCAGGGCCCGAAACTGGGCTCTTGTCTAACACTCGGAAATGAATTGTCCGAAGAGACACGTGCTGACAAAGCAAGAGATTTTATTGGGAAACACAACCTGAAGCTGAGGTTGTGTGTCTGGCTGGTGGAGAGCAGTAGGGTAAAGGAACCCAGGAGAACAGCTCTGCCGCGTGGCTTGCTGTCTTGGGTTTTATGGTGATGGGATTAGTTTCCGGGTGGCCTTTGGCCAATCATTCTAATTCAGAGTCTTTCCTGGTGGTGCACACATCACTTAGCCAAGATGGATGCTAGCAAGAGGGATTCCGGGAAGTGGACGGACACGCAGTGTCTCCTTTAGACCTTTCCCGAACTCTTCGGTTGGTGGTGGCTTATTAGTTCCATATTCCTTATCGGGACCGCCTGTCATAAAGCAACGCATGCAAATGGTTACTATGGTGCCTGGCCAGGGTGGGCGGTTTCAATCAGTGTGCTTCCCCTAACAGGATGACATCATCAGGACTGGAGCCTCCCCTTGAACGCTTCATTTATGGAGTGAATCCTTGCTGATGGCTTTCCCAAATGGAGGGAGGCTATGGTACAGAGTAAAGTTAAGTCAGAAAGAGAAAAACAAATATTGTATATGAATGCGTATACATGGCATCTAGAAAGAAGGTACTGATGCACCCTGTTTGCAGGGCAGCAATGGAGATACAGACACAGAGAACAGACTGTGGACACAGGGAGGGGTAGGAACGAGAGGGTGGGATGAATGAACAGAGGAGCATGGAAACATACACACCAACATAGGTAAAATAGAGAGCTAGTGGGAATTTGTTGTATGACTCCGGGAACTCAAACCAGGGCTCTGTGACAACTAGAGGGGTGAGATGGGGTGAGAGGTGGGAGGGAGGGTCCAGAGGGAGGGGACATATGTATACCTATGGCTGATCCACATGGATGAATGGCAGAAACCAACACCATTTTATAACTCTCCTTCAATTAAAAATAAATAAAATTTTTTTAAATGGCATAAAGTTATTCTCCCTTATAGTCTTGAAGTAAAACACCACCCTGCCAATATCTTGGTTTTGGGTGTATGGCCTGTAAATTCTGAAAGAATAGCTTTATGCTATTTTAAGCCATCAAGTTTTTGGTAATTCTTTACAAAAATTTTAGGAGCTAAAACATATACCAGTAAGCTTTTTACATTCTGTTACATTAAAATCAGATGATCTATTAAAAAAAATAAACAGTGGGATCAAGGCCCACTGTTTGTCAACTACCTTGAGCAAATTGTATTTGTCCTGCTCCGTCTGGGGGCAATTAGCTGCCTCATTTCATCTGGCGACCTTTGCTCTCTGTAGCCTACTGAGAACACTGGCCGCACTGATTTTGCTCCTCCATCTTCATCTCCTTGCCCACCTCCCCTCATGCTGCTTTTCTTGGTCCAGGAGTATTTGGGCTTCAAGGGAGCATGGAAAGTCTGGTTAGAATGGAGGGAGCCTCAAAGTGGACCAGCATAGTCTTCTCTTCCGGGAATGTTCCCAGGCTTGAAGCTGAGGTTGTGTGTCCCCCATCAAGGTTCCACAGCAAGTGAACCAGGACGCTTGACTCTGCTTCCCAAGACACAGGCATTCCAGTGAGCTGA
Organism: Neotragus moschatus; assembly: GCA_006410615.1. Lineage (NCBI taxonomy): Eukaryota > Metazoa > Chordata > Mammalia > Artiodactyla > Bovidae > Neotragus > Neotragus moschatus. Next base: position 58,716 of record SJYA01003747.1, on the reverse strand, counting down.
GAGCTGGCTCCAAGTGCTATAGAGGGGTCACTGAGGTCGCTGGGAGCTTTCACTGCTCTTCAGGAAAAATGGAGACAACAAAAGGCATGTAGCATTTTTGATAAGTCTAATTTTCTTTGGTTGAGATTTCTGCTCTTATCCTGTGATTATGTTCTTCCCATTTTGTGGTGTTAACAAGTCATTTAAAAATGAAATGATGGTGATAATAGGATTTATTTTTAATGTGCTTATTTGGCAAAATGTAAAGTTGGCAATCCTGTGTCGATCTACCCTCCCCCAAATTATTTTGAAATTTTCTTGGCATGTGACAAGTCAGAGTCTGGGAGCGGGGGAGAGAGAAGCTACATTGCTACTTTAGAAGCTGGTACAGTGGGTAAGAGCCTGAGGGGGCTCAGGACAGGCCACCCCCAAGAAGGCCCCTTGGCACAGTGAACATTTCAGGCTGTAGGAATTTGAGAGCCCACAGGGGCAGGAAGAAATCTTTGACCTGCCCTGAAGTGGGTCATAGGCCCTCGTGTGAGAGGTGCCCTCTCTGTGTGGAGGACAAGGAGCATCCTTATCTCCAAAGATGGAGGGGTGCTGAGAAGAAGCCGAATGGGCAGGCCCTGCTAAGCTTTCACCCAGCTTCCTACCCTCAGCTCATGCCCTTTGTTCTATCACATTTTCCCCATGACTTTCGTCTCTTCACCAAACCTAGCATGCAAACATGCAGGCTTAACCATTTCTTTGGGTCTTTATTTCCTTAGGAAGTTTCTCATGCCACGTGATATTTATACGAAATAAATTTATATGTTTTCTCTTGTTCATCTGTTACAGAGACCCAGCCATGGTCCTAAGATGGGCAGAGGATAGAAAGATCTTTTTCCTCCCCTACACACCTCACTCTGGAGCCAGACAGTCTTGGCTCTCACAAGGCTCCCGCATGTATTAGTTATTCGGCCTCTGGGCTTTACGTTCCTAATCTGTGAAACAGGAGTCATACAGTACCTACCTGGTGGGGTTGTAATGAGTTTACATGCTCTCTGTTACTACTTCTAAATATTTTCATTAAAGATACGATTTCCTTGTCCGCGAAGAGCTTTAATTCCAAACATTCTATACAGGAGAAGTGGAATGTTTTCCCCCAGCTGGTTAATCCAATCTCTCTCATACTTCTTTACCATTTAGGGCTTGAAAGGAAGAGGCAAAAAGTAAGAGATGGAAAGGAGAAAAAGGCAGGAGGATGCTCAGGAGTTGTTAGAGATGTGGGTTCAATCCCTGGGTCAGGAAGATCCACCGGAGTAGGAAAGGGCAACCCACTCCAGTATTCCATGGAACAGAGGAACCTGGTGGGCTGCAGTCCATGGGGTCTCAAAGAGTTGGACACGACTGAGTGGCTGAGCACACAAAGTTATGGGGTCAACAGAAAAGCATCTCTGAAAGATAGTTTTTAGCAATATTGATCCAAACCATTTTCTTTCCATTTCACCTAGCAGTTCATTTCTTGGAAATTATTCTATAGACAAATTTACACTTATGCTTAAAGATATATGAACAAGTGGGCTTCCCTGGTAACTCAGCTGGTAAAGAATCCACCTGCAATGCAGGAGACCTGGGTTGGATCCCTGGGTTGGGAAGATTCCCTGGAGAAGGAAATGGCCTGTAAGATCCCATGGACAGAGGATCCTGGTAGGCTACAGTCCATGGGATCGCAAAGAGTCAGACATGACTGAGCTACTTCACTGTATGTGGAGTGAAATCATGCAACTTGACAATAACAAGGCATATCTACATGGCTATATGAAACAGTCTCCAAGATAATTAAGTTAAAAAAGAAAAGGAAAGGAAACAAAGGATAAGAAGAAGATGACAACTGTGCTAACTGTTCTTTTTGTCTTTTATGGGAAAATATATAAACATATATTCCTGTCCATGCAAAAACTATCTCTGGAAGGATTCCCAAGAAACTTGTATTACGGTCTGCCTCTGGTGAAAAAGGAGGGATCTAGGAGATCCAACATGGGAGTGTTACTTTCCATTGTTGTTATTTTTCATCTTATTTGATTTTTTACCATGTGCATGTATGACACCATATCAAAATACTGAGTGAATGAGGGAAGTTGCTCAGTCATGTCTGACTCTTTGCGATCCCATGGACTGTAGCCTACCAGGCTCCTCCATCCGTGGAATTTTCCAGGCAAGAGTACTGGAGTGAGTTGCCATTTCCTTCTCCAGGGGGTCTTCCCAACCCACAGATCGAACTCAGGTCTCCTACATTGCAGACACTTTACTGTCTGAGCCACCAGGGAAGCCCTCATAGCTTCCCTCATAGCTATGGGCTTCCTCATAGCTCAGTTGGTAAAGAATCTGCCTGCAACACAGGAGACCCTGGTTTGATCCCTGGGTTGGAAAGATCTGCTGGAGAAGCGATAGACTACCCACTCCAAAAATGAAAAGATATAAGCATCTGAATGCAGAGTTCCAAAGAATAGCAAGAAGAGATAAGAAAGCCTTCCTCAGCGATCAATGCAAAGAAATAGAAGAAAACAACAGAATGGGAAAGACAAGAGATTTCTTCAAGAAAATTAGAGATACCAAGGGAACGTTTCATGCAAAGATGGGCTCAATAAAGGACATAAATGATATGGACCTAACAGAAGCAAAAGATATTAAGAAGAGTTGGCAAGAATACACAGAAGAACTGTACAAAAAAGATCTTCATGACCTAGATCATCACGATGGTATGATCATTCACCTAGAGCCGGACATCCTGGAATGTGAAGTCAAGTGGGCCTTAGAAAGCGTCACTAGGAACAAAGCTAGTGGAAGTGATGGAGTTCCAGTTGAGCGATTTCAAATCCTGAAAGTGCTGCACTCAATATGCCAGCAAATTTGGAAGACTCAGCAGTGGCCACAGGACTGGGAAAGGTCAGTTTTTATTCCAATCCCAAAGAAAGGCAATGCCAAAAATGCTCAAACTACCGCACAATTGCACTCATCTCACACACTAGCAAAGTAATCCTCAAAATTCTCCAAGCCAGGCTTCAGCAGCACATGAACCGTGAACTTCCAGGTGTTCAAGCTGGTTTTAGAAAAGGCAGAGGAACCAGAGATCAAATTGCCAACATCCACTGGATCATAGAAAAAGCAAGAGAGTTCCAGAAAAACATCTATTTCTGCTTTATTGACTATGCCAAAGCCTTTGACTGTGTGGATCACAATCGACTATGGAAAATTCTG
>SJYA01003747.1:0-53415 GCA_006410615.1 Neotragus moschatus | reverse complement strand
CGGGGTATCTTGAGAGTCACGTGTGAGGCGCAGAGTAAGTCAGATGCCGCATCTGAGTAAATCCCAGAGCGTCCCCTTGAATCCTGGGCCCTTCACAGGAGACACTCCGGGTCGGCTCTGGTTTGCCTCCCTCATCCAGTCCCCGCACCCTGCTCACCGTGGAATCTCTCACCCTGGTCCCCTCAGGCAGCCCAGCAAATCATCGAGCTTCAGGAGGCTGCTCAGATTAACGCAGGCCTGCAGCCCACCAACCTGGGCAGGAACAACAGCCTGCACGACATGAAGACGGTGGTGAAGACGTGGCGGAACCGGCTGCCCATCGTGTCGGACGACCTGTCCCACTGGAGCAGCGTGTTCATGTGGCGGCAGCACCATTACCAGGGTAAACCCGCCTGGTCCGGCATGCCTCCACCATGTAATTTTCCAGACACCCACTGTTCTGGTTCCATGTCTCAGTTGTGTCTTTCTGTTTGTTCTTTCTTTTACCGAATCTTCTGTTTCCTGGCAGGTGTGGTAGAGGCGGTTGGTATGATGAGGGTAAAGATGAAGGTGGTGAAAGAGGGGAAGAATCTCCCTCCCTGCTTGTTGCCTTTCTCCACCCAGGACAGACTTGCTGCCAGACAGCTGCCTGTTGGCACCAGGGGCGCGGACCAGCGGGATTAGAGCTCTGGGTCGTGGCCCTTTGGTTCTGAAGGCGCCCCTACTCCTAAGACCTGCTCTCGGGCGGCTGGGTGGAGCCTTGCTCAGCTTCCCTGGGCCCCTCTGCTGCTTTGCCTAGACCTGCCAGGCCTCTTTATGCAGAGCAGCCTCAGCCAAGAGGGTAACTCTCCACTGAGGACTTAGTGCTGCTTAGGGCACACCCTTCTGCTGCAGATGTGAGGGAGAGCAAGCGGGCTGATGCCGAGCTCCCGTGTTCATAAGCCACCCTCTGTGTGTTTTCCATTTTTTATTTAAGCCTTAACCTGAGAAATGTCTGACGTGGGCTGAATGTCACTCTTTTCCTCTCCAGCTATCGTGACTGCGTATGAGAACAGTGCTCAGCACGACCCAAGCTCAAACAATGCCATGCTTGGGGTGCACGCGTCGGCGTCAGCAATCATCCAGTATGGGAAGATTGCCCGGAAGCAGGGCCTGGTCAACGTGGCTCTGGATATATTAAGTCGTATCCACACCATTCCCACCGTCCCTATTGTGGACTGCTTCCAGAAGATTCGGCAGCAGGTCAAATGCTACCTCCAGCTGGCAGGCGTCATGGGCAAGAACGAGTGTATGCAGGTAGGGTGCCCAGTGGACCCAGTGCCCGTCCTTGCCCGGGCAGTGAGCGTCCCTGGGCCAGCTCCGGGCCCAGACGACAGGGAAAGGGACTGGGCCGCTTCAGGACTCCTTGGTTCTGCCAGAACGAGAAAGGGACAGGAAGCCACTTGAGTATTTGAATTATATGCCACGGTCTCCAATCTGCCATATACTTGGGTAATGCAGTTACAGAACGAAAACTAAAAATTGCAGGACTGTGAGGGTATATGGTGGATTTGGGCTATGTTCAGAGGAAAATTAATAACAAAACAATGAAACTGACAAGATATCTAAAGCTTTGGAAAAAACAATACCATTAAGGGTCTGGAACTGGATTTGTGTCTAGTGATTCAGTTTAAATACTCCTTTTGGTCAACAGATATTCTAGGTAGGCAAGCCTCATCAGTTTAAAACATATTTGTCAGTGGCCTTTAGGACTTAACTGCCCAGATCAATATTTTAATGAGGTTTTCAATGAGTGTCTAGCAAGTTCAAGAACCTTTCTGTTTTTACAAACAGGGCCTTGAAGTTATTGAATCTACAAACTTAAAATACTTCACGAAAGAGATGACGGCTGAATTTTATGCACTGAAGGGGATGTTCTTGGCTCAGATTAACAAGTATGTATGTTATATAGGTGGTGGATGAGAGAAAGACTCATCAGAGTCTTTAAATAGTTGTTTGTAACTTACAAGCAACGTGAAGGTGAAGCTAGAAATTGACATGAGTTGGCATCAGACATGGTGTTCAGCTTTTGTATCTCTAGGAAAGTAGTAACTTGCAGCAGGACCAGAAAGCTGGCTTGAGCGTGGCACTTTTTAACTATGAGTTGCTTGACCATGGAACTGTCAGTAATGGTTTCATTGCCTCATTTTCTCAGTGTGCCATCTTGGGAATAGAGTTGATCCTTTTTATGGAGATTTAGAGGAGGGGTCAATCAGCTGAAAACCAGTATGGTGGGTCCTCAAAAAACTGTAAACAAAGAATTATGTCCCAGCAATTCCACTCCTAGGTATTTATGGAAAAGAGCTGAAAACAGGAGCTCAAGCAGGTAGTCATTCATGAAGGTTCACAGAGTTCTGTTTACAGAATATTGAAACTACTCAAATGACTGGACAAGCAGAATGTGGCGTGTACAAGCAGTAGAGTATTATCCAGCATGAAAAAAGAATGGAGTGGCGTTTTCTTTACTATGTTGCTGTGCTTAGTCACTCAGTTGTGTCCGACTCTTTGAGACCCCATGGACTGTAGCCCGCCAGGCTCCTCTGTCCATGGGGATTCTCCAGGCAAGAACACTGGAGTGGGTTGCCGTGCCCTCCTCCAGGGGATCTTCCCAACCCAGGTATCGAAACCACGTCTCTGGCATTGCGGGCGGATTCTTTACCGTCTGAGCCACTAGGAAATAAGTAACTTTTATTTACTAGTAAGAATTAAAAGCCTTTTTTAACAGAAAGTGACCCCTTGAATGACCTGAAAAATTCCATGCTCCATCACTGGCAGAGGGGGCCAGGCTTTCTGTGGTGAGCAGATTGTGTGATGAAGAACGTTGCTGAATTCTCTTCTGAAATCTTTGATCCAGGAGTTCAGCCATGGCTCATATGTGGACAGACATGAGTTTTATAATGAAAGCTCAAGCGCAGAATAATAAAACGTACAACCATGGTTTTTAAAACTGTAAGATATTCCATTTCAAAGATGCTATAGCTCTGGTAGTCTGAATTTTTTCTTATCTGTTGAAACGATTGTTATATGAAAATTACCACAAATAAGCCTAGTAAATCTGAATTCAAATAGCAGATCTGTGACATTTTAGTCAATGATTTATTTCATGCTTTGAAAATGTTACCTTCATTAGAAGTGTGTTTAATATTTTTTCTTTGCACGTTTATAAATTCCCTATTAAGTTTTACCTAAGCCAATCTGATGCTTAAATGACTTTAAATACCAACAATATTAAGAATATAGCTAACATTTTTCTAAATGATCAAAGCTTTGCACCCCTTCACTTTGGGCTTCGCTGGTGGCTCAGATGGTAAAGAATCTGCCTGCAGTGGAGACCCAGGCTGATCCCTGGGTCGGGAAGATCCCCTGGAGGAAGAAATGGCAGCCCACTCCAGTATTCTTGCCTAGAGAATCCCATGGACAGTGGAGCCTGGCCGACTACAGTCCATGGGGTTGCAAAGAGTTGGACACAACTGAGTGGCTAACACACACATTCTCTTTCATTTAATCGTGAAATCAAGTCCTTGCAGTTCTCCAGCATACCTCTCAAACATACCCACCCCATGTGCCCTTGACTGCCTCAGTTCAGGCCTCCTGACTGCCTCCAGCTTCTTCACTCTCCCACACATTCTCAGCATGCTCACCAGGTGGTCAGATTTGTGTCTCAGAAGGACCACCCCACTATTCTGCTCAAAACCCTGCCCTGGCTCCTCACTGCTCCCTGGTCTCACTTTTGTGAGCATGGTGGCCCTCGGTGATCTGGCGCACACCCACCTCTCCTGCCCGTCTCCCATCAGAGGGCTTCACGCTAGACTAACCGGCTGTGAGAACTCTGCAGGACTCTCCACGGCCCCCCTTTCTTCATTACCATCCTTTCATCCTGAGTTCTGGTGAACTCCATCATCCCTCACAACCCAGCTCAAACCCCGTCCAACTCCAAAATTAATCACTCCCTCTTCTAAATCTTGTATCATACCTTTTACTTACCACTTGTATTATATAACTGTTTGTTTCTATGCTTGCCTTTTCTATATCACTGTAAACCTTTTGAGACCATGAAAGCAGTTTTGTGTTCATTAAACCAAATTGTCTTTGCTTCAACACTAAGTAATTGGGAGCAGGGATGGGATGTTTCCAGGGCGATCACAGTGGCCGAGATGCTGCTGCTTCTCCACAGCAGACATAAACCTCGTGTCTCTTTGATCACAGGGGTCACCAGACCCTCTTGGATTAGCATACATAACACGGCTCTTAGATATGGGTTGAGTATTTCTGACTGTGCAAGATGTGTGCATTATGTTTTACTTTAAACCTTTTGGCAGGGGTGGTGGTCGTTGAGTTGCAAAGTCATGTCTGACTCTCTCGTGACCTCATGGACCATAGCCCGCCAGGCTCCTCTGTCCATGGGATTTCCCAGGCAAGGATACTGGGCTGCCATCTCCTCCAGGGAGTGAAGTGTTGACGTGAACGTCAGCGTGGATGAACCTCAAAAACACTTGAGGCTGATTGAAAGAGTGTAGACACAGAAAGTCGCTGTCCGTGGGTCTGTTACTGTGAGATGTGCGGGGGTCAGTCCACGGAGACGGAGCAGCAGCAACTCCACAGGCCGCCAGCGGGCTGGGGGCTGGGGAGTGGGGCTTTGTGGGTCGGGGTTTCCTTGGAGGTGATGACAACATTCGCAGCCTCCGTAGAGGTGGTNTCCGTGGGTCTGTTACTGTGAGATGTGCGGGGGTCAGTCCACGGAGACGGAGCAGCAGCAACTCCACAGGCCGCCAGCGGGCTGGGGGCTGGGGAGTGGGGCTTTGTGGGTCGGGGTTTCCTTGGAGGTGATGACAACATTCGCAGCCTCCGTAGAGGTGGTGGTCACACGGCGTTTTAGATGTGCCAGCCGCCACCGAATTAGCCACTTTACCACAGTCGGTCTTCTGTTCCGTGGTGTTCACAGTCTCAATTGGTGTCCTCCCAGGTCCGAGGAAGCGAACAAAGCGTTCTCCGCGGCCGTGCAGATGCACGACGTGCTGGTGAAGGCCTGGGCCATGTGGGGCGACTACCTGGAGAGCATCTTTGTCAAGGAGCGGCAGCTGCATCTCGGCGTGTCCGCCATCACCTGCTACCTGCACGCCTGCCGGCACCAGAACGAGAGCAAGTCAAGGAAGTACCTGGCCAAGGTGAGGCCGGAGGGAGCATTCCGGCCGGAGACCTTCCTGGGAGCCCTTAGTGGGATGGAAGCTCAGCGACCTCCTGGTCCGTGCTGGGCATGAGGCAGCACAGAGTCTGTAGGCTCTGTTTAAAGCTGGAAAGTGGAGGCCTGGACGTTTTTGGGGTCAGAGGACTTCTCAGCGGCACAGCCGAACCTGGAGTGTAGGTGTGGGCTCAGGTCCGCTGTGGCTGTGGGCCTCGCACTGGACGGGGCTTCCTGCAGACTGCGAGGGCTCTGCCAGGAGCGCGCCCTGCCGCGCGCCTCAGGCTTTGACCTCTCACTCCCAGGACGGTGCACAGAGGCCAGAGCCGGTCGGCTCTGGTCACGGGTGACGCTGAGTCCCAGGGTTCCTGCAGGGTGAGGTCGTCCCGTGGTACCCCACTGCAGCACTGGTCACAGGGCTGTATCCACGTGTGCCCAGTGGGTGGCTGCTTCAGCCCGAGCACCCTTCCAGCTTGCACCCTCTTGGCTTCCCCGGGAAACACATCCGTACAACCCAGAATCCATTCTTGCAGATAACTTAAGAATAGGTTGTTCCGCTTACTTTGTCCAGTAAAGTTTAGGAGTTTTTAGAATTTCTTGATTTAACGTCAGAGTTTGGATTGAGCGTCCAAGTAGTGAAAGCTGACTGTAGACACAGCCAGACCGCAGTAATGCCGAGAGGCCGCCTCGCCACCCTCCTCCAGGTGTGCTTTCTTGCAGATGAAATAGTTTCAGTCGTCTCTTGGCAGCAGACTGCCAGCAGGGGGTGGCCTCATGCTGGGGTGATGGTGGTCGTCTGAGATCTGAGCAGAAGCCCATTTTGTTCTGGGGAGATCACGAGTGTGGATAACAGGCTGGAGCCCCTTGGGGTCCACGTCACCACTGCCAGCCAGCTGACGAGATCAGTTCACAGTTGGCATTAAAGCTACACTTTGATGAAACTAAATTCTCAGCGTCATTTGTCTGTGAGCTTTATAGCGAAGTTTCATCGCGCAGTTGGGCCTTTTGTCCATGTTTTCCCATGATGCCAGGAAAGGTGCCCTGGGTGGCAGTTTAATGTCGGGGGGACGTCGCCTGACCGGACCCGGAGACTTTGGTTCAGCTCTCTCACTTCCCTTCTGTCTTAGGTGCTGTGGCTTCTGAGTTTTGACGACGACAAGAACACCCTGGCAGATGCTGTGGACAAGTACTGCATCGGTGTGCCGCCCATCCAGTGGCTGGCCTGGATCCCGCAGCTGCTCACCTGTCTGGTCGGCTCCGAGGGAAAACTGCTTTTGAACCTGATTAGCCAGGTGGGAGCTGCAAGGCCTCTTTGGTCACAAAGTGTTTTCCTTCCACATCCTTGTTTCCACGAAGGGAAATGTGCACGCTCAGAGTTTTGAAACTAGGATGGATGGGCAGGTGCACACAGTTAGCTGTCCCTTGAGGTGAAGCAGAAGCGACAGTAGTTGAGCACAGCGGGGTTGGCGGGCAGTGATCTGCTGGACTCATGGCGTCAGGATGCTAACCTCTCTTACGCACGTTGCCGCGTAAGATACATGTAAAGTACGCCTTCTGTTAAAATGCAGGGTCCCTGGTGAGCACGCAGGTTACTGCCCGAGCGCAGTGTCCGGTCAGTGCTCACGGCTGACTCTCCGTCACGGGCTGGACTGGGCGCTCTGAGCCCCAGAAGAAAGCTCAGCGGGCTGTGGGGTCTGTTCCTCTTGGTCCAGCTGTCCGGCTGCGGCTGTTGGAGGCTGACAGTTGTGTGCACTGGGGCAGGCTGGGGGCATTGGGCCTATAGAAAGGCTGTCGTGACCTGTGTTTGAGGTCTGCTCCAGACTGTCCTCCTGCGCAAAGGCTGAGAGGTAGGGGAGGGGCCTAAACAGGGGACACGTGGATACCGTTTAGTCTGGGATTGGTGCCTTTGATGGCACTTTGTTTTATCAAGTTAGAGAGTCCTGTATGTAACCTCTCACACGTGAACTTGTAACCAAGCACCTGGGGGCACGCTGCTCGCTCCCCGTTCACGAACAGCATCTACCCGGCACCCAGAAGTGCTTGCGGCTGTGTTCCTGGCTACCGGTACTTCACTTGGAGTTGATCTGTCAAAGACGTAGATTCTATTTGGTATCATCATTCACTGGACATCTCTTAACATAAGCCAGCCTCCTTGCAGCCAGTGGCCAAGCTGGTAATGTCTGCTCAGCCCTTCTGAAGAAGCTATAGAACTCTAGTTGACCAAAACTGGCATTCCTTACCTAAAAGAAAAGGGCCAGTCCCCTGCGTCCTACAGTTACCCAGAGTGAAGTGACCCGCTAGGGAGCCCTGTCGGCAGCCCGCTCTCAGCTCTGGTGAATGAAGACAACTGTCATTCTGTGTTCTGTGTCATCGGCCTGAGAGGCAGGCACTTGAGTGTCTTTCACCCTCGGGTTAGATCAGACGGCAGTGAGGTTGCTCTGCCAGGAAGAGTCTTGGGTGGGCGAGACTGATGGAATACACCAGGCTGTTCTTGGCTGGGTCTTTTCCGGCTAAACTGGATGTTGGGCTTGCTATTCAGCCCGGCCTCCTGTCTGTGCTAAGTCAGTGGTGTCGGCCAGGTGCGGGCCCCTCCCAACTCGTGACTGGCTCTCTCTGGGCAGGTGGGACGCGTGTATCCCCAGGCTGTATACTTCCCCATCCGGACCCTGTACCTGACGCTGAAGATCGAGCAGCGGGAGCGCTACAAGAGCGGTATGTCTCCTGGGACCGCGCCAGGCCGTGGGCCGGTCCCTGGCACGCCCGAGCCCCCGCCGTCCCAGCGTGGGCACACCCGCAGCTGCCCCCAGCACACCCGAGCCCCGCCATCCCGCGTGGGCCCCTGGCACGCCCNGGGCAGGTGGGACGCGTGTATCCCCAGGCTGTATACTTCCCCATCCGGACCCTGTACCTGACGCTGAAGATCGAGCAGCGGGAGCGCTACAAGAGCGGTATGTCTCCTGGGACCGCGCCAGGCCGTGGGCCGGTCCCTGGCACGCCCGAGCCCCCGCCGTCCCAGCGTGGGCACACCCGCAGCTGCCCCCAGCACACCCGAGCCCCGCCATCCCGCGTGGGCCCCTGGCACGCCCGAGCCCCCGCCGTCCCAGCGTGGGCCCACCCGCAGCTGCCCTCCAGCCCGTGGGCCCGCCTGTGTTCAGCCCACCAGCAGCTGCCCTCCAGCCCGAGTCCCCACCGTCCCAGTGTGGGCCCACCCGCAGCTGCCCTCCAGCCCGAGTCCCCGTTGTCCCAGCATGGGCCCACCCGCAGCTGCCCTCCAGCCCGTGGGCCCGCCTGTGTTCAGACGCTGGGAGGACACTGGGGCGGGAAGACAAGACCTGACCTCCTAGGGTTGCTGGCTCTCCTTCACCATAGTGTGACCAGGTGTTCACCCACTCCAGTGATTCCATCCATACGTGGGAAAATATGTGTGAAACCCAGGGGGCTCAGAGGTAAAGAATCTGTCTGCCAGGACAGGAGCCGTGGGTTCAATCCCTGGGTTGGGAAAATGCCCTGGAGGAGGAAATGGCAACCCACTCCAGTGTTCTTGTCTGGGAAATCTTACAGACAGAGGAAACTGGCCACAGTCCATAGGGTTGCAAAGAGTGGACACAACTGAGTGACTAAACAGAAAACAAAAGCTGACCTTAGCTCACTTGTTACAAGTGCATTCTGACAGACAGTTCAGGTGCCACATACTGTGTTACCAGGAATAGTACCTGCGGCTGTCAGGAGAATCCGCGTAGGAATCAGTTTTACCGGGGACTTCTCTGGTGGTCCAGAGGTTAGGACTTCAAGCTCCCAATGCAGGGGTCACGCATTTGATCCCTGGCCAGGGAACTAAGATCCCATTTCCACATTGTATAGTCTAAAGAAGAAGAAATCAATCTTAACCAAATGTAAAAACTTACTTAAAATAGAAGTTTTTAATCTGTAATGATCACTGTGGTACGTAGAGAAATAACCTACTTAATGGTTTCAGTTACCCATTAAGCATGGTGCTGTAAACAGTGAAAGCACCACTTGCTTCCTGCGTCTTTAATACGTAGACATGCTCACTGCAAGGCCAGAGCCTTTCCAGGAAGGTGACTCTCCTCCCGACGGTGGTGGCAGCTCCCGGTCCTGTGTTGGGTGGGTCTTCGTGCCAGCCTCCTGGCTGGTAGGTAGATTGGAGTTTGGGTCAATTGAAAGTTAAGGGGTTTTGTTCTAAGTGAGCTAAAGCTTTAAAAAAAAATGAGCATCAGGGGTTCTGTAACATTTCTCATGTAGCAGCTAGCTTTGTTTTTAATGTCTTTTGATACCTGTGGTTTGGCTTTCCTTGATGAAAGCACACTTCTAGATTCTTGGAGCTGTAATACAAAGAATGAATTGTGAAATATTTTGCCAGACTTTAAAAAAAAAAAGGCTCAGACTCCCACTGCAGTTAGAGGGAGTCCAGGGAGCCCGCGCCCCCGACCTGGACCGCAGCCCCATGCTCACTTCGTGCCCTCCCCCGTGGGCCTTCTGCTGGCGCTGCACCCGGGCCAGGGCGCCCGCCTCTCAGCCCCTGGCGGCCCCCAGGGTGGGTCCCGCATCTCTGGCGGGGGAGCGCTGGCTCTCCCGCGGGCCGGCGCGGCGCTGACACGGGTGTTGTGTGTGTCGCTCTCAGACTCCGGACAGCAGCAGCCCAGCTCGGCGGGCAGCCAGCCCCACTCAGCGCCGGACCCGGGGCCCATCCGGGCCACAGCGCCCATGTGGCGCTGCAGCCGCATCATGCACATGCAGCGGGAGCTGCACCCGACGCTGCTGTCCTCCCTGGAAGGCATCGTCGACCAGATGGTCTGGTTCCGCGAGAACTGGCACGAGGAGGTACGCGCGCGGGCCTGCGGGCGGCTCGCCCGTCTCGCTGCGCTGGCGGATGGGGCCACAGAGGCTCCACGGCCACACCCTGCCGCCGCCGCCGCCGAAGCAGACGGCTTCACGAAGGCGGCATCAGGGACAGCCTTGCTGCCCTTAGAACGCTCCTTTTGTTCCCTTGTCTGAACCTAGCGGCTGAAGTCCCACCACTGGCCAAGGAGCAGCGGGATGTGGGCAGAGGTCATCTCGGGGGTCATCGTCTCCAGGGGCCAGAGCCGGTTCTCGGGCCGCCACCTCAGTGGTGGTGATAAATAGTCATTGTTTGTTGTCTGGTTGGCCACGAGGCCCCCTCGTTAGTGCTGTGTTACTCTGTGTGTGTGCACAGTACACAGACGTGACCGGAAATAGGCTTTTCCTTGAACAACAGAGGGGCGTGTGCGCCGTGCAAAGGGTGGGGTTGTGGGTCTTTTTCTTTTGTTAACGTGCGGGACAGCTGTTCCTTGCTGTTGAGAACGCAGCTTGTGGCGTGAGTGTCCGAGGCGCCCCCACTCTGGCACCCCGAGAGCTTTGTCCATGGAGGGGCCGGCCGGGCAGGTGCGCAGTGGGTGGGGGACAGCTTGCTCGAGTGCAGAGCTCTGTTGTGCGAGCCCACCGTGCCTCTGTCCCCCAGGTCCTCAGGCAGCTCCAGCAGGGCCTGGCCAAGTGCCACTCCGTGGCGTTTGAGAAGAGCGGAGCGGTGTCGGACGCCAAGATCACGCCACACACCCTCAACTTCGTCAAGAAGCTGGTGAGCACGTTTGGGGTGGGCCTGGAGAACGTGTCCAACGTGTCCACCATGTTCTCCAGCGCTGCCTCTGAGTCCCTGGCCCGGCGCGCCCAGGCCACCGCCCAGGACCCCGTCTTCCAGAAGCTGAAGGGCCAGTTCACCACCGGTGAGTTCTGACCCAGGGAAGCGGCCCCTCACCCTGCTCCTCAGTCCTGCCCATCCTGGTTAACCACCTCCGTTGCTTTTCTGGAACGCAGCACCAGGTGGGCGGGTTAGACTATAAGGAAACGGGACACTCCCTGCCTTGAGATCGCACAGCCTTCCCTCCAGAAAAATGTCAGAGAATCGGAGCCGAGGTAGACACAGGGTTTTAGGACGAGGTCCCACCGCCTGCCAGGTTTTTGTGGAAGACTGGACAGGGTCAGGTGAGGCAGTAAGACACGAAGGTGCCGGCCCCGCGTTGACGGGCAGGGATCCCCCTGGTGGTGGCTCTGGCGTCAGGAGGATGGGGAGGGTCTCTCGTGTTTCCTGGACCCGCGGGAGCATGGATCCGGCTCCACCTGTCTGTGTGGCCTCTTGGTGCCCCTCAGCCCAAGTCCCCATCGGGGATCCCCGTCCCCCGGGCGCACGTGTGGTCCCTCCCTCACGGCAAACAGAGGTGTCTGACATGGAAGTCTTGCGGACGCTGTCCTATACGACTGAGAAGAGGTGATACTTAGTGTATCTGTGTCTACAACCAGACGTAGTCTGAAATAGAGCGTTAGAGGTGGAACACATCTGGATTCTGACGTGAAAAAATGACAGGCGCTGAAACCTGGAAGAGGGCCAGCCTCAAGGCAGTGACCCACCGCCAGCTGCAGTGAGCACCAGACACCCACAGCGAGGCCCCGGCCACGTGCCCCAGGGGGGCTGACCCTGTGTCCGCCCTGGGTTCTGGTCTGGAGAGCGCAGGAGGGTTGCCCCCCCGCCCATAGCAGCATCACAGCCCTGGCTCCAGCTCCACGTCTGTGAGCAGGGGGGAGGCAGCTCCAGAGAATCGGTCCCGAGACGGAAGACTGACCCACGTGCGAGCACTGACAGCCCCAAACGCAAGCCCCCCAGGTGCCCCTCCAAGAAGGGATACACAGTGGCTCTTCCACACTCATAAAGCAGATGAATAGGCGTTAACTGACCCACACGGCAACTTGGATGAACTTCAGAGAAATTGTGCTGAATGCAGAAAGCCGCTCTCAGAAGGACTCCTGCCATGCACTTCTAGATTCTGAAGCCTCTGTGAGGTCACGGTGAAGAGCAGACCAGCAGTGGGCAGGCGTCGGGTGTGGGGAGGCGGCATGGCTCCAAGCTGGTGGATGGGGGGCCTCCTGGATACACAGCGCCCCCACGCATCTCTCGGGTACACACGGGCGCACAGAACACGCACAGGTCACGTGTCTGATTCAGCCCCGTGGGTGGTTCCAATGCCTTGGTTTTGGGAAGGGGTGTGTGGCCCTCCCTGTACGTTTCTTGGCGCTCCTGTGAATACTTATTACAAAATAAAAGTTAACAACAAACAGAAACCCGTTCCAAGAAGATCAGGCCTGGCCTTGATAACAGGTTCCTGCCCCCGAGTTGAGAAGGTGCAACCCTGTGTCCTGGCGGATGGAGACCTGCCTCCCCCATGCTCACCTCGCTAGTCATGGGACTGCTCGTGAGATGGTAAAGGAAAGCCAGAGAAGTGCATCGACTCGTGAAACTGACGACATGTATACACAAACTCACACGTGGGCGTGACAAGTGGAGTTGTGGGAGCAGCCGTGTGTCATGCCCAGAGCTCCGCGCCGTTTATTCCATTCGGCATTTTTATGTGCTGTTTGTTGGAGTCCTGCCCCTCACAGCACTTTTATTACAGACTGGATAGAAAACGCGCCTGTTTCCTCCCTGGGCCGTGCCGGAGTCGTGGTTGTACAGTGAAGTGAAAATCACCCAGGTGACCGAAAATGTTTCTAACCATATTCTGTTTTGCAGATTTTGACTTCAGTGTTCCAGGATCCATGAAGCTTCATAATCTGATTTCCAAACTGAAAAAGTGGATCAAAATCCTGGAGGCTAAAACCAAGCAGCTTCCAAAATTCTTCCTCATTGAAGAGAAGTGCCGGTTTCTGAGCAACTTCTCAGCACAGACGGCTGAGGTGGAAATTCCTGGGGAGTTTCTGATGCCGAAGCCGACACATTACTACATCAAGATTGCTCGGTGAGTGCGCCTGGCCGGCCCGGGGTCACCAACACCATCCCCCAGCAGATGCCTGGGAGATGCTCCAGGGAGACGGGTCAGCGGTTCGCACTGTGATTCCCTCCCCTCTGCCCTTGGGAGAAGACACGGGACTGCCTTTGGATTGGAGTCACGGGCACCTTTCACGGGTCTGGGCGAAGCCATGGGTTCCCTGTCTTGTCTTGAGTCAAGTTTGTGCTTGCTCTCAGAAGAACCTTTTCCGAATGCTTGTAGAACTTGACGAAGCAGAGTTTTGCAGTGTTTTGTATACTCTGAAAGCACAGTATTCAAAACAATCAGACAATGGCGAAATTTTTTAGAGCAAAGCAAGTGGCATCTCATTTAAAATGTAAAGTGAGCTGGACCCTTAACGGGGCGGTCCTCCAAATCGGACTCTGCCGCCCCCCCCACTGTCGCCCGGAGGGTGTGCGGGCCAGTGCACAGGCCCCAGGCTGGCTCATCGGTAGCAGCTCCTCTGTCCCGGGGGCCCAGGCCCTCCCACTTCTGGGGTCCCGGGCATCCTCTGACTGCCGAGGCCTGGCCTTCGGCGCAACTCTGAAATCCCAGCTTTGCCACCCGTCTCCCCTTTTATCCTTCCCACGCTGAAGTGCCCCCGTCCCCGCGAGGCAGGGCGTAGGTAACCAACCACCGCGTCCTGCCGGCGGTCGTCCGGGAAGCTCCGCTCTCAAAGCAGAGGGGCGGAGCGGCCGCGGGGCGTGGTGTCAGCGCCTGGGCTCTCGGCAGGTTCATGCCCCGGGTGGAGATCGTGCAGAAGCACAACACGGCCGCCAGGAGGCTCTACATCCGCGGGCACAACGGCAAGATCTACCCGTACCTGGTCATGAACGACGCCTGCCTGACCGAGTCGCGGCGGGAGGAGCGCGTGCTGCAGCTGCTGCGCCTGCTGAACCCCTGCCTGGAGAAGCGGAAGGAGACCACCAAGCGGCACCTGTTCTTCACAGGTGCGCATGCGCGGCCGCCTCCAGGTTCGCCCTGCCGGCGCTCGGCCCCGCAGAACGTGCGCCCGACCAGCGCCCGCCTGGAGGAGCAGGCCCCGACCGGGCGCACCGCCGTCCCCACTGGCCCGGGCGCCTGCCCAGGCTCCGGCGACGCTGGCTGAGCGGGGCTCGCTGGTGGCGTGCTTCACACAGTTTTTAAGCACAGTTTTTGGTCTCTCGGGCTTCGCTGGTGCCTCAGCTGGTAAAGAATCCGCCTGCAGTGGAGGAGACCCTGGTTCAGTCCCTGGGTTGGGAAGATTCCCTGGAGAAGGGAACGGCCGCCCACTCCAGTATCCTGGCCTGGAGAATTTCATGGACTGTATAATCCATGGGGTCACAAAGAGTCAGACACCACTGAGCGGCTTTCACTTTAACTTCTTGGTCTGCTCTGGGCACCACCTGCCACGTGGGCACCACCTGAGGCGCCTGCCTGGGAGTCGAGGAGCCCTGGGAAGGCCCCTGACATCCCGTTCAGGCAGCACCCAGCAACCTCGGGTGAGGTCTTTACAGAACCAAGTGGTGGTGGATGAATCATGAACCTGTTACCTGCGGCGGGGCGGGGCTGCCTGTGACTCCCCAGCCCCGGAGAGCACGGCGGTCACCCTTCACGCTCCCGTGCGCGGTGTCTGGTCCTGTCCGGAGCTCTCTGCCGGCCGAGCTGTGATCCAGCCTTTTCTGACCTAAAGTCTCTCACTCTTAAGTTCATAATCCCCCAAGATAAGTGAACTGAGAAATCCGCTCTGCAGAGCGCTGTGGGTGTTCGAGCGCATGCGCGACGCGCTCTGCCGGTCGGTCCGCGCCTCACCCGCCGTCTCCTCTCTCTCCGCAGTGCCCCGCGTGGTGGCCGTGTCCCCGCAGATGCGCCTGGTGGAGGACAACCCCTCCTCGCTGTCGCTGGTGGAGATCTACAAGCAGCGCTGCGCCAAGAAGGGCATCGAGCACGACAACCCCATCTCCCGCTACTACGACCGCTTGGCCACGGTGCAGGCGCGCGGGACGCAGGCCAGCCACCAGGTGCGGGTGGGCGTGGGCGGGCGCCGGGACGCAGGCCAGCCACTAGGTGCGGGCGGGCGGGTGCGGCAGGTGGGGTCCTCAGTCGAGGGCCATTCATTGCATCAGGACAGAGATGCTTTTTCGTTCAGCCTTGCAGAAGCTCAGAGTCCTTCCTGCAAAGCAGCTCAGAAATTAGAATTTCAAAGGAACTTCCTGGCAGGTTCGTTTGGTTGACAGCGGGGCGTAGAGGGTGTGAGGCTGTCTGCCCGCCTCCTGGGCATGTTCACAGGTTTGCTGCCAGGCCTCCAGGTTGTGTGCAGTCTCTGTGTGGTGTGTCCTTGCTGAAGTGCAGAACGTGAGGAAGCGGAAACCTGTCGGGCCAGCTATTTCTGTGGCCTAGGGTGTTTCTGTGGCATCCAGGAGTCCCGGATGCCCTGGCTGCGCCTGCTGGTGGGCCAAGGGTCTCTCTGCACCTGCAGGTCCCACCCGGGGCAGCAGGGCAGGAAGAGCGTGGGTGAGAAGGCTTTGTCCAGGGCTGTCTGGGTCACCAAGAGGCAGCTCTGTGGCCGGCTCTGCTCCTGCCTCCATGGCCCTACCTGCACTCCCCACGGGCACCTCCTGGATCTGGGGAGAGTTCCCCAGGGCCAGAAGCTGCCTCTTGTCCAGTGACTGGTCTCCATTAATCTGGGTCCTGAAGGGCTTGGTTCAGGAGGACAGAGCCCAGGGGTGCCAATCTCAGCCCCGCACCATGCTCGGGGCACAGGGTCTGGAGTCAGCCCCCACCATCATGTGGGCAAAGCAGGTGGGGCTCTGCTAAGCGGTCTCTGTGGACTGTGGCAGTTTTGAGGTGTTGGCGGGAGGTAAATGGATTGAATTTTCAAGGCTCTGTGTTCCTTGGACTTTGGGAGCCAGTGATCCTTGTCTGCAAATACGTGGCTACATCAGAAGCCCCCTACCGTGTTGTGAAGATGCAGCTGAGCGCGGACCTGGCACAGGGACGGTGTGGGGCCGCCCTGGGCCCACAGGAGGCACGGACGTCTCTTAGTCTTTGGTGCGGGGCCCTCCTGGCCCCACAGGAGGCGCGGACGTCTCTTCTTAGTCTTTCTCCCCTAGTTTGCTTTGTTACTAACTCGGCTCCTTGACCCTTTGCGTTTTTTGCCACACTGCCTGTAAATTTGCTTATTCTGGATGCACCATGTGAACAGAATCATGCAGCATGTGGTCTTCCGGGCCGGGCTCCCTCCACAGCGTGTTCTCAAGGTCATCCGCCTGGGGGCACGTGTCGGCCCTGTTTCCTGCGGGTTATTCTCTGGTGTGGAGAGACCACGTTTAACTTATCCACTTACTAGTTGGTGGACGTTGATACCTTTTGTCTGTTGAGGTTAATACTGCTGTGAACCCGCATGTACAGGTTTTTATGTGGATTTGTGTTCTCACTTCACTCGGCCATCTGTATGCCAGGAGTAGAATCGCTGGGTTACATGGCACCTCTTACATTTATCATTTTGACAGAGCCACGGACTTCCACAGTGACCACAGTGTGCGCAGGTTCTGATCCCTCACGCTCTCGTCACGCTTAGTGTTGTCTGCCTTTCTTGTTAGTGTTGTCTGCCTTTCCGGCCGCAGCCACCCACGTGGGTGTGAGCGGCTCGAATATTTTGGTTGGTAGCAGGTGATCCTGAGTATTGTTTCATCCGCTAATTGGCTGTTTGCATATTTTCTTTGGCGGAAAGTCAGTTCAAGTCTTTGCTCATTTTTTTAAATGACTTTTTTTCTAACTCTGCGCTGCGCTGGGTCGTCGCTGCCCCTCAGGCTTCCTCTAGCTGTGGTCAGCGGGGTCTGCTCTCCGGTTGCCGTGCTCTGGCTTCTCGCTGTGGAGCCCTGGCTCCAGAGACATGGCTGCAGTAGTTGAGACACATGGGCTCCGCTCCCCGTGGCGTGTGGAATCTTCCCCGTCCCCTCCACTGGCAGCCGGATTCTTAACTACTGGACCACCAGGAAAACCCCCGTGTGCTCTTTTTTTATGATGGCTGATTTGTAAAAAGACTTGTCTTTTTGTTGATTCTAAGAATTCTTTCCATGATCTGGATGTAAGTGACGCCACAGGTGACTTTCTTTCTTTACTGCGCACATCGTCCTGCTTTTCCATGGGCCTTATAACCTTCTGTTGAAAACAGGATGTTTTGGATAATACAGTGTGGCCACACTCACCATCAGGCCCTTCCCCACACGGTGTGTTGCTGTGTGTGTGGTGACTTTCCTGGGCTCAGCCAGCCAGGAGGCCGTTGAGGAATACCCAGAACCAACGCTGGGACCTTCTCGGCGGCCCTGAGCACCACACACAGCCCCACCCCCAGCCCCCCAGAGCCCAACCCTGCCTGAGGCGTCTGCTCAGCCAGCCCACGCCTGACTCACTTGCCGAACCCCGTCCCCCAGGTCCTTCGCGACATCCTCAAGGAAGTTCAGAGCAACATGGTGCCCCGCAGCATGCTCAAGGAGTGGGCCCTGCACACCTTCCCCAACGCCACCGACTACTGGACCTTCCGCAAGATGTTCACCATCCAGCTGGCGCTCATCGGCTTCGCGGAGTTCGTCCTGCACCTCAACAGACTCAACCCCGAGATGCTGCAGATCGCGCAGGTAGCGCGGTGGGCGCGGCCGGGCCCCCGTTCGGTCTGCGCCTGCCGCCTCCGCCCTGAGTGTCTGCCTCCGACCTTTAGGACACGGGCAAGCTGAGCGTGGCCTACTTCCGCTTTGACATAAACGACGCCACCGGGGACTTGGATGCCAACCGCCCCGTCCCTTTCCGCCTCACACCCAACATCTCTGAATTTCTGACCGCCATCGGCGTCTCCGGCCCCTTGACCGCGTCCATGATTGCCGTCGCTCGCNGGGCAAGCTGAGCGTGGCCTACTTCCGCTTTGACATAAACGACGCCACCGGGGACTTGGATGCCAACCGCCCCGTCCCTTTCCGCCTCACACCCAACATCTCTGAATTTCTGACCGCCATCGGCGTCTCCGGCCCCTTGACCGCGTCCATGATTGCCGTCGCTCGCTGCTTCGCCCAGCCCAACTTCAAGGTGGGTCAGGGTCGTCCCAGGAAGAGTGTGTGGTGAACCCCAGGGGATGAGACGTGGCTGGACACCTGTGGCCACACCGGGGCTCTGACAGTGCTGTGCTGCGTGCAGTGCTTGGGAGGACAGACGGGGTGCCAGTCCAGTCCATCTGACCCCCAGCCTGTCTTTTCGCAGTCGGGGGCCAAACACACACCGTCTACCCTCTTTTTTTTCTGATTTCCGGGACCGTCTGTACTGATTGCTCTTCTCTCAGATAAGCAGTTTGTGTCTAGAGAAGGCTTCAGACACCATTTGCTTTTGCAAAACATTTACTCAGAACAGGATTTAAATCATCGAGTCACCTCCTGACTGCAATCACAGACTTTGAGCTCTGTTGACATCCAACTGCTCTCCTCCCCCCACCACCCACCCTGGTTTCGGCGCTGCTCCGGGGCCCGTGATGGCCTCTCTGAAACGGGTCAGAACACAGAGCCCACTCTCAGGCAGGGAATGCAGTGACGCTCGCCCACTCAGTGTTAAGACCTGAAATATGGCACGAAGTTCTCGTTATGTAGAAACACTCACTTCTGGAGACAGGGTTATCCGAGAGGGGCCCGCGATTGGAAACCCTCTTTTAAAAACCTGTTATAACGTGGAAGAATTGCCGGCGTCACTGTGTGCGGCTTGAGCGGCTGTGGATGGAGGGAAGCTGAGCTTCTCCACATTGGGGCCATGCTCCTTCCAGCCCCAGTGGGGTGATTGCCTTCGTGTTAGATCAACATAGAGACCACTCAGCACATTGTGCTGGCGCCAGACCTTCAGCGTGTCAGTCCAGGTTACATTTAGGCAGCCTCAGCACCTCTGATGCGACAGCGGGCCGCGGCTGGGCATCCAGTTCAGGAGGATTTACACATGGTCTGTCCATCTTGCCATCACACCATCCTGTCTGTCATCCCAGTGCCACCATCAGAGGCCGATGGGCCTGGTCCCCGGCCCTCCTCTGTCCCCTCCCTTCGGCACTCCTGGCCGTCCTCCCACGGGCCCCTCTCCAGCCCCCACCACCTTCCCTCAGGACTCCGTTCCACGGTGCCTTGACCCGTGGGTGCGGCAGCCGTTGGTCCCCTGCCTCTTTCTTACCCCGGGGGTCATCACGTGTGTCTGGCTGCAGCGTTCCCACCAGAGTGGGACGCACTCAGTAGCCAGGGACCGTGGTGCGGACCCTGGCTACTGAGGCCCCGACAGCCGCCGCATCAGAGCGCCTCACTGGGACGCTGCCCTCCGGCCCGGTAGTTAAACGCGAACCTTCCATTCTCGCCCCGCAGGTGGACGGCATCCTGAAAACCGTGCTGCGGGACGAGATCATTGCCTGGCACAAGAAGACTCAGGAGGACACGTCGTCCCCGCTGTCGGCTGCCGGGCAGCCCGAAAACATGGACAGCCAGCAGCTGGTCTCCCTGGTTCAGAAGGCTGTCACAGCCGTCATGACCCGCCTGCACAACCTTGCCCAGTTCGAGGGCGGGGAGAGCAAGGTCAACACCCTGGTGGCCGCCGCCAACAGCCTGGACAACCTGTGCCGCATGGACCCCGCCTGGCACCCTTGGCTGTGAGCTTGGCCGCAGTGGCAGGGCGGGCCAGTTCCCGACAGCTGGGGGCTGAGCGTCAGGAAGGCCAGGCAAGTCCAGGCGGGAGCGGAGACTAACCCGCAGCTTTTAAAGCAGCCTTCAGAGAAGCCAGGATTCCCTGGCCTGGAATCTCTTTGTGAATTCTTTTTTATCAACTTCCTCCCTCATGTGAATGTACAGATCGAACTATACAGGTCAAACGCTTCCTTCTCGTTTTTAACTTTCAGAGGTGACACCTCCCAGGAGCTTCAAGCTTTTGTACAGAGCTTTGTAACAAGTGTACAGAAAGCCCACTTTGTTAGAGAAACAGGAAATTATGAAGACAGCGTGCTGGATTTTCTCTAAGCACAAACTTCCAGGCTGTGGGGAAGCAGCCTCAGAACCTCCCAGCGCGGCCGTTGTGGATGGAGGTGGGGGCTGCCCGCCCCTGTGTTTGGAGTCAGATTCCTCTGGGCCTGCAAAGCTGGCGAGCGAGCGTGACCCTTGCTGTTCCGCTGCTCTTCGGCTGTTTTCTCGATATTTACTGTCACTGTACCTGGGGAAAAAAAAATTTCCCCTCTTAATTTAAAGAGAAGCAACAAAGGTTTGTTCATTACCTCCAATCTGTTCTGTTCACATTTTTATAAGTATGAGCCTTGAGAACGTTCTAAATTTGTACAGTGTGATTTTTTTAGAATAAATATTTTATCAAAGGATGTGTTGTTTCTGCGAAGTGTGCCTCCCGTCCCGCCCCTCGGGCCAGCGGGGCCTGGGCCCCAGGGTGGCCCCACGGTGACTGTGACATGCGCCGGGCTGGGACCTCAGCTGGGGCTCGGGTCTGCACCCCTTGGCGTGAAGTCCTGGTCCCAACCAAAGACAGGAAAGCATGCGCAGGGGGCTGGTCCCTCTTGGCACCATTCCCGAGTTTCAGGGCTGCGGCCCAGTGACCCCCGTGCAATGGGGAGACGTCTGGAGGCGGCGGCCTGGAGCCACATCCCCGGCTGCGGCCCGTCCCGTCAGTGGGACAGACAGACTGAACCCCATCCCCTGGACTCCAGCCCCCACATGGACAGAGCCTGAGGGACTGGGCTTGGTCCATCTGACTGGACTGTCCATCCTTTACTTGGAGCTGACTGTGAGTTATTTTACTAATACTCGGCTGTTTTTGTGAGCAAGTGTCTTGGGTTCTGGAATGACGGGAGCCTGTATTTCAAATGACAGGTGTCACCGCACGGCCAGCAGGCTGGAAGGGGAAGGCGCCCGTCTGTCTAACAGCTCTCACTGTGCAGCAGGGTCTCCAGAGCCGGGGTCAGGACTTAGCTGAAACCAGACGCTGAGTTACCGCAGTCCTCTTGGAGCGGGTGTGGAGCCTGGTAGTTGCAGAGGTGCATGGACAGCATTCGGGTGGAGGGAACGTTTGCTTCTCAGCCTCGCTGCTTGGAGTCTGGAGTCAGCATACTGGTGTTAGAAGGGCCCAGGTTCAAGGCCAGGCTTGCCCGCACTGTGCCCCAGGCACTGGCCCTTGTTCCTGGGAAAGCCAGCCTCTCTCTGCCCGTGCGCCATCGGTTCGTCCTGGAGTCAGCAGCCCTGAGCCAGCACCTCCGTGACCAGAAGCCTCTGCTCTCTCTCCAGAAAGAATGTGGCTTTGCTGGGGACCTGGGTACCCAGGAGCGAGGAAGGTCAGACAGAGGGCTTGTGTGGGGAGCCACCCGCAGTGTGTGCCCAGGTTTCCTAACGCGGTTAGCTCTAAACTACATGTGACAGAATTTGCCATTTCCGCCGTGTGTGTCTGTGTCTGTGTGTCTGTGTCTGTGTGTCTGTGTCTGTGTGTATATGTCTCCTCCGACTTAGCTCACTTAGCACAGCAGTGCAGCACGTGGCAGAACGGCCTTCCTTTTCAAGGCCGGATAAGGTTGTACACCGTGTGTGTGTGTGCCACGTTTTTGGACCCTTAGCTTGCTTTCGTCTTTCTGCTATTTGTAAAAAACACTGGAACGAACATGGATGTTTTGAGGGGAGTCAGAATACTCATCCGCTTCCAACTTTCAATTCCTTGGGGAATATATACAAAACTGAAATTTCTGGATTATATGGCAGTTCTATTTTTAATTTTTTGAAGAACCTCCATACAGTTTTCCAGTGACTGCACCATTTTACATCCCCACCAACGCTGCACAAGGGTTCCACTTTCTCCACATCCCTGTCAATACTTATTTTCTGACCAGAAAAAAATATATATGTATATATACTTCTTAACTGTGGGACCCGAGTTCCCTGACCAGGGATCTGACCTGCACCCGCTCCAGTGAATGTGAATCTGCACCACTGGACCGCCAGGCCAGTCCCCAACACATTTATTTTTTTGGTAAGAACCATCCTAAGTGGTGTAAAGTACCATTCGCCCTCATTGTAGGTTTGGTTTGCATTTCTCTCGTTGGTGAGGTTGAGCACATTTTCATGAGCTTGCTTACCATTTGAATTTTATTTGAAGAAATGTAAATTCAAAACCACTGCTCATTGTTTCTGTAAGTTGTAGGAGTTCTTTATAGACTCTGGATCTTAAACCCTCATCAGATACGTGGCTTCGATATTTTCTCCACATCTTCAGGCTGCCTTTTCATTGTGTTGCTAGTGTCCTTTCTTGCACAGGTCTTAAATTCTGATTTAGTTCAGTTTGCCTAGTTTTCCTTTTGTTGCCTGTGCTTTTTGGTTTCCTGTCTAGGGAATCATTGCCAAATCCAGGGTCAGCTGTGAAACCTGCTAGTCAGTTTTCCACTTCATGTATTTTTCAGCCCCAGAATTTTTCCCTTTCATGTTCATCATTTCTCTCTCTTCAAAGTTACTCTTTTCTCTTTGCTTGAAGAATAGTGTACAGGGAGAGAGGTGTGTGGTAATGACTCACGGTCTCCAGGGCTGTGTTCCGTTTATAGTTATTACACGACGCCGGCTGTACACTCCCCGTATTGTGCACTACATCCTCCTAGCTGATTTTACACCTGGTTTTCGTTTTGATTTGTGGCTGTGCTGGGTCTTCGCTATTGCCGCGGGCTCTTCTCTAGTCGCAGCAAGCAGGGGGCTGCTCTCCAGCTGCGGTGCGCAGGCTTCTCACTTCAGCAGTTCCTCTCTGCGGAGGACGGGCATGTGGGCTCCAAGGCACAGGCTCCACGGTTGCGGCGCACAGGCTGAGCTGCTCCTTCACGACGTGGAATCTTCCTGAGTCAGGGCCCACGTCTGCTGCACCGGCAGGTGGACTCTTTACCACTGAGCCACCAGGGAAGCCACGATGCCTAGTTCTTTGTTCCTCTTAATCCCCAGCTCCTACGCTCTACCCGCCCTGCCGTCCCCTCCACTGGTTTCCCTATGAATCTGTTCCCCTTCTGTTATATTCACTAGTTGAAGATTGCACATATAAGTGATACCAAAGTATTTGTTCCTTGAACTTGTTTCACTTAGAATAACACCCTCCAAGGCCATCTGTGTTGTTGCAAACTTCAGAATACTTGTGGCCTAGTATTCCACTGTGTGTACACGTGTGCATGTACACGTATATGCGTGTGCACATGTGTGCACGCACACACACACCACGTCTCCTTTATCCATTCATCCGCTGACGGGTGCTTTGGTGGCTTCCACGTCTTAGCTATTGTGAATGATGCTGCTATGAACACTGGGAGGGGAGTGCATCTTTCCGAACTAGTGTTTCTGCTTTCTTTCAGGGAATCCTCCATACTGTTTTCCAAACTTGCTGCCATCAGCTCCTCCTGCCATTGGAGTGGTAAGTTTGCCCCTTTCTTTAGAAGGCCCTTGCCACTGACTTCCTGTCTTGTTAAAAAGAAAAAAAAAAAGAAAAAAAAGCTGGAAACTCTTTTGCACACCAAATAACAGACATCAAAAATGTAAAGTCGTGAGTTTATTGCATATGTAACAAAATGAACCTGACCGCTGGGGTCCAGCCTGCTGTCCAAGCACTGTTTTGTGTTTCCAGCTGGTTCTATAACCACATTAAATAGAACTAGTATTCTTTAAATACTTTTGATTTTGACATAAAACAACATTAGTGTACAACTTTCACAAAATAAATCAGCAATAAAAACCGTGGGAAGGATAACAAGGATAGCAGCAGTACTTAAAAACAAAATAAATAAAATACATTATAAAGTGGTTGAGAGACAAAAATAAACAAATTTTTAAAATTCCTACTATGTGTTGGGAAGGCTGCCGTGCGGCAACACCTGGCTGCAGCCGGGGGCGTCTTCTCGGATAGCTTGGCCTGGAGGACTGCCCGACCTGGACTCGGACCCTGGGCTGGGCGAGCCCCAGGCCTCATTCCCAGGTGCTTATCCCGGGAGGAGTCCGCAGACGGCTGGCGGCCGCCCCGCAGCCCCTCTGGTCTTCCTAAAGCACTGAAGAGCGGTGGATTGCTACATCCCTGAGGGTCGGCTGAAGACCGCTGGTGAGGCAAGCCTGGAGGTCGGGCCCTGAAGCTTCCTGGCAGAGGCAGGGGGTCAGGGGTTGTCTGCAGCTCCCGGGAAGGGCGGGGGTCAGGGGGCTCACCCAGGACCACCCAGGGCTAGACACAATTCTTTGGTGGGGGTGGGGGGTCGAAAGGCCCACTCCTCGTGGACACTGAGGTTTGAGGGGCAGTGCCACCGACAGGCCTGCTTGGCAAGAGTGACCTGGAGCTCTGGAAGGTTCTGCCAGGCTCCCCAACACCAGCTGTGGAGGCTGAGGCGTCCGCGTGCCAGCAGGGAAGCACAGAGCCGGGCCCTGGGGGGAGGTGAAGCTCACTGTTGCCAGGAGCCCCGAGGGGACCCTCTGTTCTTGCTGAGGTGACATCTCACACAGGAAGCAGCCCACCTCCCATCGGCAGGAAGGTCACCGGAAAGGAGGTGAACGCCTCATTCCTGCTTCCAGGTCTTTTCAGCCACGAGACCCTCGCTTCCTCCCTGATTACGGCAGGCTCTGCCCGACACCCAGGAAAACCAGGTGTCTTCCCCCTCGGTCCCCTCCTCTAGGTTTAGGTCCGGGTCACAGGGCGGGCGTGTCTGTCTGTACCCTCACGCCGCCAGAGGACGCCCCCAAGGAGCCAGCTCCCAGCACACGTGAAAGCGTGCCGGTAACCCGGGCACAGCTCAGCCCCCAGCCTGGCCTGCACATTCCGAGGGGGCGCTTTTCCTTTTACAGCCAATGGCATCCTTCCTATTCTAGAACTCCAGCGAGTCGCCCAGCAGCACAGCTTTCTCTCCTGGAACCCCCAGCTGCAGTCTGCCCCCCACCCCAGGCCACTGACTGCTTCTGGGTCAAGGGAAGAACTACAGCAAGATGCGAAGCGTCAACGCTGTCCACAGGCGTCGGGAGCAGAAAAGCACAGACAGGTCAGAAAGCGCCTTCCAGACCCACAGCCGGACGGGTCCCAGCACGGACCTCGGGAACGTCCACAGCAGAAGTTCAACAGGGACACATCCTTCTAGGGAGTTACCCTGCACTTGGCCCCCAAACAAAAACCACGGAAGTCCACATGGGAGTTTGTTGCCACTGCCATTTTTCCACTGAAGTTTAGCTATCTGAAATTGAACTGCTCTAAAAATTATTTGAACTTTTGTGCAAATTGGGGAACGGTGTTAGAAATTTAGGGTCAAGGCTTTCTCTGGCCTTGCTCATCGCCTGGGTGGGTGAGCCGTGCCGCAGTGTTTGGTTAGTGTTGCCATCAGAGGGGGACATGGGCCAGCGGGTCCGGGGGCTCCTCTGCCTTCGGGTTCCATCCACGACCTGCTTTTTGTAAAAAATTGACTTGGGGTGAACATAGGTCATGAGGGTTAGACATTTTCTCTCCTTTTCAAGCTAGATCGCACCAAGCCAGCAGCTATGAAGACAGAATTCTGTCCTTTTAGTTTAGTTCTTAAGCACTTTCCACAAAATGGTTCGTTAGTATCCAGGTGCAGGTGCGGGGTGGGGCTGGTTTTGGTCTGTTTTATAAGCTCTGTTATGTGGTGGTTTCACTGGAAAAATATTTTGAATTGGATAGACAATGTGGCTAAAGGGACTCTGAAAAGGAAAGATCACTTTCCTCTCTGCAGAACAAAGTTTTCAGCCAGGAAACCCTGAAAAGAAACACCCAGGCCCCCAGCACTAGCCGCTCCAACTCGTGTCCCCTTCCAAACCAGAAGCACAGTCTTGACGCCAGCTTCGCGCAGTGGCGGGACTCCAGCAAGCATCTATTTTACGGTTACTGTCAGAACTTAACCTGCTACCCAGAGCAGGTCGCTGGACGGGGGCTGTGGAATCCGAGCTGCTGAACTCAAAAAGGGGCCTTAGGTCGGCTTTGAGAGCAGCGGGTCCAGCTGTGGGGTGTGCCCCGGGTAGCCCTGCGCGGCTCCCTCCCTGGGGGTCGAGACTCCTGTGGAGCCCACGGGCGCTGAGCTGCCACTGCGAGTGCTGCGGCCTTAGTGGAGGGTCCCGTGTGACCGAAGCCGTGCTGACCTGGCTGCGTTTATTGGATGGGGTGGATGGGGGGGGCGGGGGGGGGTCCTGCCAGGAGGGGGAGAATGTGGGAGGAGCCACCAGCCGCAGTCTGCCTGCCCTCTCGCTCCCCCAGCGAAAAGCAGGGGAGACCAGCCTTTCCCTCGGGTTTCTAGGATTCCAGGGCCTCAGCCAGCTTCGCAGAGGCATCCAGAGAGCTGCCGCTCGGGGTCTGGTGGCCGTGAGCTCGTGTCTGCTCCTCGGGGTGCACCTCACTCCACGGCAAAGCCACAGGTCTCCTCCACCGCCGTCAGCAGCTTCTCATAGAGCTTCTCGAACGACTCGTAGGGCGGGATGTCGATCCGGTTAAAGCTGGAAATGGACAGAGGTGAGACACCCCGCCGAGCCAGCCTGGCCGAGGGCCTGCTCCCGGGAGAGGGGCGAAGGCGGGCAGGTGAACACGTGGGTGTACACCTGGGGCTTCTTGGGCCAAGATTTTCAAGCCAGCGAAACCGGGTGAGCACATCCTGGGCAGACCAGGGCAAAGCTGTCACCTCGGGTGCTTTCTTGTTGTGGGGAGAAGTCGTTTCTCAGACCAGGAACACATCTGCAGGGCACCGTGTCAAAGCCCCACCAGCAGCTCACCGCCCGCACACCACACCCTCTCAGACTTGATCTAACCACAGCGGGGCGGTCCTGAGTATTTCCAGCAGAAACAGACCGTCTCTCAAAACCAACGAGATGTCAGATCCCCAACGGCAGATGCACGGGCCAGCATTTCCTCGGGGATGTTCATTCCCAAGGCTGTGTCCAAAAGCCCCAAGAATCTATTTACCTCACAAAGAATCCAAAACTACGGAATTCTGACTGAGAGGACACACAGAGGCCTCTTGAATTGCTAGTGGCTAAGCCATTAAGGACAGTTTCTGAAGAAGAGTCAGGCTACAGGGTGCGGAGTCTTTTTCAGGGGTCCTTGACCCCAAGGACATAAGCCTGCTGGGGGTGGGGGAAGTGGCCCTGGGGGTCGACCCCACTGGACACAGACACATGGGCCAGGGGGCTGTCCTCTGTCTCTCAGACGTGGAGACCCACCCACTTGGATGTTGTGGCCAGTGTGGGACCCCCAGCCCCGGTTCCCAGCCAGGAACCTCCCCCCACGTCACCATGCATCCCGGCAGCGTCTGGAACCAGTTCTGGTCAACTGGAGGGACACTCAAGACGTGGTTCACAAGGGTGAGCGAGTGACTAGATTTTAAACCACAAAGGAACTAACCCCACTACAGGGATTGTTCACGTGAAGACTGAGGGAGAGAACAGTCTTCAGTGCACAAGGCACATCTGTCACGGGCAGAGGTCCAAGGAGGAGGGACCAGGAACCCCAAACTTAGACCTGCAGTGCTCCCTCCTGACGGCACCTGTGTGGGCACGCACGCAGACACGCACGCACACGCAGCAGGGGCCAGGGGAGCAGCTCCAAGGTCAGCCACGTCTAACTGCGCTCCGGAAAGCGCCTGGTGCTGACCCCGACGTGCGGGCCGTCCCGCAGACGGACCCCAGGGCGGGGCGCCGGTCCTTACCAGGTGTGGGCCTTGGGCAGGTTGTCCGTGTTGGCGTCGATCAGGTGGATGGTGAAGAGCCGGGGCCCTGCGGCGCCTGTAGAGCCTTACGAGACAACAGTCTAGTTAACACGCTTCAGAGGTGGGGCCCGGGCCCCCTGCCACCACCCGGGACCCCCTGCCCGTCCTGCCACACGGGGTCGGGGTTCACGTAACCCTGGGAGCTCTGCGCAGTTTCAGGATATGCACACGAAAGCCACGGAGTGACTAACATCAGACATTCTAGAAAAGTCACGGGCGCAAGAAGAGCAAAGACTAAGCTGTCCTCTCACAGCCGACCATGAGCCCACCCCAGGGCAGGTCTGAAAGCAGAATCCTTAAGTCACCAGGAATTTGTTTAAAAAAAAAAAAAAAAAAACACCAGGAATGTCTAGCAAGCAGACCCCCTGTTGGCAGTGGATGGCAGCGTCACAGGAAAAGCGGGTTCTGGAGTCAGGAAACCCCCTGTGCAGAGGCTGGTGGGAAGACAGACAGACGTGAACACCAGGACCAAAGCCCCAGGACAGGAGGGAACTTCTCGGTCCAGGAGGGCCTCAGGCTAAGGACGAGGCTACAGGGAACGTTCGCATGAAACCTGCCCGCTCTCACTAGGAACATGTGAAGTCCATTTACTAAGTTTTAAGGTATTAATATTCTCAAACTTCTGCCAGGGTTATCAAGTGACAAAACCCCCAAATTTAGCATCAGTGCATGGGAGAGGCCCTTCCTCGGTGGAGGTTCCAACCACAAGCCCCGCCGCCCCTTCTGAGCTCAGCCGCATTACCGTGCACGGCCGCCCCTAGCCCCCTTCCCGGGGACCCAGTCCGAGCCAAAAGGGACGCCTGGGAGGACAGCTCCTCACTGGACAAGGCAGCCGACCAGGCGGGCCAGTGGACAAGGGGACTGAGGGCCCGGCCTGCACAGCGCGCTACATGCTCGGGAGACTCAGAAGTTAACCCGAGAGCTTCACAGCTGCTTTCCTCCCCCAAAGCCATCCGTTCTGCCCCCTGGCCTTGCTGGCGGGGTCATTCCTGGTCCAGCCCTGCAGGGACACCAGGCCAGCCAGCCAGCATCCGCCGCTGCGGGCCCATGGGCTGAGACACCCTGAACAGGCGGTGTGGAAGACTCGTGTGGCTGGCCCGGGCTCCCACTGTTTGCAGACGTTTCCTTCACCCTGGGAGAGGCAGTGGAGAGAGGAGAGGGCTCTGCACGAGAGACACTGCCGTGCCCGGCGTCCACCACGGGAGGCCCAATGCCAGGAGACATCCCAGGCCCCAGCCCGGCCCGGCCGCCACTGCAGTCACCTTGCAGCGCCTTGAAGCCCTGGAGGGGGACCCGCGTGGAGCCCGTCACAAACTGCAACAGCCGGGCCCGCCGCTCCTCGTCAAAGGTCTCCACCGCCTGCCAGAACCACCGCACCACGTTGCTGTCGGCCCCGCAGTGTTTCAGCCGTGTGTTGGACTTCCAGTCGTCCAGGTCGATCTTATCCAGGCCGCCGATGATCAGCTGCGGGGCATGAAGGTGGGTCACTTCCCGGACACGCAACGCGACGGGCCGCCCAGGCTCCCAGGCCGTGGAGAGACCGACCAACCACGCCCGTCAACCGGGCGATGCTCAGACAAGGGGACACCCCAACCCCCAACACAGACAGAGCTGGCCCAAGGCCTCCGTCTGTGTCTGCACTTCCAGGCTGGCTGCCACCCCCAGGGCGCGGGGCGGCCGCTGACGTGACTTTTCCCTACAACTGAGCGCGTGCGTGCGTGTGCGCACACGTGCCTGAGGAGCCAGAAAGGCTGCACAGGGCCACCTGCCTGGCGGGGCCGCCTCCCGGGACCTCGCGGGCACATTTGGGGACATGTTGGGTGTAAAGTGTGACTCCAGCACACCAGGGCAGAAGGCTGGGGACACTTAAAAAGGCCCGAGCTACTTGGTGCCAGAGGTGGACAAGATGTGAGTGAATCGCTGCGTCCGTGAAGATGGACAAGAAAGGGCAGTAACACCCCGTCCTGGGCCTAATAACAGCTGGAATCAAGGTTGAGCAGCTGGCTAGGATGGGAGCGGCTGGTTACGGTCACATCCTCAGTGTAAGGTGACCCCTCGGAAGGAGGCACTGGGGAAGCTCCACGCTGGAGGTCTCTAAGTCAGGGGAAGCCGCGGAACACCCTGACTGATGCCCAGGGCTGAACTGGACTCCCTGCCACCACATGGACGCCGGGCCTCGTCAGCCCTGCTCGGGGCTCCCCGACGCCCCTGTCCCCCAACCCTGTCTCTGCTCCTGCAGCCACGGGGACCATACACCTGTGGGGACCGTGTGGCCTCGCCCGCAGCCTGGCCAGGAGGCAGGGACCACCCCTCGCACCCCATCCCCGCACGGCCCACCTCCAGCTCCTTCTGGTCAAAAGGCTTCAGTAAGTGCTGAGGGATGAGCTCGTTAAACCCCTTCTGAAGAGCCAGGAACTGGGCTTCGATTCCCCTCATGAACCTCCAGTTTACATACAACCTGAGAGGAAACGGCACACGTTGGAGGCAGCAGCAGCTCTTCCCTCTGTTAGTCGGGCCCGCCCAGCCCCGCTGACGGGGAGGAACGGCCCTGCTGGTTGGCGACCAGCCTAAGACTCAGAGGAAAGGAAGTCAGCCCCTCCCTCAGATGGGCTGATTCTCTGCCTGAAATCGGTCGGATCTGATCTGACCTGTTAGGGATGCCATAGTTGAAAAACAAAGGTTTGAAAGTAAAATACAGGAGCCTGCGACTGACACCCCCACGTGTGTCTGAATACCCCAAGGAGTCGCTAGTCAGCTATTTGCCTTCAGAGGGGGAGGAGAGACAGGAGGGAAGATGCAGAGGCTGAGCTCAGGAAGCTTCCAGGCTCCTCCTCCCCCTCCTGTGGTCACCGTCACTCCCTTGCCAGTCCCCCCTTGGGCTCTGGAGCCACAAATCCCCCTTTAATAGGTCAGCCCTCCACTCAGAGCTCCCACTGCTGACGCCATCGCTTTCTGGAAGTCTCTGCTGTGACTCTGGTCCAAGTACGGGAAGGTAGGCTCACGCAGCAGAGGAGCCTCAACCATCTCAAGGTGACCGCCGCCCGCCATCCCAGGGCGACCCCCTCCCCAGATGCCCCAGAACACTGCCTACCGGACATATTCCTTCTTGTTCTCCTCTGTGACGGGGACATTCCTGCCGTTGGGTTTCAGTTCGTGCTGAAGAATCCGCCCGAAAGCGTTGTGCTCCACGCAGAACGTGTGATCGAGCACGGGGGTGATGTCGTTCTCTCTGGGGGGGGCACAGAGGCGGGGGTCAGGGCGGCCTTGGCCGCCACAAGGCGGCGCTCCTGCAGGCAGAGGCCCAGCTTCCTCCCTGGCAAGAGGTGGGCGATGGGAGCACGCTACTGGGGCTTCCAGAGACAGGGCAAACAGGAGGGAAGCGTGAAGGGGATACTGAATCAAGGGGCCGCCACACCAAGAAGACAGCGCTGCCCTGCCTCCAGGCAGCCTTTCCAAGGCTCCAGTGCAGAGAAGCCCTTGAAAGCTAGGGCTGGCTCCTTTGCCACGTTTCTGGGAACACAGCTGGGGTGGTTCTCCACAGGATGCAGGCCTGACCCCAACACCCCAGCCTTAGCAGCTGGGACATGTGGAAGGAGCTAGACCTCCCATTCCTGTGAAATCAGCCCATTCACGAGGACCCCCGACATCCACGGTGACCGTGTAGATGTGCCTGTTGCTTTTAAGAGTTTTAGGATAATCTTAAAGGCGACTGACTATCAGGACTTTTTTGCTCTCTTCCTGGTCCCTCTAGGGGCTTCCCTGGTGGCTAAGAATCTGCCTGCAATGCAGGAGACCTGGTTCGATCCCTGGATTGGGAAGATTCCCCCGCTACCCCATCCAGTATTCTGGCCTGGAAAATTCCATGGTCTATACAGCCCATGGGGTCGCAAAAAGTCAAATACTACTGAGTGACTTTCATTTCACTTGGTCCCTCTAGAGACCAGGAGACATCTCAGAGTGTTAAAAAAACAACCCACCAGGCCTGGGGATTAACAGCCACAATTGTAACCTAATAATTCAAGGAAACAACAAAAGAAACTAGTCCGTGAAGAGAAATTGGTCAACAGTATAGGAGAGAGTAAGTCAATTAAATATTTTTGTCAGATCAGCTTTTATGTTGCTGGTGGTTTGTTTCTCTTCTCCAGTCTCACACCCATCCTCCAGGTACACACCCATGGGGGTCTGGTGCACCTTAAGACAGGCGACGGGTGAACTTTCAGTTCCCTGAGTCGGTACTTACAGAATCCACACTAAGCTCTTATGCAGTTCAGGGTCCACCGATTCCAGATCAGAGAGCTGGATGGGCTTCCCCAGCAGCTGCTTGTAGAAAGGAACCGTGAAACCCCCATTGATGTAGTGTCCGTGGAACACAGCCAGACCCATGATCCGACCCACAAAATGGAAGTAAGACAAGTGGTCCTGCAGGGGGCAGCAGAGAACACTAAGTGTTAGGAGGCTGACCGGCCGGTGGACAGGCGTGCGTTTCTCCAGGCTTCTCAGGAGACCCGTCCCACAGGCAGGAAGTTGATTCTGTGACTCACAGCCTGCGCTCAAGACCCACCCAATCAAAAGTCACATGAGAGTACGACTCTGGAGAGGTCATCTGAATGACATTTCATGTGACCTTGGTTCAAATACCTTCTCCAAACTGCTATTGAATTTGTCGGGCCCAGGGCAAAATGAAAACGCAGAACCCTTTATTCAGAAATGGAGAATTCCAACGTGATGAAGGCAGAGCGTCAGCCATGAGCTGCTCCTTCTCAGCGCACTGCCTGGTGCTGGCCCAAGTCAGCTGGCACACCCAGGAGGCCGCCGGCCTCTCCTCCCGGTGTGCCACGCGCGAACAAAGGCGAAAGGCAGCCCCCTTCTTCCTCTGCCATCCCTCCCCCATCCCACAGGAAAGCAGAAGAGAGAAAAATCCAGAGAAGGGACTGAGCGGGGGACACAGCCCAAAACCAGCGCTGCTGTGGTGGGGAACCCCCGTTTCCACTCTTAGGCCGCAATTACAGTTAGAGTGTCCACACTGGTGAAAGCCTCACTGACTGCCCCTTGAGCCATGTGCATGGTGGGGACCACAGGACGCAGCCCCGCAGCAGAGCCCTCCGCTTGCCGTGGGCCACCCCTGGGCCACATCCTGCTCCTATTTCCTCATTGCTGTGACGAGCAGCTAAAAGTATCAGCACGCTGGCCAACAAGGCCAGCTACATGAGGGAATATTCCAGTTCTGGCTGGGGGGAGGATGGACCTCGAACCCCCCTTCTCAGAATGACACCGTCAACCAATACAGCCGTGCAGCCAGAGTCCCTCAAGCGGCAGTAAAATGCTCTGAGTCCACGAGCAGCTCAATCTCACTCTTGCTGTCTTTGAAACAACGTACTCGGTGATCCCAGTCACTGAAGGTAAGGGGTGGAAACCACCCATCCCAACCCAGCTGTCCCTCTGCCTTTCCACGTTTTATTTGCCACAGACTTTGAGTAGGGCTGCAATGAATAAACGAAGAATTGGGGTTGACACTGGAAAGCCACTTAGGTTCTCCAGCTTAACTCCTGCCCTCCTCATTCATCAGTACTTACAGGGTTGACTGAGGAGTCTGGGTTGATCTGCAGCATGTAGATGTTGTCCGTGGAGTACTGGAAGAGCCCGTAGTACGGGTTCAGCATTTCGTGGCACAGCAGATAGAGCCACTCCCTGGGAACCACCACAAGACGACACGCTGAAACCCCCCAGTCTCAGAGCTTCGCACAGGACTGATAGGCTGTGCCCTCGGAAGCCAAACTGGTAAGGCTGCCTGGCTCTGAGAAAAGGTGGTTGGTACAGACTGGGCAAACAGGCCTCAAGAAGGACACAACTGCTTCTAGTGGTACCAGAAAATCAAAGCTTCAGCAACTCCGAAGTTGCGAACTCTCTCTGGTTGCTGGGAATCACCACCAGCTCAGAGGCACGGTGTATGTCAGCCTGCCTGCGCCCCAGCGAAGGTTTTCTCTGCTACTTTGTCGAGATAAAACCTCAGGTGATGATGGGACTTCCCTGGTGGTCCAATGGCTCAGAATCTGCACTCTCGATGCAGGGGCCCAGGTTCAGTCCCTGGTCAGGTAACTATATCCCACGTGATGAAACTAAGAATTAATTTTTTAAAGGCCCAAATTAAAACCAAACAAAAAAAAGCACTCTAAACAGAAAACGTGACTCAGTTGCTGTGGGCAGGTGTGGCAAACCCAGGTATGCAGTCTTATACAAACACTTGTGTAACCTTGTCTTCTTTCTTCTCAAAACTTCTTTAAATAGACGAATCTTATTAAGTTTTAAAATTTCTTACTCTTTGAAACAGAAAACACAGAAGTGAGAAAATATGGAGGGATAAGCACAAATGCAGATAATCTGTCGGAGAAGCTTGTGAAAATACCCGCAAAATGATCACACCAACATAAAGTGACGTTATCGAACTCCAACAGGAAGGAACTGTCAGAGATGAGACGCCGAGTCTTAGGAAGCCTCTTTATTAGGAAGGCAGGATTTCCCAACTCTGGTGCTTTGTTCAGCCCCAAGTTTCAGAGTTTGGATTTACAAAGAATTATTTTCATAAACGCCAAGGACCTGCAACTGTCTAGACAGGAAGTGATTAAAATACAAGCAAACATTCCGACTGAGCTGTGGACCAGGTACAGAGCACGAGAAAAGTTCTAGAAGTGGTCAAGGAAGAGCTATCCCCAGAGTCAGAAGAGAGAGAGAGAGAGGATAAAGGTTCAGACCCAGAGGCAGGGCAGAGGAGCAGACAGACACGCATGTGTAACACACAGGTAACCGACATCTCAGCCCTCCACGACAGGTATGGACCGTTCAGACATGGGGAAGACTCGAGAGCTGAAACAACGGGAGATCAGACTAGCGGCAGAGAAGCAGGGCTTCTCAGCTCTTTCCCCTGCAGCACCGTGTTCATCAAGGCAGCTACACCAAGACTCATCTCCACCTGGAAAACTTCATAACCATGGAAAACGGTAGAGAAAGCGAACTCCTTCCAAATCATCCAAATCAAACTTCATCCAGCTGTTCACATGCTCGCCTAGGGACCATAACCCCCAGCTATGCACGGAACAATGTAGAGAGAAACCATTCAAGATACTGGCTCTTGAGACATCCTGAGACTAGAAAGAAAAAGGCAGAGGAGAGAAATGGAAGTAGTTTGACGTGAATTTCAGACAAACATGAACAAGGAAGCAGAAGAGTCTCCCTGAAGAGAGGGACGGAAAGCCTAAAGCCCTGGTCTTGTTGGGAATGGGACTCATGTTTTCAGGGCAAACGTTAAGTTACATTTGCCAGAAGAAAGATGCTTTCTAGAATCAATATGGAGAAGATCAAAGGAGAAACCTGGGACAATCTGGAAAAGAAAAAGCACTTCCCAGGGAGAGGCAGTTGCAGTGTGAGCACGTGGTCAGGAAGGCCCGGGCTCAGCCTGTATCCCAGATGGAGGGGCAGAAGGGGAGAGAGGCGGACGCAACGGGAAGAGGCTGGAGGAACGATTCTCTTCCCAGCCCCATTTACTTACTTTTGGCGGCTGGAAAAGATCCCAGCTTCACCCAGAGACGTAGTGAGACCCCCATATCACTTCTCAGAACCTAATTTTGCTGGTGCTGACTGCTGCGGGGGTGAGAATCTGCTTGTGTATTCTAAACTGTGAGAGTGGGAGGCTCTCCTGTCCCATGACCCCCAAGATGGGACTTCTGTCACACACAACTGCACGTTAACGAGGCCCCTGGCAGCACCTACCAGAGTTGAGGTTTGCAGTCGCTGGTGATTCTCTGACTCGTAACCTTGTCAGAGAGGGGACTCCTTCACAGGGGATGGGATGCCTCAGAACTGGGGTTCTGCCAGTGAGTGACAGCAAGCCGAAAGAGGAGCCAGAAGTGAGGAGGGGGTGGGAGGAGTGAGCAAGACGGTGCATACGGGCAAGGAGGCCTTGAAGACAGGAGTTGGGGAGCAAAACAGGAAAAAGGTACAGCATCTACGGATGATGGGTGTTCCCGGATGGGGACAAACAGCACAAAAGTGACTGAAACCAGACTGTCATCAGACAGTGACCCTGGGTGCAGGGAGACGGTAGAGCAAATTCAAAGTTCTGATTGAAAGTGATTTTCTTTCTAGAAGTCTGTAAGAAGCCAAGCTGTCAAAGCGAAGATTATAACACATTTTCAGACCTAAGACCTTGGAGAATTAACCCCACATGCACCCTTTCTAAGACACCTACTTGAGGATATACTCCAATAACACAAGGGAGTAAGCCAAGGCATAAGTAGCCATGGGACCCACACAACAGTGGCTCCAACAAGAAAGCAGTGATGTCCCATGGAGACAGCTGTGCAGAAGGGCCAAAGAAACCGCGTCAGGGGACGGGGCCTCCACAAGAACTGGCCAAAGGCGATATTCAATGGAGCAACAAAGGCAAGACCTGGTTTAAAAGAAGAAACCCTTGGAAAAATTAAAATTTGCTCAAAAGGATAAAATAAATGATAGCACACCACTTAATCCCTCAGTGAACAATATTTACACTGCCATACTACTACGAAACAACGTGTTGGCTTTCGACTCTTACAAACAATACAGACGCACAGGACTTAAGAATACAGAATACTTAAGAATATAGAAGCGGGAACTTAATTTTGGTTACAGAACAAAACGTGAATCTTGGCCTCGACACCTTAAAAGTCATACTACAGATAATGGAATGTAAGAGGTAAGGAGTGGAAGGAGGGGAAGTCAGGAGCATTGATATCCTTCTCTTATGAAAAAGAGAGGCCAAGTGGACAACAGAAAAATAAAGGTGGAAACACATCGCGCACGGTTGCAAAGCCAGCGACAGAAGAACTGGAAACGCTGAGATTACAAAGCTGGGAGAATTCACCTTGATCTTCACCACAGCCATGACCTAGGCTGTGTGCCTACACGCACATCACAGGGTCAGCAGATAATAAATGAGCTTGACCAAGTTCATGGTCTAGATGACCGGTTCGATTAAAGCAGGCAGCTCAAAGCGCCAAAGAACTGTTGTCTCAAAGGGGAAAAGACAGAAGATAGGACATACCGCACAATCATGAAAAACCATTACCCTTACAATCATCTGCATGAATTATTTTGACCCAAACCTCACTTTATAAACCCCTTTGACACAAAGGCAATGTACATGCCTCCCTCCCTCCCACCCCCGAAAGTCCTCTTAGGACAAAAGCCAGGCTGTCCCCACGTTAACTTCCGGTTCAGGAAGTTCAGTGAGTGTACTGTCTTCCCAGGCCAGATGGAGAAGGGAGTAAGGTTAAAAGTTTAATTTAAACTTTGTAAGAAGTGAAGCGATGACTGGGTCAAGAGCTGGGTCTTGATGGGTCATGGCGAGATGCTAGCAAGCACACGCTTTTAGGAATTCTTTCCTAAGAATGCTCTCTGATGGCAAGACCTGAGTTCTGACTGCCCCGAGATCACCACCAGGAAGGGGCCGAGGGCCGCTCGGCAAGCATCTGCTCGCAGGCGCGCCAACCTCCACGCGGAAGCGGGGGCACACGAGCCTCTCACCTCGCCACCCCGCCGTAGTCCAAGCCTTCTTCTCCTCGGAACTTCACCATGAGGCGCTTTTTCAAGTCTTTCGGTCGCATCTTCATTATCTGGCGATAAGACTCCTGCACAGAGAGAAGAACTTGTCTTATGTTTAAAGTTACAACATGACGAAAGGTTATTTATAATGGAGCCCGGCTGCAAATAAGATCCGAGCTTATTTTTGAGAATTCCAGCCTGAGTCCTGTTTGGTTCCTGTTCAGGACGTTACTCTGGCTCTCGCTCACTGCTCCTTCCTCACCTTTCTCCCACCATCACTCCCTCAGAAACAACAAAGCTCGTGGCAGCTAACACTGTGCCCAAGGACACACACAGGCACCCTCCGCACAATCGCAACTTAAGGAGTAAACGCCCTCTCTAGGGTTGGTTTTCTCCACACAAATGAGTTCCGGCGCGTCCTGTAGGTTTATATGCTTTAGCCACATGAAGACCTCATAAGAGCAAGACAATAAGAAACAGTAAAAGAATCCTGAGGCTGGTTTCACATCTGAAGTCAAAAATCACATTTTCCCACTGAGTCAAAAAGCCAAGCAGGCGTTCAGTGGAACATAAAGCAGCTTATCAGACACAGGAAACATGTGGTCAGCCTAACAGGGCCTCAGACTCAGCCTCTGGAGTGGAACCAGCTCAGTGTCTGTGGGTATTTTCAGTGAAAAGGCACTTAAGCACCTTTTCTTGCTTTAAATTTAACGGGATTCAAAAGCAACCATCCCAAGAGGCAAGGGGATGTTGAATGGAAAAGATCTGGCAGCAGCGTGTCCACAATTCAGCTTCCCTGTCCTGACAGCCGTTTAAGACGCTCAGTGGGCAAAACCGGGCACTTGAGCTGCTCCACTCGTGTGGCCCCAGGCACTTTGGAGAAGGTGCTGCACGGCCCCCCGGCTGCTGTGGGTCAGGAGAGCCTGAGCCTCAGCGAGGCTTCCACAGAGGCCCGTACATGGCTGAGACTCTACCGATGATGGTGGTCCTGAGAAAAGGGCCCTGCCTGCCAGAGGTCCCTTTTTTAGGGAGCCTGATGCCGCAGGGCAGCTGGACGGAGGTCAGCACGCCACCCAGAACCAGAAGGGAGAGGGAGGCCACTGGCTCCTCCAGGGAGACAGTGCTCTACGGGGAGGTGGCAGGCCAGGCCCTGCGGGGGGATGCCGAACTGACGGCAGAAAATACCATCCATCCAATGCAGGTGCGGGATTTACAGTACCACTTCGTACTGGTTCTACACAGATCGCTAGATCTTCACTCAGAAGTCATCGATTTTTAAACCTTGACCACAGGAGGAAATACGGATCCCTCTCTTGCCTGAGGCTTCATCCCTGATAAAGCCCTGCATTTCACCCCCGACACACCAGACAGGAAGCAGAACTCACTGTCCACTGACGGGGGAAAGAGTCCGCCTGACAGCCAGCTGCCCCGAACCCCGTACCTCAAATATCTCCTCTCTGGACACCTCGATGCGGCAGTGGCCAGCCTGGGGCTGCTGCAGGGAGAGCTCGTGTCTGAGGACCTTCAGTTTCTGGACCAGATCCCTCTCGTACCTCTGGGCGGGCAGCTCCTCGTCCTCCACGGAGCCCTCGCTGGGGGGTGGTGGTGGCTGGCTGGGCTCCTTCAGTTGGCACTGGTGACTTGAGGAGAACAGAAGTGCTGAGGTCACCCCAAGGGCAGCGGCCAGTGGTGTCCCCCACACACACACCAAGGGACCAAGAAGGGAGGTCAGAACACCCACTTCGGGTCAAGAGTGCTTCCCTGGTGACACAACTCTGTAGGCAGATAAGTGGAAATCGAGGAGGCCACCCTCGGACCATCCTTGTCATCAGATGTTACTGGAAACCCCAAATGAACTTCCTGGCCAACCCAGCAGGTGTCCAGGACATAACAAAAGAGACCCCCATCTCTGCCTCTCATCCATTCTCACTGCCGTGAATAGACACAGAAGCTTCTAGCATTCACCGGCATTTAGCGCCGACGTGCTCTCAGCGGGGCCTTGGGGCTGAGAACTACACGGAGGTGACCGGAACACTGAAGTCAGATNTCCAGGACATAACAAAAGAGACCCCCATCTCTGCCTCTCATCCATTCTCACTGCCGTGAATAGACACAGAAGCTTCTAGCATTCACCGGCATTTAGCGCCGACGTGCTCTCAGCGGGGCCTTGGGGCTGAGAACTACACGGAGGTGACCGGAACACTGAAGTCAGATGACAGTGGACAAGGCGACGCGCAGAAGAGTGAACCAGGGAAGCGGGCGGGGCCGCTCCTCCTCCTCTCGTCCAGGGCGCCTCCAGGGCTCATCCCCGAGGCGCAAGTCCAGGGACAGGGGCGGCCCAGGACCAGCTATCTGTTCTGCTCCAGTTTTGCTGACTTATATCAGCTCTCAGCGACAAGCACCTTCGGGCTCTCATGTTTGAGGACACACGTCCCTTATCCTGGGACGTGGAGCGTGGGATCCACGGTCATCCCCAGACCCAAGTCCCCCAGGAATGATGGTCCGGGAAGCCAAATGGCGCTCTGGACCAGCCCTACCCCCGCAGTGGGGAGCAGGCCCAAGGAAAACCTCACTCCCTGCTTCCCACTCTGAGGCCACCCCCCTACCCCCGTCTTATCAGATGTGCGTGTGGAAGCTCCGAGAAGGAAGCTGCGCCAGCAGGCTGCAACTCGGCTATAGGCTGGCTGTGACACAGGCCTTCAGGACTGCACCCAGCTGGCCTGAGAGTTTAAAACACATGACCGTCCACTCAGTAATTAGCACATTTTGCCCACGCTTATCCTCTGCTAACCAACAAGGCAGCCGGCAGATGAAGGGAAATACCAGTGGAAAACAGGGCACTGTAACGGCACAGAGGCCAACGAAGAGCCGGTAAGAGTCTTACGTCATGATGTGGTGTAACCGTGGATCTGTAAACTGGGTTGTTCGGTTATTATGATCTACAAAATATATTCTCCCGGAAACCGTGCTGCGGACTTCCCAGCCAGGCGGCAGTGGTCCAAGTTCATCGCAGTTCACGCTGTTAAGGTCTCTACCAGAAAGGAAGACACACAGCGGTTTGTCCATCTGAGCGTGGAGGCCTGAGAGCGAAACTTCAGTGAGAGAAACAGGGGCGCCCCCTTATCCAGGGGCTATGCGGGCCAACCAAGGCACTACTTACACCAAACACCCACCGAGGCCTGGCCTCCGTAGTGCAAGTGCAGCAAAATCCCACGGATAAAATCGCACCTCTCAGAGCCTGTGGTCATGCCAGGGAGCACGGCCTGCCTGGGAGCTCCACTCCTTTCACCAGAGAGGAGCGAAACACTGCACCCGGAAGATCCAATGGGAACCTCGATGGAACCTGTGGCCAGCCCGGTGGAAGGAGGATCTGAATGCCCCCGGAAGGCCTCTCTGGGTTCACATATGAGATGCTCAAGGCCAGAAGGGTCTCTCCCTGGGAAAGCTCCCAGAAAACACGTTTTCTCCAGCAGACAGGGGTATAAGAACATGCACTAGAAATCTTCCCATTCTAGAGAGCTGCGCCAGGACAAGGCTGTCTCATTTTTGAGTCACGGTTGTTAATAAGCAAGTAGCTCTAAGTCTAACCTCTTCATTAATTATTTCAATCCACAGTCACCTGGGAGCAAGCATTACTGACCAAAATGCTTTTCTAATGAGCACAAAAGCCTGACCTTCCTTCCCGAGAGCACCAAGGAGATAGCTCATTCATTTGCAGGTAATACTTCCATTCTAATTACAGACACTGAATTGTAAGTTCAACATAGATTTGGAAAATCAAAGGCAAGAAGCTTGTTCTCAGATGAAACAAATTATGAATA
This sequence comes from Neotragus moschatus, assembly GCA_006410615.1. Classification (NCBI taxonomy): domain Eukaryota; kingdom Metazoa; phylum Chordata; class Mammalia; order Artiodactyla; family Bovidae; genus Neotragus; species Neotragus moschatus. Next base: position 12,231 of record SJYA01003747.1, on the reverse strand, counting down.
AAAACGAAATGAGCATTACTAAAATGTTATTAGGCAGTAATGCTATTCTGAAACCAAAAAAAAAAATTTCTAAGGAAAAAAAAAAAAACAAAGCAGAGCAAAGAGAAAAAAGAAACTTAACTCCATTACAGGTAGGGGAGGGGCAGGGATCTCTCTGACCTGGGCTCAGATGTATGGCCTTGTAGAAGGAATTCGTATAGAAAAGCTTCATCTCCCCCAGGAATGGTCCCCAAGGGACTGAGGCAATAGGGATGGTAAAGTAGAAGAGAAAAAGGGTGATAGAGTCTTTATATTTCCTGTTTAACTTCTTATTATGGAGAATTTTAAGCATATAAAAAAAGAGACCATAGCTTGAACAATTACCAGCTCACCACCAACCTGCTTCCAGGGCTCCCCATCCACTCCCCCCTCCAGTTATCTAAAGCATCACGTCAGATATCGGATCATTTCATTCAGCAATATGTTTAGTTTAAAATGAGAGCAACCACATCTTGAATGTTTTTCGAGTAAGTGCATTTGATTTCATCTAAGGGTGAGGGTCTTTTCCAGTTATGGAACCTGATTTCAAGGCCCAGGATTGCTCTCTAAACGTTAGTCTAAAGGACCCAATTATGTTACAGCAGCTGCTGACCAGCTGAGGGGAGGGAGGGGCAGAGCTGGGACTACAGCCCCGGCCCCCGGCCACCCGAGAGTCTGAGTCAGGACCGCTGACAGCCCACCCTCTAAGCCTACCTCCATACCCTAAGGGCTGTATCACCCACAGCCAGAGGGTCCAGGTACAGCTGGGACGCAGCCTTGCCGGTGAGCCACTCAGGAAGCCTACCTGGGTATCCTGGGGTCGTGCCACGTGCTGACTCCCGTCTGCGTGTGCAGGAAGTACACCTGGCCCTGTACCGTGGTTCTCTGCTCTGCACGACACAGTGGGGACACGGTCAGTGCCACTCACTGCAAGGAGTCAGTCCTGTAAGCTCGGAGGCCCCGCTTCCTTCCCACAGTCTTTCAAGGGACCGCGAGAAGGGTGTGAAGGCAGGAGTGAGCTTGGGCCTGGCTCGCTGGGTCAGCGTGTGGACAATCTTCCTTCTGTTCCCACCTGGAGAGGCGGCCACACCCCTCAACCTGCCACCCGGGGACTCACCCTGCCTCCCCCGTGCCCTGCAACAGCTCATACTTCCGGTCTCGTCTGCCCCATCTATGCGGCCCTCCAACATGGATCCGCAGGGATCCTCCTCCATTTAGGCGCTCCCGCTGTGGCTGTCAGGATTCTGTTGGCCTTTCGTGACAGCGGTGCGTCTTGTCGCTCCTACCCAGGCCGTCCTTCCCGCGCTCAGATCCCAGGGCGCTACAGAGCCTCCCCCAGGCCCCCGCCCCACTCCTCTCGCTCTCGGACATCCGTTTGCCCGACTGCTTCACAGCATCGCCATCCTAGAGGCTTGGCGCAAGGGCGGACACACTGAGGAGGGGCAGCACCTGTCCACCGACACTGGCGCGACCGCCATGGGCGGAGCTTCCCGGCAGGCAGGTGGTGCCAGAGGAGGCCTGAGGCCGGAGAGGCGCCCGCGGCCCACCGCACGGGAATGGCGGCGCGCGCCCTCACCGTAGCCCTCGGGCAGCTCCGGCGACTGGTGGCCGTGAGGTCGGCTCTGTGGCGTCTGGAGCGGCCCTCGCACCTCAGGGTTCCGCAGTCGCTGGGCCTGAAGTCTCTGGTCTTGACTCGGGGACTCCACAAACCTGCAGTTGCCCCCGCCGGCCGCGGCCCCGGGGCCGTCCGTGTACGGGGCTGGCTCCTCCAGGAAGCAGCTGAGGGGCCTTCCGGGCCCGGAGTCTTCAAACAGGGTTCTGGAAGGGGGAGAGCAGAGCCACGTGACAACACCCGCCAGAGACGGCCGCGCCCCCGTTCACGCCCGCTCGCAGTCCCCTTTATCCTCTTAGACAACACAGGACGTCCCCCGGGCTGTTTCGTAAAATTCATCCTGTCCTTTCTCACTGGGGAGCCAAACTTGTTCACGAAGAATCAATGGCCTAAGGGAGCCATGTGTTAAGCGCCACTGAGGCCAAGGTAGGATTTCAAACTTGGGGATAGCTGAATGGTCGGAAAACACCGATCTTGAACTACAAGAAGTTCAGAAAAGGAGATCTGAATTTTCTTGACTTGGAATCAAATTCAAACATTGCATTTGCCTTGTCATTTTATAATAGAACTCCTGGTTACAGCAAATATTACAATGACTTTAAAAGTGCTTTTAACATAAATCCTCATCCCCTGAACAACTGTGAAGACAAGTTACCTTAATAGGCTATTTTCCCTTTTAAGCAAGTACTTTTGAAAAACATTTTACGCTGGAAAATTTCAGAGAAACACAGAGAGGGACTAGATCAGTGAATACCCTGGAGTCTTCACCCACCTCCGATACCATCCCGTGGCCACGTGTCCAGCTCTTCCCCCCTCCACTGGATTATCAGGAAAACAATCCCCACATTTTACCATCTCATCCTTAGATATTTTGGCACATATCTCTGAAAGATAGGCCTTTTACCATCAGCATGATTCCAAAAGTGGGTCATCATAATGCCAGTCAGTATTCAAATTTCGCCAGTCCACTATCTCATTAATCAGGCCAAATAGAGCCACACACTGCACCTAGCAGGTGGGTCTCTTAAATCCTGTTTATTGAATTTACAGCTTCTCTTCCTTCCTCTTTATTCCCTTCTTCTCCTTGCAGCGTACTTGCCGAGGACACTGGCTTAGGGCTGCCACACTGTGCAGGGAGCCCCACTTCCGGATGGGGTGTGCTATGGTCCCCTGGGGCTGGGCAGCCCATTCCCGTCCCTGGGGCCTCCAAGATCTCTGTTCACGCCAGGTTCTCTTTCCTGATGGTGTCAACAACTATTAACGGCATTAAGAGTTAATGCATGGGGGATCGAAAATCATGATAGTGACCAACGAGAGCTCTTGACAGTGTGGGGGTTGGTCTCCTAACATTTCTTTCTGTACCGTCATGAGCTCCACGGACTGGCTTGAAGTGTCGCAGTTCTCATTCTTGACCAATGCCCTCAGGCCAGTGGGAACCTCTGTAAACTGGACCCTGAGTCTTTGGGGCACGAGCCTACTAGTCTTGACAGCTTCCTTTAGACAAGGAAACTTGCACCCCGAAGTCCCTCCCTGCACCTCAGGTACTGAAGGCCCTGAAAAGGTATGGGGGCGCTCTCCGGCAGCGCGGGCGCCGGCGGCCGGGCACGCACCCTTCGCTCTCCAGCAGGCCTCTGCAGTCCACCACAGAGCCGCCAGTGCCGATCCTGTCTCGGGTCTGCAAACTGACTGAAAAGAAAAGGACATCCTGCATTAAGATCCAGGGATATTTTATACGCTGCAATACAGCGCGCCACTAGAAATGTATAACTTATATGCGACATGATTTTTAAAAGGGAGGCGTCTGTCTCCGCACTCACATTGCACACGCCTGTGCTTTCAAGTATGAGACATTTCACTCAGAGGCTCCACACCACCGCACACCACCCGGACCCTCCCTCGTGAACGTGGAACAGAAGGAGGTGCTGGGTTTTCCACGCTCTCCGTAAAAATAACACAATATTCACTTTTTCCAAGTTATCTTGTTTTTAAAGATTCTGACTTATGCTGGATAAGGACACAGAGAGCCCTCTGCACAGTCTAGACACGTCTGTGTACCTTCTCTCCGTCCCTAATACAACCAACAAAGACACTGATGAAGTTGCTTCCAGATGCGGGTTTGGCCCCGCATGTCTCTCCACAAAGAAAAGGAGACTTCACAAACAGGCAGAGAGTGAGAACTCTGTCATCAGGAGAGTCTGCAGGATGGACACTCACTGTTCATCTATTCTGGGTCAGATCTACATAGCTGACTCACGGGCAAAGACCCTGATCCTAGGAAAGACTGAGGGCAAGAGGAGAGGGGCAACAGAGGATGAGCTGGTTGGATGGCATCACTGACCTAACGGACACGAGTTTGAGCAAACTCTGGAAGATAGTGAAGGACAAGGAAGCCTGGCATGCTGTAGTCCTTGAAGCTGCAGAGTCAGACACAACTCAGCAACTGAACAACAACAAGTTCTACATAAGACAAGACCTAAAAGATTTGGGATCTTAAGTCATTCTGTGTGCGACTGAAATACTATGGGGTTTTTTCTTTTGGATTCCCTGCAATGCAGGGTCAATATCTGAGTTACTCTGAAATGCTAATAAGAATGGGGTGGATAACAGGATGAACTGCTTAGCCAACAAATTAACTCCCAGCAGAATATGTCTATTCGGCATTTCATAACATTAGCATGTTTCGTTTCTTCATTCTAAGTCAGTCAGTCTTCTGCAAAATCACAGGACACGGAAGTCTTCAGAAAACCCGTTGCCTCCTACATATGTGACGGTCTTCCTGTGGAGCTGTCTCAGCTCACGCAGGCGTGGCCGCCATGCTACCATCTGCACTTGGGTAAGGGGACAAATGTGGGGACTAAAGTCACATCAAAAATCACAACCCTACATCTTTGTGTACCTTAGTCACTTTAACTCCACCTTGAACGACTAAGTGAAGGGAAAAGGATAAAGCAACGAAAACCACGCGAGATGAAACTTTTCAGTACTGGAGAGACGGCGCCCAGCGTGGCTTGTCCTTCGCGTATGTCACCATGGGCCGGTGGCTTTGTGTGTTTTCTCAGTGATCAAGAGCTGGATGTTAAGTTCTGCAAAAGTTATCTCTTTAGAGATGAGAAAGTTCTTACCCACTATTTGGCCACGAACTGCATCAGTATCTGAGGGGTTTAGTTTGCACAGATCCAAACGCTGGTCTGCAAACAAACAATTCAAAACTTAACCTGGGGAATGTTAACTAGGGAGGAGGGCAGGAATTCTGTATTCAGTATTCAAAAATAATAATAAACAAAATGATGGCTCATAAGCCTTCCTCGGTGCATTAAGAGGCAGAAAAGTGCCGGGCTCTTACAGCCAGTGTCTTTTAATCTGCTGACGGCGTTGGAGAGCAGCCGCACACACCCCAGGAAGCCAGCTCCCTGCTTCTTGTGAACCTTCTTGTGGTTCCACACGCTGATGGTTATAGAATCCGTTTTTCCAACATATCTGAAACCAAAGTGCAAATTCATCTTTAATTGCATTTCTATATTACAGCAGCCCACTGAGATTCTATCTGACTGACTTCTTAGTCCAGAAGAATTCTCTGAAAATAACGTTGGCTCTATATGCGCAAGTCCGGGCACTCGGTGAATATCTGTCTACTGACTTCAACGGGTGGCAAAAGGGCTGATCATGTGAGCAGCACACGGAGATAACTACACGCTGATGATAACCTTGTAACAGGGATTTACTATATCTTAATAGTTTCAAAGATAACGGCAGGATTCATAAGCCCCCCCAATTAGGCTGCATAGAGAATAGCCAGTCTGCACAAAGGACTCCTTACAAACCCTCCCTCCACCCAAAGCACACGAAGGACAGAGCTCAGGCAGGAGACCCCCTGCCTCTCGGGGCAGGTCAGCCACAAGGGGGCTTCCAGGACTTCGGCTGACAACCGCTTTCCAGACCACCTCCGGTGCCACAGTGTAATTGAAAATGGGCCTCAGGATCCAGCTACTAAAAACCCCCTCAAAACCAGCACAATCTGTGGGGTGGTGGTAAAACAAAGCAGTTACCATTCAGCGTTACCGGACAAAAATTTCTTAGCAAGGACATGAAAACAGAGGTGAGTATAAAATAGCGATTTTCAAAGGGCAGTCCACGTAATGAGTGGATATAAGAAGGTGTCGGACGGTGTGTAGGCTTATACACATTCGCTCATACCAAACTTTATTTGCACTTGCAAAAAATACGTTTGTGTTAGCTGCTCAGTCATGTCCGACTTTTTGTGACCCCATGGACTGTAGTCAGCCAGACTCCTCTGCCCATGGAATTCTTCAGGCAAGAATACTGGAGTGTGTACCCATTCCCTTCTCTAGAGAATGTTCCTGACCCAGGGATCAAACCTGGGTCTCCTGCATTGCAGGCAGATTCTTTACCATCTAAGCAAAACTTTTAAAATCAGCATATATATGTACGTGTGTGTGTGTGTATAAAATATTTGTATAATATGTGGAGAAGGAAATGGAAGCCCACTCCAGTATTGTTGCCTAGGAAATCCCATGGACAGAGGAGTCTGGCAGGCTACATCCATGGAGTCCAGACATGACTTGGCGACTAAACAACAAGAACAACATAATAAATATAATAATGCATTTCAAATGATGCGTTTTACAGCTATGCTCATGGTTTTGCTGAAAAAACAGTAGCATATAGAGGACCTGAACTATAGCCCCTTTTTTCTGTTAGAGAGGGCCAGGAGATTGAATGTTTGAAGATCACAGTTACAGAAGCAAACCATAAAAAATGTATGAGAACAAACGCAAGAACTCCCAAGTGTATGAATTCTAAAAGTAGGCATTGGGTCTTCGGCCATCCACGTGTGTTACCAGAAAGAAGCTGGTAATCCCTTTCTAAAAAAACGCTTCTCTTACAAGCTAGACACCTCCTCTCCCGTCATTCCCAAGGGCCTTGTAGGATATTCGACTCACAGATCGTAGTGCTGGTTCCACTTTGGGTCCAATGTGTTCTTCACAGTGTCCGTTGAGTGGCACTGCCCAGATCCGTCCACAACAATCTTCGCAAAAGGGTCCGGGAGCCCTGGAGGAGAGGGGACAGCCACACTGGATGAGATGACAGGTCTATCAGTGCAACACAGAACATGGTCCCGCAGGTAAAGGGCGCTTCAAGATCACCTAACTATCCTGGTATATTTCATTCTCAAATTGAAGGTTAGTTTCCATCAGCAAAATAAGTTACTTCCATTAAGCTTTCTAAGAAAAGCAACCCAGAATCACATCCTCCTCAGATTTTTAGACACTAGAAATGAAACTCTAAAAGCAGGCTTAAATTCAGATTTCCATTTCTGAAGATCACTACTAGTTGAATGGAGGAAAGAGTGTCTACAAATAAATGTATTTGTACTTTCTAAAAAATAATACTTAGGCATTGTGTTTGCTGGTCTTTGTCTATTTTATCTCTGGAAGCAGTGTTCACCAAATTTTCATTAGGTAGGTTCTTAAATGCTGGAGTGTGAATCAGACAGGTTTGTAAGATCAGAGAGGTGGCAGGTCTGGGAGACAGACCTGGATGGGCTCCATCCCTCTGCACCTTCTTAGCTCCCTGAATAAAGCCCGTGAACTTGTTTCTTCACCTGAGAGTGTGAATAATACGCCACTTAGGAGCCAAGCAGCATTCTGGTGAGGATCAGAAAGAGTGTGAAAATTTTCCTGCTGCGGGCACCTACTTTATAGTAGGTGAGCTTCTTAAGAAGCGATTTCTTTCATAAGAAAATGACTCTCTATTTACTATTTTTTATTTTTACAATTCCTTTCATTACACGATTTTTCAAGTGTGATTTATCAAATTTGACTATCAGTTTTACTGAAACTCAGACACTTTATAGAAAAATATCTCATCTGTATTTGAGTGGAGAACACTTCAGCAGAAAGTGATATATTAATGGATGGAAAGGTAGAGAAAATGGTGTGGCCAGAATAGGGAATGAGAGAGAGTTTTTCTTGCTTGAGTTATAAATTCTGTGCCTCAGAGCTAAGGAGCCTCTGTGCCGTAGTCAACTGGGAAATGAAGTTTGTCAAACCATGGGTTTCTATTTTCTTTAGGAGAATACACCCAGTGTTTTTTGAAAAAGTTTTAAATTTCAGAAATATGTGAAGAATATTAATGTGTAAGAGAGCAAAAATGGGTGTTTACTTACTGAAGAAGTCTTTCTTTGCAAGGTTCTTGGCACATAACACTAAAAACAAACAAACAAAAAAGGCAAGAGTTAGCATTTATGGACAAGATTTTCACCATAGTCAGTCTCTATGGACAGAACTGTACCCCACTCAAAACTTATATGTTGGAGGTCCAGGCCCTGATGCGAAGGTATCCACAGGTGGGGCCCTCGGGAAGTGCTTGGGGTCAGCTGAGGTCACAGGGGTGGCGCTGTCAGGATGGGGGGTCCTTGCCTCTATAACGAGGGCCCACAGCACAAGCCCTCACTCGGCTCTCCATGTGAGGACCCACGAGGAGGCCATCTACAAGGCAGCAGGAGGGCCTTCGCCCAGAACCAAATCTTCCTCCTCCTCATCTTAGGCTTTTCCAGCCTCCCATGGGAAATAGATGTTTGCTGTGTAAACCGCCAGCCGATGGGACTTTGCTAGTGGCCCAAACTGGCTGAGGCGCTAACCTATATTTGCAATGGGGAAAAAAAAAAAAAAAAAAACCCTCAAAATTATCTTTGCCATTGATTGTATTTCAAATTAAGTGTTACATTAAACAAAAACTGACAAGTAACTAAAAAGTGTTTTCTCCTTCAGTTAGAAATCAACTGTAACAAATGCAAAATGGTTTAAACTTAAAAATCTTTCTTAAGCATACATGGGTGGATTTATCAATGTGTTCTTAAAACTGCCAGGATCACATTCACACCAGCTGAAATGAAGACCTACAGTCTGTATCTTCAGAGCACCTGGTCATAAGAGGAGTCATACATCTTTGATATTTGACTAAATAACACAATTTTATGAACGTAAGCTCTGGTATGCTGGAGAACAGAATGGGGGAGTGACAGAAAATGTGGGGCCGTCCTTAAATGTTGGGAAAATCAAGTGATAAAATGCATGCTAAGAATTTAGCACCATGTTGGTCTATAGAAAAAATGCAATAAATCCCACTGTTACAATTTTATTAATGAGGTGGGTAAGAAATTCTGTCACTAGATCCATTACATGATTAAAGCTATTACATGCAGGGAAAATACACAATGTATTATACCACCTGCCTCCTGACAAACCTGTATGCAGGTCAAGAAGCAACAGTTAGAACCTGACAGGGAACAACAGACTGGTTCCAAATTGGGAAGGAGTACGTCAAGGCTGTATACTGTCACCCTGCTTATTTACCTTATACGCAGAGTACATCATGCGCAATGCGGGCTGGATGGAGCACAAGCCAGAATCAAGACTGCTGGGAGAAATCTCAATAACCTCAGACATGCAGATGACACCACCCTTATGGCAGAAAGTGAAGAGGAAATAAAGAGCCTCTTGAAGATCGAAGAGGAAAGTGAAACAGCTGGCTTAAAATTCAACATTCAGAAATCAAAGATCACGGCATCCAATCCCATCACTTCATGGCAAATAGATGGGGAAACAATGGAAACAGTAACAGACTTTATTTTCTTGGGCTCCAAAATCACTGCAGATGGCGACTGCAGCCACAAAATTAAAAGACACTTGCTCCTTGGAAGAAAAGCTATGACAAACCCAGACAGCATATTAAAAAGCAGAGACATTATTTTGCCGACAAAGGTCTGTCTAGTCAAAGCTATGGTTTTTCCAGTAGTCGTGTTGGATTGTAAACAAGGCGAGAGCCAAAGAATTGATGCTTTTGAGCTGTGGTGCTGGAAAAGACTCTTGAGAGTCCCTTGGACTGCAAGGAGATCCAACCAGTCCATCCTAAAGGAAATCAGTCCTGAATGTTCATTGGAGAGACTGATGCTAAAGTTGAAGCTCCGAAACTTTGGCCACCTGATGCGTAGGGCCAACTCATAGAAAAGACCCGGATGTTGGGAAAAATTGAAGGCAGGAGGAGGAAGGGATGAGAGAAGATGAGATGGTTGGATGGCATCACCAACTCGATGAACATGAGCTTGAATAAGCTCCGGGAGTTGGTGATGGACAGGGAGGCCTGGCGTGCTGCAGTCCACTGGGTCGCAAAGCGTCAGACACAACTGAGCAAAGGAGCAACGACAGTACATATACAGCTGGCAAGAAATCTTGCCACCAGATCCATTACATGATTAAACCATGGCAGGAAGAGAAAATACACCGATGTATTACGCATACATAGCATCCCAATTTTTAGGAATACAGTGTGACCTTATTTGACAAAAACATACAGAGGAGCCTGTCGGGCTAAAGGCCACAGGGTCACAAAGAGTCGGACACAAATGAAGTGACTGAGCACGTGAGATCACCACTCAGGCAAGTACAGGCGACAGGCTTGGCGACTGTTCAATGACAGGAGATTCATGATATACTGCTCTGAAAACTTTTAGATTTTATATAACAACTTTATCAGGGTAAAATTCCTCTACAATTCATCCAACTGTATAATTCATTGGGTTTTAATATACCCACTGAGCTGTATAACCATCAGCACATCAATTTAGAACATTTTCATCATCCCATAAAAGAAATCCTGCACCTATTAGCAGTCACTCATTATTAACCGCAAACCCCACCAGTCACAGCCACCACTAATCTACTTTACATCTCTGGATGTGCCCAGAATGGATAGTTCACATAAATGGAATCACAGAACATGTGGTATTTCGTGACTGGCTTCTTAACATTTTTTTTTTAACTTTTTTAGTTGAAAGATAATTGCTTTACAGCATTGTATTAGTTTCTGCCATACATCAACATGATTCAGCCACAGGTACACAGCGTCCCCTCCCTCGTGAAGCTCCCTCCCTCCCCTCTAGGCTGAGCTCCCTGAGTCATGCAGAAAATTCCCACTGGCCATCCGTTTTACACATGGTAACGTGTATGTTTCCACGCGACTCTCTCCATTCGGACCATCCTCTCCCTCCCGCTGTTTCCACAAATCTGTTCTCTAGGTCTGCGTCTTTTTCTGTACCTATTGGGATGACCGACTGCTATTTGTCCCGCACCTACTGATAATGCTGTTTTACATGACTGACTTCCAGCGTGAAACCAACACTGCGTTCTGAGCTAAAGGCCACCTGGTTATGGTGCACAGCAGAGCCTTTTAACATGTGCTGTGAGCCAGTCAGGCCTGGGCTTCTCTTTGTAGAAAGTGTTTCCAGTCACTGATCCATAATCTTTTCACAAGTCTAGTAACATTTTCCACTTCTCAAATCAGCCTTGGTAGTGTCTTTCTAGAAATTTGTCTAGTTCACTTAAGTTACCAATTTATTGGCATACAGTTATTTACAGTATCTTCTGATAATATAAAAATACTACCAACTATACAGAAATATACATTTCCTCTTCAGTATAATCTTTACATGCTTTCTTTCAATGGAGACACACACACACACACAAACACACACACTCTTGTGTCTTTTTTGTGGCTGGACCATAATTTACTACAGCTCTGGTTAGTGCTTCATTTCTTGTTTCTCTAATTTAAAAGTAAGGACAAAAGTACTTACAAAAAATGAAAACTTGCAAATGTATAAATAGGAAATGTGTGCCTCCAAAATCTCCCACTGTTATCCTTTGTTTTTTAATAGCATTTTCCTGGCTGGTCTCACATACTTCCTTTTTTCCCATTTAACTTTAGAATTACTTTGAGCAAGTTTTCAAAAAATTCATAAATTTGAGGGGAATTTACTGCTTTACAGTATTCCCATTCTTGAGAGCAGCATATATATCCAGTTATTAAATTCTTCTTTAAATGCCTTTAAGTAACATTTTCATCTACTCACAAATGTTTTTCACGTTTCTAGTAGGGGTTACTCTTATGTGTCTTGGGTTTTGTTACTATGATGAATGGGAGAGTGCCCTTCTGTTCTTTGATGGTTCTTCAGCGCACTTTCTAATAGTTATTTGGGTATAGGTGATTACTTGTCTCATAATAATTGTAAACCTGCCATCTTTTTTGCTGCTCTTCAAATGAGCCTGTGAGGTACTGTTCCCTTCCACGTCCTTGTTTTTCCAAGGTGCTGATGCTGGACTGCTTCTGACTGGAATAATTCTGGTAACATCTCAAAAAGATTAATCCTTGTTCTTCTGCACAAGACAAGTAATTCTTTTAAAAAGTATTTATGTCTGTCCTTGGCTGGGCTGGTTCTTAGCTGCGGCATGTAGGCTCTTGTTCGCTGACCAGGGGTTGAACCCAGGCTCCTGGCATTGGGAGCACAGAAGACCAACCATGTTTTCATTTAAGGCTCATTCCAGTGGAGTTTGGTTACCTCAAAAAGTGGCAAGGGTTTCAATATCGTCAGCACAAACAGAATTTTGCCTCGATTTTGTGCAAAAATTATTCACGGTCATTATGAATCTAGTTTAGTTAAGGGCATTTGATTTACATTGGGCTGGAAGAAGCACAAGCTGGAATCAAGATTGCCAGGAGAAATATCAATAACCTCAGATATG
>SJYA01003746.1:17220-49070 GCA_006410615.1 Neotragus moschatus | reverse complement strand
CTCTGTGTCTTTGTCTCTATTCTTGTTTGTGTGTCTCTCTCTCAGTGTGTGTGTATCCCTCTCTGTCTGCCTCTCTCTTAATGTGTGTTTCTCTCTTTGTGTGTGTGTGTGTCTATCTCTCAGTGTGTGTCTGTGTGTATGAATCTTTATGTGTCTCTTTCTCAATGTTTGTGTCTATGTGTATCTCAGTGTGTGTGTTTCTCTCAGTGTGTGGCTGTCTCAGTGTGTGTGTGACTCTTTGAATGTGTCTTTCTGTGTGTCTCTGTGTATGGGTTGGTGTTTCTGAGTGTGTTTGTGGCTCTCTGTGTGCTTCTCTGTCTCTGTGTGTGAATTTCTGTGTGTTTCTCTCTCTCAGTGTCTGTGTGTGTTTCTCACTGTGTGTGTCTGTATTTCAGTGTGTTTGTATGTGTGTGTGTCACTCTGTTTGTGTGATTCTCCCTTTCTCTTAGTTTGTGTCTGTGTGTCACACTTTCAGTGTTTGTGTATGTCTCTCTTAGTGTGTGTGGCTCTCTCAGTGTGTTATCTCTCTCAGTATATGTGTGTGTCTCAGTGTTTATGTCAGTGAATTTCTCTCAGTGTGTTGTATCTCACTCTGTGTGTCTCTCATTATATGTGTCTCTCTCACAGTGTTTGTGTGTGTCCTCAGTGTGTGTCTATCTCTCAGTATGTGTCTCTCTATATACGTATGTGTGTCTCTCAGTGTGTGTCTCTCATTGTGTATGTTTCTCTTTCAGTATGTCTGCGTGTCTCTCTCAATGTGTGTCTGTGTTCGTATATGTGGGTTTCTTTCAGTGTGTGTCTGTCTCTCTCTTACTGTGTGTGTGTGTATCTCTTACTGCATGGGTCTCTCTCTCAGGGTGTGTGTCACTCTCTCAGCCTTTCTATCCCAATTATTGTGTATGTGTCTCTCAGTGTGTCTGTGTCTCTCTCTGAATGTGTGTGTCTTTCATTGAGTGTGTATCTGTGTGTGTGTGAGAGAGAGACTCTCTCAGTGTGTGTTTGTCTCAGTATATGTGTCTCTCAGTGTGTGAATCTCTCTCAGTTTATGCCATTGTGTATCGCTCAGTGTGCGTGTCACTCTCACATTTTGTGTGTGTGTCTCACTGTATGTGTTTCTCTCTCAATGTGTGTTGTGTCTGTGTGTGTGTGTGTGTGTGTGTGTGTGTGTGTATCTCAGTGTTTATGTCTCTCAGTGTCTATGGATTTGTCTTTCTCAGTGTGTGGGTCTCTCTCTCAGAGTTTGTCATTCTCTTAGTGATTCCATGGCATTCAGTGTGGGTTTGTGTCTCCTTTTGTATGTGTGTGTTCCACTGTGTGTGTCTCTCTCTGTCAGTCTTTGTCTCCCTCTCTCAGCATGTGTGTCTCTCTCTCAGTGTGCGATACATTGCTCTGATATCAAAAAGAGTGGATTTTATGTCATATAGTGCTTATGATATCAGACACATATTAGTCTGATTCCATACATAAAGTCAGTTTGATGTCTTCGATAATCTGGCTGTGATGACACATGTATAGTGGATGTGATATTGTATACAGTAGATTTGATGTGATAGATAGTGTATGTGATGTCATAAATACTGTGGTTTGAAGTCATAAAGAGCGAGTGTCATGTCATGTATAATGCATATGATGTCATACATAAACCAAGTGTGATGTCATACATAGAGTGGTTGTGACATCATCAGTAGAGTAGATGTGATGACACAGATAAAGTGGCTGTGATGTCCCATGCACACTGGATGTTATGATATATGCAGTGGATTTGATATCATTTATACTGGGTGTGATGTCATAAACATAGTGGATGTGATGTCATAAACACTGTGGTATATCAAGAGTAGATATATTTTCACATAGACTGTATATGATATCATACATATAGTGTGTGTGATGTCATAAAGATAGATATTGTGATGACACAGATACTGTGGATATGTCAGATATAGTGTTGTGATGTCAGATATAGTGGTCATGTTGTCAAAAACATGTTGTGTGTGATGTCATTTATATGGGAAATGATGTCATGAAAATAGTGGGCATAATGTCATAGATATTGTGGCTGTGATGTCACATGTATAGTGGGCGTGATGTTATATACAGTGGATGTGCTATCACATATAGTGGATGTGATGTCATGAATTCAGTGGATGTGATGTCATATACTCAGTTGTGTAATGTCATAATGAGTGGGCGTGATGTCATATACAGTTCATATGAAATCACACATATAGTAGGTGCAATATCATACATACAGTGAGTACATCTTGATACAAATGGGTTTGATTACACAGATATAGTGGATGTGATGCCAGATATAGTGGGTGGGATGTCAGATATAGTGGTTGTGTTGTCATAAACAGTGTGTGTGATGTCATATATAGTGGGCATGATGTCATTACAACAGTGGGTATGATGCCTTAAATACAGTGGCTGTGATGTCACATTTATAGTAGATGCAATGTAATATATAGTGGGTGTGATGTCATGATTACAGTGCATGTGATGTCATAAATACAGTTGTGTGATGTCATAAAGAATGCATGTGATGTCATATATGCTACACATGATGCCATACACATGTGAGGCCCAGATATTCAGTGATTTGTTTAGATCACCCAGGGTTCAGGAGACTTTATGTTCATGTAAACCAAAGCCCACCCTTTTCTCATGCAGAGGCTGCCTGGTTGAGGGAAGGCTTTCAAATGCAGAGATGTGTAGTGAAGTTCCTGACTTTGAAACAGTCAACTTCTGTCTGTTTAAGAGACTCCAGGCTTCTTGAGGGCAGAGTATGAGTGCAAGGTGGTGCCTGTTACTAGGTTCCTCTTTCAAGCATCCCATCCCTCACATTTGGGACAGTTGCTGATGGAAGCCAATTTGTTGCTGGAGGGCCAATGGGTATGCCTGTTGCTTTTAGAGATTCCAAGCCCTGCCACCTCAAGCCTTTCCTAAGCAGGTCCCCTGGTGGCAACACTGACTGACACCTCAAATGCTCTCTCGATCTAGCCATTGGCCCTGCACAGAGCCACCAAGACCTTTGTCCTTCATCTGCCTGAGCTCTCCTGGGGCACTTGGGAAGACCACAGTGGCCTTAGCAGAGAGGACCTGGGACCCTTAGGGACTGTGCAGCCCTGAAATTCTATCCAGGGCTCCAAGGTGGCCACTGGAGTGTGCTCCACATCACACAGGCAGCACCCCCAGAGTTTGACAAAGTGTGCAGGTGACTCAATCCCAGAATTACTACAAGCACCTTGGGCAGGGGCTGGATCTCTTTCGTAGTGGGGGCTGAAAGTGACTATCACAGATCCTGGCAGGATGCTGGTGAGAATGGGCTTGGGGCACCTCAGTAAGGGGTCGCGGGTGCTGTGGATGTAGGGCACCTGCCTGTGGGTAGCAGGGGGGAGGGTAGGATAGATCCAGCCCCAGAAAGTTAGATAATGGTGGGAGGGGGAGGGGTTCCCTACTAGGCTGGTGGGCATGCGAGGGGTCTCCAGTTTTCTGGGGTCAACATAGGATCGGGACACTCAACACTCAGCACTGGGAAAGTAAACCTGGGATGGCTTCTGGCGGGGGCATCCAGGAAGAGAGGGCTCTCGGCCGCTGGGTTGCAGATGATGGTGACAGAGTCTCTGGTGCTATGGTGGGGTCAGGTGTGTCAGCCTATGCGAAATGGGTCTCCTCGTTGAAGAGGTAAGGGATGCAAGGGGAGCACTCTAAGCCTCTGTGGTGGGGGTTGGAAAGTGGGGAGCCTGAGCTGATTAAAGAGGAGCTCCAGGCTGCCACTTTCTCTGTGGTGAGGTGGGCTGTCTGGTGCCAATGTTCCCCTTGCCATCCTCATTCACAGGCCATAGTGTGCAAACCGCAAGTCTTTGCTCTTCCGTTGCATTGTGTACCTTCTGCCTAGATCCAGGCCAGGAAACTGGTGCAGGTGGATGGGAGTGAATGCTGAGCACTCTGCTTCTTCTGGGCATCCCAGACAATTGCAAGGACCAAGAATTCAAAGAGGCCATGTAGTCGGACCTGGGACCCTGGGCAGATATTGAGTGCTGGGCAAGGTCTTCAGAAAGGAGCTGGGGTGAAAGATTGCTTTGATCAAGTTTGCTGAATTTTCAAGCCAAATCTTGAGTCCCTGACAAATTCCAGGCAAGAGGGGCCTTGGATGTTGTCCTACTGCTCCAGAACCCTGATGATGAGTCACAGGATAGGCCCAGTTTATGTGTACGGCCCCAGAGCTGAGCAGTGACTAAGGGGTCAGGTGAGACAGGAGCCCCAGATGAGGAAGAAGGTGCACATGAAGTATAAGCTGAAAAGGATGGGACTGCCCACTCCAGTGTTCTTCCCTGGAGAATCCCAGGGATGAGGGAGCCTGGTGGGCTGCCATCTATGGGGTTGCACAGAGTCAGACATGACTGCAGTGATGCAACAGCAGTAGCAGGTGAGGCAGCAGTTACAGATGAGGCAGGAGGTAGATGTGAGGCAGGAGGAACAGAGACCCTGGGGCCCTGTCACTGCCTGGATGGACGGATAGTCCCCATTGGTCCCCGGAAGTCCTGGTTGGGAGCCAGAGTGTCTCACCCAGGCAGGAGACCAGGAGGCTGAGGAGCCCTCCAAGGAGGGGCTAAAGCCCATCCCAGAGGAGCCAGAAAATTAGGAAGGGGCTGTGGAGATGAGCTCTCCAAGGTTTTTCTCTGGTCAACAGGCTCAGCATGTTTCAGGCCCCTGACCTAAAAGCAGGGAATGGCCAAGTCAGGCAGCCTTCTGGCCTCACATTATGCTCCATATTATGGAGCTTAAGCCTCCCCACACACCGCCACCCACCCCTAACCCTGCCCCGAGAGAGGAATCCTGTTCAGAATCCCCTGGGATAGGCTGCTCTCTGTCCTAGGAAGTCCAGATATGTCTCTATAGGGCCCCTAATGACCCAGGTCTCAAGGAACTCCTCCCTGCCCCAGTCCCCTCTTCCCTCCCCACACCCCTGAGCAGTCATCCACTCTCCCCGACCTCCCAGAGAGACATGAGGTGCTTATAAACCCAGGCTGAGTGTCCCCATCTACCCAGTCAGCCACCCCTGGACCCTGCCACATGCCCTGACCTTCAGCAATAGCCAAGGCCCTGCCCACTGTGGTCCAGTGTCCTCAGCTCAGAGTGTGCTTCCCTATTGAAGATTCAGGTTCAGTTCTGCTTGGTTTCCTGGAGATGTGTGCATGTTTTTCTTTGAGCAGTTCCCCCCACCATGGTGCAAAGATACCCCAGCCTATTCCCAGGAAATGATGGGAAAGAGAGGACAGATGAAGGCTTGGCCAGCGCCCACCCTGGGACCTCAAGAAGGAAGATCTGCATTGATGCTTCAACAGGTCTATGGGAGGACCCCCAGGACCTGTGCTCTGCTGGGCCATCCCATGATTCCTCAGGACTCCATGTCCTCAGTGTGGTAAAGTGTGCTCTGCTGTATGACTGTCCTATGCCCACCATAGGCCATGTGTGCTCAAGTGGGAGGGGCTGCCCTGGGGTGATCGGGCATTGCCAGCTCCCACCATCCAGGCAAGACACCGCCCAAAAGGGCCTCAGGAAGGGAGAGTGTGGAGGGAGTGAGAACACCTCGTTAGGGATCCCAGGAGGAGGGAAACTGGAACCATGATCTCCGGTGTCTGTTAAAAGTTCTTCTCTTTGTTTCATTCCCTATCTTCAATGGTTTCAGTCAGTGCTACTCTTCAGTTAAATTTCCTTGAAGTTTCAGCAGAGTCTCATCTCTGCTCTGGATATTTGAGGGGAGGGGCTGCTGGTAGTATGGGTGCAGTGGCCTGGTACCCCGAGTTGGAACTGTGGTGCAGTCCCAGCAGGGTCCCAGATAGTCTGTGTGGCCCTCTGGACTTGACAGAGCTGGGCGACAGGGAATTATGGGCAGGGACTGTGGCTGATTGGGTACCCAAGAACCTTGCGGAACCCTTAGGAATAAGTGGGTTTGATGTGAGGGGTGGGCAGGGTGAGCAGGTAGGATGTCATGCTTTAGGTTCCCTGGCAGGTCTATGGGGGCCAATCCTTCTCAGCCTTTCGATGGTTGGGGGAAAATTTGAAAATAGAAATGTGTAGTTTCCCCTCATTGGCTCTTCTTCCTTTGCCTGTTCTGTAGGCGCACTCCCTCCTTACCTGATGGTCCACCTTTACCCCCACCCCCATACCCACTGGTTCCTTTCACCTAGGGCCAGTAGGCAAGGTTCAAAAGTAGATGATCTAAAGATACTACCCCATATCTGGCAGAGAGACCCACACCTCCTGGCTGCTTGAGGCCCCAAAAGTTGTGCACCTGACATTTCTCCTTGGCCAGGCTGTGGTCCTGCACCAGGAGCTGGATCTGTTGTCAGGTTTTCCCTATTTGGGGATATATCCCTTGTCAAGGTCACAATCCTGCTCCAGAGCCCATCCTCCTCCTTGAGCTGGAGCAGGCCCTGCCTCCAGATACTGACCCTGCTGCCCCTGGGCTTGGTCGGGAGTCCTTCCCATGACCAGTTGGCCTGGTAGCACCTAGGGTGCCCCGCTTCTTCCTCAGCTACCCACCTCAGATCAAACTAATGGATACCATTCTTATAGTAGAAAGCCATATCTCCCGATCCCCCAGTACCTGGCACCTATCACTGTAATCGAAGATTATCCCATAAGCAGATTGTTTTCCTATACCAGAGTATGTGTGACTGGGGCCAGTTTCTCTCCATCAGAGCTGCCAGCAATTTCAGATTACCACTGAGAACCCTGTGACCCTGAGCTCTGTCTCAGGACACATTGAGCTGCTGAGGACTGGACACTGATCCTGCCCCTGAGGCCAGATCTAGGTGTCCTAGTGAAAGCCCATCTGGGCTTTGTAATAGGGTTATCTCTTCTCTGTATGTCCACTACACTGTGCTTCTGTGTGCTGCTCATCAGTGTCAGACTTGGCATTCCCACAAGGCAGCCTGAGACCCACTATGCCATCTTGTCAAATAAGGGACAACAGAAACTTGGTACTAATGATCCTGCACCACCACTTAAGTGCTGAAGGATTTAGAGCCTGGGAAAAGAGTCAGCCCCACCCCCCAAGCCCTTGCATCTCTGAGCACTAACTCTGCACCATGACATGGGCTGACTCCTTGGGCCCACAGTCACTGTTTGAGTCCTCTGAGGAGACCTGCAGGGACGTGGGCACTGTTAGAACCCTTTTCCTCCTGTTGAGTACAGTGAGCACAGGAGGGTTTAGAGACTTGTACAAAGTGGCCCAGCTCCTCCTCAGAGGCACAAGGATTCCAGACTAGGGTCACACATAGCATGGCTCAGGCCCTGGAAACACAGCCAAAGGAATGGCTGGAGGCACGTGCCTAGTAGTGACAATCCAGAAATGCAGTTGAGGGCTGTAGGGCACATTGTTAGTGTTGACAAAGGTGTTGTGGCCCCTGACCTTCTGCTCATGCCTGCTCCCAGGCAAGGCCCTGTTGTGGCCAGCCACATGCCTCCAGCCAGTCTTGCTGCTGCCTCTTCTGGGGCAGGTGTTGGGGTATTCCTCCGGTATCCCCTGGGATTTCATCCTTTCCATCTTCAGAACCTTTTGTGTATCTCCTTGTGATCTGTACTCTGTGCACATGACCCAGATGGCTCTCAGGCAGGGCAAGCTTGTTTTACACAAGACTGCCACATGCAAGTGTGAGGAAAAGCGAGGAAGACCAAGTCCTGCAGGAAACGGAAAATCGGAATGAAGAAAGCAACAGAGGACTCAGGTGGAATTGAGACAGGCATTCAGTTCATCTGCCTGAGGGCTTGCTCCAGACGGAACAGTTCATGTCAGCTGGGAGAGTGTAGATATGAGTTCTGAACCCCGATTATGACATTGAGGGTCCCATGCCCTCCTCGTCCTGTTATCTCAGGCTCCAGCTGCCCTCAGGCCACAGGATGTAGTGACTAGTTCCTGGGCTCTGTGGGGGCCCAAGGTGAGGTGGAATGGGTGTGCCCTGAATAACAGGCAGGGAAGACTCTGGATCCCACCTGCACCCCACCGATCTTGGGGGTCAGGATCCATGGTAGAGGCCAAGGAAGGGGCCAAGAAGGGGCCTGGAATAGTCTTGTAGATGGAGGGGCCTGGGAAAATGGTATTTGGTAATGGAAGACTGTCCTATTCTTTTTCTAAAAGAGTTACCACATGTCCTGATTAGCTTACTTTTTTTTCATTTTACCTGCATGCCAGCAAGGTATTGTTCTCAATAGAGCTGTATTATTTCAGGGTGCAAAGTAAGCAATCCTTGGTTTTAGGCTTTCATTGTATTTTATGAAAACCAGGTTTTTTTCAAAGCCAGTACTTCATAACTCATTTAATTAAGCAGCTAACAGTTCCTCTTTCACTGTTCATTCCTAATTACTAGCACATAGCACAGTGACAATCCCTTCTCCCTTCAAGGGTGAGGATCACTGTAAGATTGTCTTGTCATTCTGCTGATTCTGCTGCAGACAGCCTTACGGTCCATTGTGGCTGGCAATGAGAGGGAAGATTTGTTTCTCCTACCAGTTTATTAAAAATTTCTTAAACAAATTCAGCGATATATCTGAGCTAAGTTTGTTTAAAAGGCCTTCCTATGAATTTGCTTGGAGATTAAGCAATTTTGCAAAGCACAGCTTAACTGCCTATTAAAGGTTAAAAGACAAGGTTGAAGATTTGATCACAATGTGTTGGCAAAGAAGCTGAATCAAGTTGCTCTGGTAGAACCAGCATTATAGATGATAGACAAATTGTAAACTTTACCCATACAATATAAACTTGGAAGCCTTATCACCCTTTGAAAACACTTCCCATGTAATTCAACATATCAAATGAAACTAATTCAATATTCCTCCTTCAGATGCCTTAAGGACTCCCTAAAGAACCTTAAAGTCAGCTGGAAGTCAAAAGAAATTTAATTAAAATTTGACATTTGGGAAGTTTGTGAAAAAGTCTCAAACACTTGGTCAAATAAGGCCATTGCTCACTGTAAGACAATGCAAATGTAATCTTAAAGTTACATAAATTAGGGCATAAGATCTGGCACTCAATAAATAATAAATGGATGACTGAAAGATAAATGCAGTGAGATTATTTAATACAGCAATCACCTACGTCTTCACTAGCAATCTTGTAAAGTAATTGAGCCCAGATTCCTCCAAGTTGCTTCTCTCAAGTGGATCTTTTCTTAGTGATGAAAAGTTTTGGAGCAAATCTGAAATGCTCATGACTATAGGTTCAAAGGAACCGCTTCTGAAAATGCATATTGGTATCATCTCATTTTAGGAGATTAAATCTCCTTTAAGCAACAGCATTTTTCTCTGGTGCTGTCTGCATGGAAAATTTCCAGTGGTATAAATTTCTGAAGCCGTGCTTATTCTGGCAACAAAGGAGAACTCTTTAATTGGCAGATCATAGGCAACTATTTTCTGACAAGGAGGCACATGTCAAAACTGTATATCAGAAAGGTACTACTGAGCTATAATGCTGAAGCTGATCTCTTTGGGAAATTTGTTTCAGCCATACAAAGGGCTGCCCTTTTAAAGCAAAACAAAAACAGAAACAAAAACAACAAAACAGCATCTGGCATCAACTCTGCAATTCAAAGCACCCCATGCTATTAGTCACTACCAGATTAATTCTCGGCCCGATGTTTGCTTTTTTTTTTTCTATTATGAATTTTATACATGTAGAAAGTTTGAAAGAAGAAATAAAAATCACTCACTATTCAAAGAGAGTCAGGATTAAAATATGGGGAACACGTGTACACCCATTGTGGATTCATGTTTTTGTATGGCAAAACCAATACAATAGAAGGAATTAGTCTTCAATTAAAATAAATAAATTTATATTAAAAGTTAAAAAATAAATAAAGCAAAAAAAATCTGAAAAATTTCCCTCTTGTCATTTTTCTACGGATATTTTAGAATAATTATGTTTGTGTATTATATATGAGTTTACATTCTCAGTTTTTCCAGTTTAATGTGATAACATAGCAGTTCTCCACGTATTTTTGCAAATTATCCACAGATATTAGTGAGATCCATTTACCAAAGTTTAATCTAATCTCAGCCTCACCATTTATAAAACTTTTTTTTTTACTCAAAACATATATCCTGCTTCCCTAATATATAGTGATAGTGTTTTCCTTTTTTCTTAGCAGTTTTAATTACATATTTAGATTTGAATCCTCAACTGTTAACCACCTTAATTTTTAGTGAAAATTAACAAGAACGTAATTGTGAACTGTTGGTCATATGAGTATTTTCTGACTGGAAAATCATGCTTGAGTTTTCCTCTCTTGAGAAGGCAGAGGTTGGTAAAATTGATTTGCCCAGCAACCAATGTTCCAATATGTTATCCTATTTGAAGTGTGACCCAGATAGTCAATGAATTCTTGCTATTTAACTTGGGTCACTTTCAAGTTACCAAAATCTGGAGAAAACTATTTTAAGTAGACTTAATATTTCATCATATCAAGATATTGATGTTTTCTTGTTGACACATTTGCAACAGATATAAGGTCTTATTTGATCTCTAACAAACCTAGGTACAACAGTTGTGTTGCATTTAGAAAACCAACAAACTTAAGCTAGGTTCAACACCAGATATCAATTCAGTACTGAATAGTGCCCAGATCAAGTGGTTTGATATTCATTTTAGTCAATTTTCTAAATATTAGGAAGTTAATTTGTAAGTGCTTGTAGTTTTGAGTCAGATAAGTGGTGCTCACTTACAAGTTAACTCAGAAGGATTATTAACCCAAATGGTCCCATTCTGGAGAATGCACCTCAAGGGGCTTAGTTCAGGAAACAAATTTGAGTTTCCAATAGCCAGCACACTTATACAGAAGAAAAATACAAACACACACAAAGAACAAAACCTAATTCCTGCAGGGATAAAACAAAAGGGTGGAGTTCAACAATCACCTCTGTTTNCTCAAGGGGCTGCATTCAGGAAACAAATTTGAGTTTCCTATAGCCAGCACACTTACACACAAGACAAATACAAACACACACAAAGAACAGAAACTAACTCCTGCAGGGCAGAAACAAAAGGGTGAAGTTCAATGATTTCCTCTACTTTTTCAAACAAAGATTCCTCTTATTAAAAACAAACCGTGAAAATGGAAAGACAGGGAATCATGACCACCCGTGTCATGGCAATTCACCTGACAAACACAAAGCCAAAAATAACACTGGGGAAAGTTAAATTTACTTAGTTAACTTCATGCTTTCTCCTGGAAATAGTTTTATTTTCTCAGTTTCAGAATTATGAAAAAAAAAAATTCATCAAATCAACTTTTTCCAATTGCATATGCAGAAAGAAGCAGTTTTGGAATTTCAGACATTTCCTCTTAACCAGTTTTTTTCTCTTCAACATAAAGAAGATAGTCACCAGGCAGTGTTAAAAGAAAAATCATCTTACTCATACCCTGAGGTGACTATAAGATGGAACAGTGCTCTTATTATCAAAGAAGGTATTATCAAATACAGAACAAACAAAAGTAATGCAAAGCAAGCTTTAATGACTTACACTAGGTGACAACAAATCTGGACCATAGTTCTGGACATTTCTCTGCTCACGCATTCTGACTCTCATTTTCTTAAACTGAAAACATCAAAACTATTTTTGCAGTGAATTGCATTAACATTTGGAAGCTCCATGACTTGGCTTCAAGTCTTGCTCCGTGTTCAGGGAGTTTTAGTGGGTCTGACTGGCAAGCCCTTGGGAAAGCCTGTGGAGTTCAGTGCTGACACTGAGTTAGTGCCATGTATTGGTCCATTCATTTACTCTAATGTGAACTTTGCAAAGCCATTATGAGATGTTCTCTTGAGATTTCTCATTCTCATAGTTGTTGATGCAGTGTAGCTTGGAATAGATCCAGAAATCAGTGAGTGGAATGTGCTCTATACCTGTCCTTTTCATTTTTTAACAGTTTTATTTCATTTTTACTTGTGAGAGAGACACATACACACACACACTGAGAGAGATACACACAAACACTGAGAGACACACACACTGAGAGAGTTGCACACCCACACACCTAGTTAGATATACCCACACACTGAGAGTGAGGTACACACATGCTGAGAGATACATACCTCCATACTGAGAGAGAGACACACACAACGAGAGACATCCACACACATACACTGAGAGAGATGCACTCACTGAGAGAGATACACATGCACTACAGAAACACAACACACTGAGAGAGACACACAAAGAAACACACAAACACACTATAAGAGTGACACACACACACCCTGAGAATGAGATACAAACATCCTGAGTGACACATACCCCCTTATTGACAGACAGACACACATAATGAGAGAGATACATACACAATTAGAGACAGCCACACACATACACTGAGAGAAATGCACTCACTGAGAGAGATTCACACACACTTAGAGACACACAACACACTGAGAGACACATGATAGAGAAAAACACACATTGAGACACACACACATACAGAGAGTAATGCACATGCACACAGTGAGAGAGGGACACACACACTGAATTAGAAACCCATACTGAAAGAGACACACACAGTGGGAGACTGAAACAACACACAGAGGCTGACACACACACACTTAAACAGAGGAACAAATACAATGAAAAACACAAAGAACTGAGAGGGATGCCCACAATGAGAAAGATATAAACACACTCTGACACACACACACACACACACACACACACACACTGAGAGACAAATACAGAAAGAGACAGACACACACTGAGAGACACACAAACCCACTGAGAGACAGATCCACAAGGTACAGAGAGATACACTCTGAGACAGTGAAACACACACATACACTCAGAGAGAAACACACACACTGTGAGACACCCATACACACATACACAGATACACAGGGACACACACATTGAGAGAGACATAAACAGACACTGAGAGAGACACCACGCTGAGAGGGAATCCCTCACATACTGAAAGACAAACTGAGAGAGAAATATACACTCTGAGAGAATCACACAAGCACACTGAGGGACACAAACACAGAGAAACACACTACAAGATTGTGACAAACACACACAGAGACTGACATATCCAATGAGAGATACACACACACTGTGAGACATACAACTACATAGTTAGACACACAAACACACTGAGAGGGGAACACACACCACTGAGAAAGATACAGACACACAGTGAGAGAGAGAGACATACTGAGAGATACACAGATTCAAAGAGAGACACACACATACTGAATGAAACACAAATACACTGAGAGAGACACACACAAGATACAGACAATTATGCACTCTGAGAGAGTCACACAGAAACACACACATACACTGAGAAACATCCACATAAACACACACACATAGACACACACTAAGAGAGACACACCCACACTGGAGGCACACATACAGAGGTGCACACAATAAAGAGAGAGACACAAACAGTGATAAAGAGACACACACAATGAGGGAGACGCACACACACACACTGAGAGAGATGCAAACACACACACAGTAAGAGTGCAACACAGAGCAAGAGAGACACAAACACACACACTGAGAGTGAGATGCAAACATTGAGGTAGATAGACAAACACTTAGAGAGATACACAAACAGTGAGAAAGAAACAGACACACTGAAAGAAACACACAAACTGAGAGACACACAAATACAGGCACACGGACAGAGAGACAAGATTCAGAGATAGACTAACACAGTCTGAGAGAGACACACACAAACTGAGATACACAGACACACTGAGAGAGATACAAACATTGAGAGAGAGACCCACACACTGAAAGACACATACACACTTAGAGAGAGAAACACACACACATTGAGAGAAACACCCACATACACTGAGGAGACAAACATACTGAGAGAGATGCAAACACAATGAGAGAGACACACAGAGAAACACACACTGAGAGACATATAGAAACTGTGAAAGAGACACACAATATACTGAGAGTGAGATACACACACACATAGACATACATGCAGAGACACACACTTAGAGAGAGAGAGTCACACACAGTGAGATACAGTAACACACATAGTGAGACAATAACACTGAGACAAACACACACTTAGAGAAACATGCACAGATACACTGAGAGAGACACACACAAACACTGAGAAACATGTGAAAAGACTGAGAGAGACACTCAGAGTCACACATTAAAATAGACATACACACACACATACTGAGAGACACACAGATACAGAGAGAGAAACAGACAGATGAGTGAGACACATATATAAAGAGAGGCACACAAACTGCAAGGGAAACAGACACAATAAGAGGAAAGCACACAGAAGACACACAGAGACACACACATTTAGAGAAAAAGACACATACTGAGAAACACACACTAACACACTGAGAGAGAGACAAACACATAGCAAGAGACATATATGTACAGAGAGAGACACAAACAACGAGAAAGAGAGAGAAATGCACACACACTGACACACAGATACAGATGGAGAAACATGCACACAGACACACAAACACTGAGCATAAGAAACACACACTCTGAGAGACAGACACACCAACTGAGACAGAGACACACATACATAATCTGAGAGAGAGACACAAACACACTGTAAGGCACCTAGAAACCCTCACACAGAGACAAACAGAGACATGCACACTGAGAGAGTTACACACCAACACTGAGAGAGAGATATTAACATACTGAGAAAGAAACAAATACACTGACAGAACCACATGTCACAAACTCAGAGACACAGAGAGACAGACACATTGAAACAGAAACACACACAATTTGAAAGAGAGATACACACATTGAGAGAGAGACAAAACACAGTAGAGAAAGATGCACAATGAGAGAGAAACACATGCACTGAGAGACACAAACATAAAGAGAGAGAGAGATGCACAGATTGAGGGACACACACACACACACATATACAGAGAAAGAGACATACAATCTGATAGAGAAAACTAGACACTGAGAGAAATATACACATAATGACACCAATGCACACACTGAGGGAGAGACACACACACACACACACACACACACTGAGAAAGTGACACATAGAGACACACAGAGTGAGTGTGATGCACACGGACTGAGAATGAGACACACACACTGAGAGAAACACACACCCAGAAGCTGAGAAAGAGAGACACTCATGCCTCGAAACACACACCCTCAGATTGAGAAACACACTGAGAGAGACAGAAATACACACAAATTGAGAGAGAGACCCACAGGCACTGAGAGAGATATAAACACACTGATAGAGACACACACACACATTCAGAGAAACACAGAGAAACACACAGAGAAACACACAAACTGAGAGACCCAAATACACTAGAGATATACACAAACACTGAGAGACACCCACAAACTCAGAGGGAGACATAGACAGAGAGGCACACAGAGACACACACAGTTAGAGAGAGAAACAAAAACACATAGTGAGACACACATCCTGAGAAAGAGATGCACACACACACATACACAAAGAGACACACACATACACAAAGATATACACACATACATTGAGAGTGAGACGCACACACTGAGAGAAACATATACAGACAGAGACAGACACATAATGAGAGGGAGAGAAATACACATACTGAGAGAGAGAAACACACACACACTGACAAACACATACACATACACACAGAGGGAGAAACACATGATGCACAGAGAGACAAACACACACTGAGAGTCACACAAACACACACACACACAGAAACACATTCACAGAGACAAAGACACACTGAGAGACACACACACTGACACACATACAGATAGACAAAAGCACAGTGTGAGAGAGACACACACAGTTGACCAATGCACACACACAGAGTGAGTGACACAAACACTGAAAGGAGAAAATTCATAGACAGACACACACATTGAGAGAGAAATACACACAATTAGAGAGACACACAGAAACTGAGAGAGAGTGTGTGTATGTCTCTCTCAGTGTTTGTCTTTTTGCCACTCATTGTGTGTGTCTCTCACTGTATTTGTGTGTCTCTCATGGTATGTGTGTCTGTCAGTGTGTGTGTCTAAGTGTGTGTGTGTCTCCCAATGTGTATGAGTGGGTAGATCTTTGTGTGTTTGTCCCAGTGTATGTGTATCTCAGTGTGTGGGGGGGGATAGGTCCATGTATGTATGTGTGTCTCAGTGTGTTTATCTCTCTCCTAGTGTTTCCATCCAATTCAGTGTCTGTGTGTGTGTCTCTCAATGTGTGTGTTTTTCTCTCTTTGTGTATGTTTCTCTCTCAGTGTGTGTATCTCTCTCTATGTTTGTGTTTCTCTCTGTATCTGTCTCTCAGTGTGTGTATCTCTCTTTCAATGTTCATATCTCTCTCAGTGTCTCTGAGAGTGTCTCTCAGTATTTGTGTATGTGTGTGTGTGTGTGTCTCAGTGTGTCTGCCTGTGTGTGTGTCTCTGTCTCAGTATGTTTGTCTCACTGTATGTGTTTGTCTTTCTCAGTTTGTGTGTGTCTATCTCAGTGTGTGTCTCTCAGAGTGTATGTTTCTCTGTCTCACTGTGTGTGTCTGTGTGTGTCTCTGTATATGTGTATGTGTTTCTCAGTGTGTGTTTCTCTCTCTGAATATGTCTGTGTCTCTCTCTAGTGTGTGTGTGCATGTCTCTCTCATTGTGTGTGTCACTCAGTGTGTATGTCTTTGTGTGTGTTTTTTTCATTGAGTGTGTGTCTCTCACTCTCAGTATGTGTGTCTCTTAGTATGTGTGTTTCTCTCAGTGTCTGAATCTCTTTCAGTGTGTGTGAGTGTGTCTTTCTCAGTGTGTTTATCATTCTCAGTGTGTTTGTCCCTCAGTGTGCGTGTCAGTCTCACAGTGTATCTGTGTGTGTCTCAGTGTGTTTGTCACTCTCAGTGTGTGCTGAGTCTCTCTGTGTATGCATGTGTCCCTCAGTGTGTGTATGTTTCTCTCTCTCCTAGTGTGTGTCTCAAGGTGTCTCTGTGTGTGTGGGTATCTCTCAGTGTGTATGTCTCTCTATCACTTTTTTTGTGTGTGTTTCTCATTTCTCGTTGTGTGGAGAAGGAAATGGCAACCCACTCCAGTACTCTTGCCTGGGAATCCTGTGGACGGAGGAGCTTGGTGGGCTACAGTCCACGAGTCGCAAAGAGTCGGACACGACTGAGTGACTTCACTTTCACTTTTCTCTTTGTGTGTGTGTCACTCATTGTCTCTGTGTTTCTCTCCTTCTGTGTGTATCTCTCAGTGTGTGTGTGTCTCTCTCTCAGTTTATGTGTGTATATCACCTTGTGTGTGTGTCTTTCAGTGTGTGTGTTTTTCTCTCACTGTGTGTGTCTCTCAGTATGACAGTCTCTCTCAGTGTGTGCTTGTGTATCTCTCAGTGTGCATTTCTCTCTCTGTGTGTCTCTCATTATAAGTGTCTCTCTCACAGCGTGTCTCTATGTGTTTGTGTCTCTCTCAGGTTATTCTTTGTCTCTCTGTATGTGTGTGTCTCTCAGTACGTGTGTCTATCTCAGTGTATGTATGTAACTCTCTGTGTGAGTCTCACTCTCAGAGTGCGTCACACTCTCAGTGATTCCATTCATTCAGTGTGTGTGTGTGTTTCTCAATGTGTGTGTCTCTCTCTGTATGTGTGTGTCTCTGATTGTGTGTCTGTGTCTCTTTCTGACAATGTGTGTCTCCTTTTCTGAGTTTGTGTGTCTCTGTCTCAGTGTGTGTGTGTCTCATTCTGTGTGTGTGGGTCTCTCTCTCTCATGTGTGTTTGTATCACAGTGTTTGAGTGTCTCTGAGTGTTTCTCTGTCTCATTGTGTCTCTCTGTGTCTCTGTGCTTGTGTGTCTCTCAGTGTTTGTGTGTATGTCTCTCTCCTAGTGTCTCTATGTGTGTGTGTTCTCCACTCATTGTGTATGTCTGTCTCTCTCAGTGTGTGTGTGTCTAAGTGTGTGGGTCTCTATCTCAGTGTGTGTGTGTCTTTCAGTCAATGTTTCAATCCCATTCAATGTGTGTGTCTCTCATTGTGTGTGGGTGTCCTTCTGTCATGTGTGTGTATCTTTCTCTCAGTTGTGTGTATTTCTCCTTGTATGTGTCTCATTTACAAACTATGTGTGTGTGGCATTCTCAGTGTGTCTGTGTGTCTATTTCATTGTGTGATTCTCTCTCTCATTGTTTGTTTCTCTCTCTCATTATTTGTGTCTCTTTGTGTCTGTCTGTGTTATGTCTCTCAGAGTTTATGTGTGTCTCTCTCCCAGTGTCTGTGCATCTGTGTGAATGGTTCCTCTCTCAATGTGTATGTCTGTCTCTCTCAGTGGCTGTGTATATCTGTCTCACTGTATGTGTGTTTCTCTCTCAATGTTTGTGTTTCTCTCTCAGTGTATTTGTCTCTCACTTAATGTGTGAATTTCTCTCAGAATGTGTAATTATTTCTCTCTTAGTGTGTATGCCTCAGGGTATTTTGTGTCTGTATGTATGTCTCTCCCAGTGTGTGTGTGTCTCTCTCTCAGAGTGGGTCACTCTCTCAATGATTCAATTCATTCAGTATGTGAGCATGTGTCTCAGTGTGTGTATGTCACTCTCTGTATTTGTGTGTCTCTCTCTGATTTGTGTGTCTCTCTCTGATTTGTGTGTCTCTCTCTGATTTGTGTGTCTCTCTCTGTATGTGTGTGTCTTTTATTGAGTGTCTGTGTCTCTTTCTGTCAGTGTGTGTCTCCTTCTCTCAGTTTGTGTGTCTTTCTCTTGGTGTGAATGTGTCTCTCTCTCAGTGTTTGTCTCTCTCTCAGTGTGTGTGTTTGTGTCACTCTCATTTTGTGTGTCTCTCTTGATTCTTGTGTGTCACTGTCTGATTGTGTTTCTTGTCTCATTGTGTGTGTGTCTGTGTGTCTCTGTGTTTGTGTGACTCTAAGTGTTTTTTTGGTCTCTCAGTGTGTGTATATGTGTCTCTTTCCTAGTGTTTGGGTCTCTGTGGATCTGTTTGAGCCTGTGGTTTCTCTCCCGGTGTGTGTGTGTGTCTCAGTGTGTGTCTGTGTTTGTGTATATGTCTGTCAGTGTGTGAATGACCCTCTCTCAATGTGTGAATGACCCTCTCTCAGTGTGTGTGTCTCTCAGTGTTTCCATCCCATTCAGTGTGTTTGTCTTTCAGTGTGTGTTTGTCTCTCTCCATATGTGTGTCTGTGTCTTTCTCTCTGTCAGTGTCTGTCTCCCTCTCCCAGTGTGTATCTCCCACTCTCAGTTTATGTGTCTCTCTCTTAGTGTGAGTGTGTGTCTCTCTCATGTGCATTTGTCTCTCTCTCTCTGTGTATGTTTATCTCAGTGTGTGTGTTTCTCACTCTGTGTGTTTGAGTCTCTTTCTATCAGTGTGTGTGGGTGTCTCACTCTCAGTGTGTATTTCTCTCTCTCAGTATAGGTCTCTCAATGTTCACGTCCCTCTAACAGTGTGTCCCTCCAACAGATATATTTTTGATATATCACTGTGTGTGTCTCTCTCATTGTGTGTTGTGTCTCTCTCTGTATGTGTGTGTCTCTCAGAGTGTTTGTATGTCTCACTCAGTGTGTGTGAATTTCCCTCAGTGTTTGTGTATCTTTTTATCTATGTCTATGTGTCTCCTATGTGTCTATGTGTCTCAATCTCAGTGTCTGCATCTGCTTATATTTCAGCATGTGGGTTTCTCTTAGTGTGTGTGTCTCAGTGCATAGGTGTTTATTTCTGAATATGTCTCTCTGTGTATTTCTGTATGTTCATTGGTGTCTCTCAGTCTGTGTGTGTCTCTCATTGTGTGTGTGTGTGCCTCTCATTGTCTATGTGTGTATGTTATTGTACGTTTTTCTCTCAGTATGTATATCTCTCAGTGTGTGTGTGTATCCCTCAAGTGTGTATGTATCCCTCAGTGTGTGTTTCTCTTACTGTCTGTATGTTTCTATGTGTGTATGTCTCTCCATCTGTGTGTGTTTCTCTCAGTGTGTATGTTTGTCTNGTATTTCAGCATGTGGGTTTCTCTTAGTGTGTGTGTCTCAGTGTATAGGTGATTATTTCTGAATATGTCTCTCTGTGTATTTCTGTGTGTTCATTGGTGTCTCTCAGTCTGTGTGTGTCTCTCATTGTGTGTGTGTGTGCCTCTCATTGTCTATGTGTGTATGTTATTGTACGTTTTTCTCTCAGTATGTATATCTCTCAGTGTGTGTGTGTATCCCTCAAGTGTGTATGTATCCCTCAGTGTGTGTTTCTCTTACTGTCTGTATGTTTCTATGTGTGTATGTCTCTCCATCTGTGTGTGTTTCTCTCAGTGTGTATGTTTGTCTCCCAGTCTGTGTATGTCTCTCTCAATGTGTGTGTCCTTGTCTTTCTCTCTGTCGTGGGTTGTCTATCAGTGTGCCTATCTCTCTCCCAATGTGTATGTATCTCTCAGTGTGTGTGAGACTCTCTCACAGTGTGTATCTGTCATGGTGTGGTTAATCACTCTCACTGTGTAGATGTCATTCTCAGTGTTGGTTTCTCTCTCTTAGTGTGTGAATTTCCCTCAGTGTGTGTTTCTCTCTCTGAGTTTGTATTGGTCTTTCTCAGTGTGTGTTTGTCTCTCTTTCACTTTGCGTGTGTCTCTTTCAATGTGTGTGTCTCACTATGTGTGCCTCTCTCTCAATGTGCATTTCTCTCTTTTCGTGTGTGTGTGTCTTTTTCTCACTGTGTGTGTCTCTTTGTAGGTTTATCTTTATGTGTGTCTTTCTCAGTGTTTGTGTATGTTTGTATTTCAGAGTGTTTCTGTGTGTGTGTGTGTGTCAGTATGTGTGTGACTCTCTCTGAAAGTGTCTCTGTGTGTGGGGGGGTGTCTTTCAGTGTGTGTGTGTCTCTCTCTACATGTGTGTGTCTCAGTCTTTCATTGTGAGTGTCTGCCTCTCAGTGTGCTTGTCTTTATACAGTCTGTGTGTCTGTCTCTATCTCAGTGTGTGTTTCTCCCACTGTATATATCTCTTCAGTTTTATGTGTCTCTCTTTCAATATGTGTATGTCTGTGTGTGTGTGTGTTTCTCTCTCTCAGGATGTGTGTATGTGTGTCTCTCAGAGTGTGTGTGTCTCTCAATGTTACTGTGTATCTCTCTCTGTATGTGTGCATCTCTCTCAGTGTGTGTGACTCGCTCAGTGTGGGTGTTACTATCTTTCTTTCTGTGAGACTATCAGTGTGTGTGTGTGTCTCTCAGTGTGTGTATTGCTCTGAGTGTGTGTGTGTTTCTCTCAGTGTTTGAGTTTCTTTCAGTATGTATGTCTGTGAGTGGGTGTGTCGCTGTCATTTTATGAATTTTAGTGTGTGTTTATCTTGCTTAGTATGTGTTTCTCTCATTGTGTGTGTGTTCTCAGTGTGTGTGTATCTCCCTATATATGTGTGTGTCTCTCAGAGTTTGTCTCTCTCTCAGTGTGTATATTTCTCTCTCAGTGTGAATGTGCATCTCTCTCAATGTGTGTCTCTGTGTATGTGGGTGTGTGTCTCTTAGTGTGTGTGTGTCTTTCTCAGTGTTTGTGTCTCTCTCCGTGTGTTTCTCTCTCAATATGTTTGTTTGCATTTCTCAGTGTATCTGTGTGTCTCTCAATGTGCGTGTGTCTCTGAATGTTTTATTGTGTCTCTGTCAGTGTGTGTGTGTTGTATCTCTTAGTGTGTGTGTCTCTCATCATGTGTGTTTCTCTCAGTGTGTATATTTATCTCTCAGTGTGTGTGTGTCTCTCTTACAAGGTGTGTTGTGTCTCTGCCACAATGTTGGTGTCTCTCTCAGTGTGTGAGTTTCTCTCAGTATGTGTGTTTGTCTCTCAATGTGTGTGTTTCTCAGTGTTTTTGTGTCTCTCTCAGTGTGTCTGCATCTCTCTTTGTATGTGTGTGTTTTCTCTCTCCTTGTGTGTTTTTCTCATTGTGTTTGTTTCTCTTTGTGTATGTTTATCTCTCAGTGTAGGTGCTTGTCACTCTCTGTGTGTGTCTCTCTAACTTTGTTGGTTTCTCTCAGGGTGTGTGTCACTCTCTCAGTGTTTACATCCCATTTAGTGTGTGTGTATCTCAGTGTGTCTGTGTCACTCTCTGTATATGTGTCTTTCATTGTTTTAGTATCTGTGCGTGTGACTCTTTCACTGTGTGTGTCTCAGCATGTATGTCTCACCCTCAGTGTGTGAATATCCCTCAGTTTGTGTCATTGTGTATCTCTCAGTGTGTGTTCTATTTCAGTG
Source organism: Neotragus moschatus (assembly GCA_006410615.1). Taxonomy (NCBI): domain Eukaryota; kingdom Metazoa; phylum Chordata; class Mammalia; order Artiodactyla; family Bovidae; genus Neotragus; species Neotragus moschatus. The sequence continues at coordinate 26,883 of SJYA01003746.1, read as the reverse complement.
TGTCACTCTCACATTTTGTTTTTGTGTATCTCAGTGTGTGTCTCTCTCTCTTTATGTGTGTGTCTCTTTGTGTATGTGTGTGGGTGTGTCTTTCTCACTGTGTGAGTTTATCTCTCAGAGTATACCACTCTCTCAGTGATTCCATCTCATTCAGTGTGTGTTTGTGTCTCTTAGTGTGTGTCTCTCTCTTTATCTGTATTGTGTGTATCTGACTGTGTGTCTGTGTCTCTCTCTGTCAGTGTGGGTTTCCATCTCCCAATGTGTGTGTCTCTGTCTCCAAGTTTGGGTGTGTCTCTGTCTCAGTGTGTGTGTGGGTCTCTCTTTCTTAGTGTGTGTGTGTATCATTCTTTTAAAGCCCCACAGATGCCATGACAGGCTTATCAGAAAATACTGGGCCACAGAAAAATTCCTGAGTCATTTGGACTCCGTGGGCTCAAGGCCATCTGGGATGGCATAATGGAGACCTTATCAGAAAATAACTCTACCCGCTCTGGGTACAGAACAGTCCGTAAGAGATACAAAACTCTAAACCTGCGCACGCACATTGTATGACCAATCAGAATATGCCAAATCCCCGTCTTGCCTTGTATGCCCAATCAACTCACGCCAGATATCTGTCTTTGTCCTAAACCTATAAATACTCCTGTAATCCTAGACTTAGGGCCCTCCTGCCTCACTCCACTGCTTCAGAGATGGCAGAGCACCCTAACTCAAATTAGCAATAAACTCCCTTCCTGCTTTTGCATTGCCATGGTGGACTTGTTCTCTCAGTTTGTTCAGGAACTCGAGCTCGGAGCGTAACATCTGGGGGCTCGTCCGGGATCTCCCATCTCCTGAGAGAAACAACTCCCCCAGCAGAAGGGGACCTCATCAGGAGGTAAGAACTCTGAACACCGGTGTTAGCTATGATAAGGCTGAAATAATTCCAATGTAAGGCCAAGGCCCCGGTATCGTACTGGGGGGGGGGGGGCGCAACTGACTCTGTGAAGTCTTGAGATAAGTCCAGTGTAAGGCCAAGGCCCCAGTATCATACTGGGGGGGGGTGTTGGGCAACTGGCTCTGTGAATATCCTGCAGGTAAGACTGACAGGGGAACCTAGAAAGATCTAATGTTGGGCTGTTGGTGGCCATTTTATGTTCACTGTCTGTGTCTGATCGTTGTGTCTGTGTGAGTACTAGCACCGTCCCTGTGTTCTTTGTTCATTTCTAGAAGGTCCCAGGGTAACCACTCTTCATCAGCAAACATGGGACAAAAGGCTTCCACTCCTGTAACTCTTGTGACTGACCGTTTTTCTGATTTCAAATCTAGAGCTCAAAATCTGTCTCTGCTGGTAAAGAAAAGCAAGTTGGTAACCTTCTTCATGGTCGAATGGCCTGCTTTTAACATTGACTGGCTGCCAGAGGGCACCCTCAGCTTGCCGATTGTTCGAGAGGTCAGAGATAAAGTGCTAAGTCCCAACCCATTGGGACACCTAGATCAAACTCTATATATCTTGATCTGGCAGGATCTAGTGGAAAATCAACCAGACTGGCTTAAACTCTTTGTCCTCAAACCTCCTAACCCTTCCTGTCCCTCTTCCCCATCCCCAACCTCTTCATGTCCATAGGTGCTAGTTGTGAAGGCTACTGAGGAAAAAGAAAAGAACAAAAAAACAGGCAAAACCTGTGCTCCAGGAATCCTCACTGTACCCTAATCTACTGGACCTAGAAACTGAGCTCTCCCCACCCCCCTATGTGGACCCACACTCAACTTTGCTTCCACAGGTTCCCAGGTCTTGTCGGGAGGAATAGGGAGGGACACTGGGCCCTCAGCCCCTCCCCGGGAGGGAGGGCCCGCCCAGGGGACCTGGGGAAAAACAGAAGGAGTTGCCAATGGGGGAGCAGAAGATAGTCTGGAGATTCCCTCCTCCACCGTCCAGGCATTTCTGGTTCAGGCGGGGCCTGCCTGACCAGATGGAGAATGGACATATCAATATTGGCCCTTCTCTACTAGTGACCTGTATAACTGGAAAACCCACACCCCTTCGTTCTCTGAAAAACCTCAGGGTCTTATTGATCTCTTAGAATCTCTTCTTTTTACTCATAACCCCACTTGGTATGACTGTCAACAGTTATTATAGGTACCCTTCATCACCGAAGAACGAGAACAGATTTTGTGGGAGGCGCGGAAGAATGTACCCGGGGTAAATGGGAGGCCGACTATGCAGCCTAACCTAACTGATGAAGGGTTCCCCTTGGTGCAGCCCCACTGGGATTTCGAGCGTGCTGAAAGTAGGGAGCATCTCCGAGTGTACTGCCAGACTCTTGTGGCTGGCCTTAGAGCGGCTGCCAGAGGCCAACAAATTTGGCTAAGGTAAATTTGGTCAGACAGGAGCCAAATGAGAGCCCGACAGCCTTCCTTGAGAGAATAATGGAAGCTTTCAGGCAATATACCCCCATGGACCCACAAGCCGATGAGTCTAGAGCAGCAATCATGCTACCATTTGTAAATCAGACTGTCCCAGATATTAGGAGAAAGCTACAGAAGATAGAGAGGTTAGGTGAACAGTCCTTGCAAGACCTAGTGAGGGCAGCAGAGAGAATTTTTAACCATATATAGACTCTAGAGGAAAAGGAAAGACATATCAGGTGAGAAGAGAGAGAATTTAGGGCCAAAGAAAACCATAAAAATCAAAAAGAGTTGGCCCAGATATTCTTTGCAGGAGTAGAACAAGAACGTAGTACTCAGAGGACAAAAAAAGTTGATTAAAAGAGTGAAGAAAAGTCGGCAAGACGGGGACTTCAATGTGCATTTTGTAAAGAATTTGAACACTGGAAAGATAAATGTCCCAAGAAAAGATTTAAAAGAAAGACCTACCAAGTGAGAGAGGCCCCCGGTGTCCTCTACAAAGTGCCAAATCCTCTATGCAGGAGAGGAAAGTGATTAGGGGGGTCAGGGCCCGGCATCCCTCCCCAAGTCCTAGGTAACTATAAATGTGGAGGGGAAACTGATTGGCTTTGTGGTGGATACGGGGGCCCAATACTTGGTCCTCAACCAAAAAGATGGACCCATGTCTAAGAAGAGCAGTTGGGTTCAAGGGGCCACCGGCACCAAAAGATATGGATGGACTACAAAAAGACATGTGAACTTGGGAGCCCAACAGGTGACCCACTCCTTTCTTGTGATACTTTAATGCCCAGCACCTCTGCTGGGAAGAGACTTGCTATCTAAGGTCAATGCCCAGATACATTTTGACAATGGACAAATATCAGTTTTGGATGGGATCGGGCACCTCATACAAGTTCGGTCTCTGGCTTTAAAAGATGAATACAGGTTATACTTGCCTGAGCCCCCTACCACTATAAATCTCGCCATGCAACAATGGATCCAAAGATACCCTCTAGCCTTGGCAGAGACTGCAGGAATGGGGCTAGCCAAACAAAGACTTCCTATTATGGTAGAGCTGAAGGCCAGCGCTTTGCCAGTAAGGGTGAAGCAATACCCTATGAGTCAAGAGGCATGGCATGGAATAACGCCGCATATACACCACCTCCTAGAGACAGGGATTCTCAAAAGGTGCCAGTACCGATAGAATACTCCCCTATTGCCTGTGAAAAAGCCTGGGGAAACTGACTTCAGACCAGTCCAAGATCTACGAGAGGTCAATAAGCTGGTGAGTGATATTCATCCCACCGTTCCTAATCCTTATACTCTATTAAGTAGCCTGACCCCCGATTATGTTTAGTATACTGTTTTGGACTTGAAAGATGCCTTTTTTAGTTTGCTCCTGGCCCCTGCAAGCCAAGAGATTTTAGCATTCTAATGGCTAGAAGAAGGCAACCAGACCCCTGGACAACTGACATGGACTCTACTGATGCAAGGTTTCAAAAATTCACTTATGCTGTTTAATGAGGTGCTAGGTGAAGACCTCCATGAGTATCAGGTTGATCACCCCACCATTGTTCTATTGCAGTATGTCGATGACTTCATGCTAGCAGCAACTACGGAAAAAGCATATTTAGAGGCAACAGGAGACCTCCTCCAAACTTTGGGAACTTTGGGATACCGGGCCAGTGCCAAAAAGGCCCAGATAGCTAAGCAGGAGTTCACTTACCTAGGGTACAAGATAAAGCAGGGGCAAAGATGGTTGACGCAGGCCATGAAAGAGACAATATTGCAGATTCTGGAGTCTGCAACACCTAAGCAAGTGAGGGAATTTCTGGGGACTGTTGGGTATTGCCAATTATGGATTCTAGGGTTCGCTGAAAAGGCCCGACCATTATATGAAGGGAACAAATAAAGTAAAGACTGGAAGTGGACTGAGCCAATGAGAAAGACTTTTCAAGAACTTAGGAAAGCCCTGTTAGAGGCTCCCACCCTTGCTCTTCCTGACCCATCTAAACCCTTCCAGTTGTTTATAGATGAAAGATGGGGAATAGGAAAAGGGGTGTTAACACAAAAGTGGGGACCATGGAGGTGACCAGTGGGCTACCTCTCCAAACGGTTAGACTTGGTGGCCACTGGATGGCCACCTTGTCTTCGGATCATCGCTGCCACTGCCCTCTTCGTCCAGTGACTCCTGGTATACACTCCCCACACCACTGAAGGAGTTTTACAGCAGCTACTGGGTAAGTGGATTTCTAATGCTTGCTTGACACATTATCAGGCCTTACTGCTTGACACCCCCCAGATACACTTCCAGATGCCTTGCTTCCTGAACCCGACTACTCTTCTACCCAACCCGGAGGAAGGTCATCCCCTTCATGATTGTGGTGAGATATTAGCCGAGGTGACAGCAGTATGAAAAAACTTAACAGATGTGCCTTTAAATAACAGTGAGCTGACATGGTTTACAGATGGAAGCAGTTATGTAAAAGATGGGCAGAGGAGGGAAAGAGCCGCAATAGTGGATAACTTGGGGCAGACAGTTTGGGCAGAGGCCCTTCCCCCAGACACCTCTCCACAAAAGGCAGAATTGATTGCTTTAATACAGGTCCTGGAAAGAGCTAAAGGAAAATGAGTAACCATTTTTACTGACAGTCGATATGCTTTCGGCATGGTACACATCCAGGGCCCAATTTATAGAGAGCGAGGATTTTTGACAGCTGAAGGAAAAGAAATTAAAAATGTCTGAGATTCTGAGACTCTTAGAGGCCATCCAACTGCCTCTGACAGTGTCAATAGTACATGTTTCTGGACATCAAAGAGGGGAAGATCCCAGAGCACGGTGCAACCACACCACCGACAGTGTGGCCTGAGAAGCAGCTGACAGAGACTATGTCGCCCCCATACTAGCAATAGGACTTCCACACCCAGGTATGGGGACCTTGCCCGCGACCCCTGAATATTCCTCATCTGATCTTGCCTGGATTTGAGAAAATGCCAACCTTCAAGAAGGTGAGGACGGATGATATCGAGACTCAGATGACTACTTGATGCTTCCTGTCAATTTTGGTCTACATCTTTGTGAACATCTGCACCAGACTACACATCTGGGAGAGAAAAGACTCTAATGCTTCTCCAGACTGCAAGTCTGAAGTTCCCTCGGCACCAAGCAACTGTACGAAATATAGTTCATGCCTGCAATGCGTGCCAGCAGATTAGACCAGGAAAAGGACAGCATGCAGGAACGAGGTACCGGGGAGAAAGACCAGGACAACATTGGGAGATAGATTTCACAGAGGTAAGGCCAGGCAAGTATGGATACCGCTGTCTCTTAGTTCTGGTAGACACCTTTACAGGATGGGTAGAAGCTTTCCCCACTAAGGAAGAAACAGCTATGATAGTAGGTAAAAAGATTCTAGAAGAAATAGTACCTAGGTTTGGTCTGCCGGTAACCACTGGCTCTGATAATGGGCCTGCTTTTGAGCCAGATTGTTCAGGGGCTTGTCTTAGCCCTGGGGTCCAAATGGAAGTTACATGGTGAATACAGTCCCCAGAGCTCAGGACAAGTTGAGAGAATGAATCGGACCCTAAAAGAGACTTTGACAAAGTTGGCGATAGAGACTGGCGGAGACTGGGTGACCCTCCTTCCCTTCACCCTCTTCCATGTATGTAATGCTCCTAACAAACTAAATTTGACCCCTTTTGAGATTATGCATGGGAGATCCCCTCCTGTATGCCCTATCTTTGAGGAAAAGAAACAACCTACCCCTACTTTATGGCAATTTGAAAAGGACCTCATGGTACTGGGTAAGGTACATATCCACGTCTGGAAGTTGCTCCGAAAAATACATGAAGAAGAAAACAAGGGGACAATTCCCTCACATGACATTGGTCTGGGAGATTGGGTATGGGTTAAACGGCACAAGGCTAAGGCATTAGAACCCATATGGAAAGGTCCTTATGTTGTTCTTCTTACCACCCCTACTGCCCTAAAGGTTGACGGAATTGAACCTTGGGTACTTTGTAACCACGTACGCCAAGCTACCCTAGAAGAACAAGAAAAAGCCAGAAAAGAATGGAAGGCAACTTTGCACCCATCGGACACCCTCAAGCTGAAGCTCAGCCTACGACAGGATTCAAGCAACTCATTCTGACTGCCCTATTGATGACCACTCTCCTCGACCCTGGAGCCACCAGCATCAACCCACATCAGCCAGTCAAGATTACCTGGAAACTCCAAAATGGGATGACGCGAGAGGTGCTTAACACGACCACAGAGACACATCCACCTAAAACTTGGTGGCCGGACCTTTACTTTGACCTTAAGCCGGGTGTAGATGTGCCCTGGGCAAAGGGTAATCTATGTAATATAGGGTTCTAGGCATGTCCCGGTGCACCCAGACACAATTGGAAGACTAGTGGGGGGGGCACAGGACTATTATTGTAAGTCATGGGACTGTGTGACATCTAATGAGGGGTTTGCAAATGGTTGGAGACACTGGGATGTGGGAAATCGGGACCTACTTAACTTTTCGTTTGCTGGACCTAATCCTCCATATTCTGCTTGGGGAAAAAAAACCTCAATTATGCACAAGTAAGAATAAGGTTTAACCTAGACAAAGCTAAAAAGGAAAGGGCATGGGTTTCAGGAATATATTGGGGAATTCAGACCAGAGAAGACCAATTCTCCCACATCTACTGTGGTATTATAATTGTAAGTCAAATTTTAGAACCAGTACGGATATACAGCATAGGCCCAAACTCAGTTGAAAAAATCCTTGTAAATTCTCCTCCAACTACCCCTGTCCCCACATCGTTGGTCCCACTTGGGCCTATGGACAACTCGGCCCCCTTAACAGTCTTCGAAATGTAAACCTTCTTTGGAAATTAGTAAGAGTGGCCTATACAACCCTAAATCAAACTACCCCAGAGGCAACTAGATCTTGCTGGCTCTGTTAAAACTTAAACCTCCCTTATTATGAGGCGGTAGGCCTCAACGCCTCTTACAAATTAGCCAGCGACACTGATTCTCCCCAGTGTCATTGGGGAGAATGAAAGATGGGTCTCACAATGAGGGCAGCTTGGGGTAAAGTGCTATGTGTAGGTAAAGTGTTACCTGAAAAATCCCTACTATGTGCATGCACCATTAAACCTACAGACTTGCCCCTAACCAAATGGCTAATTCCAGAGAAGGGGGGATGGTGGGTCTGTTCACATACTGGACTGACTCCATGCTTGCATAACTCGGTATTTGATCACAAAGAAGAATTTTGCATTATGGTGGCAGTAGTCCCCAAAATTTTGTACTGCCCTGAAGAGACAGTATATGATTACTGGGCCCAAAGGCTAACTCTGAACTCTCACATAATGCAAAACAGGGTTTAAAGAGAGCCTATCACTGCCATTACTATAGCAACTATGTTTGGCCTTGGGATAGCTGGAACCAGGACAGGAATAGCAGCCTTGTCCCTCCACAGTCAGGGATTTAACTCTCTACGGGCAGCCATAGATGAAGACATTACCCGCCTGGAAGAATCAATCAGTCACTTAGAAAAATCATTGACTTCCTTATTTGAAATGGTGTTGCAGAATAGAAGAGGATTAGACTTGCTATTCCTGCAGCAAGGAGGGCTCTGCGCAGCCCTAGGTGAAGAATGTTGCTTTTATGCCGACCACACTGGAATAGTGAGAGAGTCTATGGCCAAAGTGAGAGGACTGGCCCAACACAAAAGAGAGCAAGAGGCTCAACAAGGGTGGTTTGAATCCTGGTTCCAGCAGTCCCCTTGGTTGACAACTTTAATTTCTACACTATTAGGACCTGTGCTAGTGCTTCTATTAATACTTTCCTTTGGCTCTTGTATTATTAACAAACTTGTAACCTTTATAAAAGAATGCATCAATATGGTCCAGCTGTTTGTACTTAGGCAACAATACCAGGCGTGCCCCCCAAAACAGAGGAAAATTCCTCTATATGACCAAAGGACAGGGGGGAATGTAAAGCCTCACAGATGCCATGACAGGCTTATTAGAAAATACTGGGCCACAGAAAAATTCCTGAGTCATTTGGACTCCGTGGGCTCAAGGCCATCTGGGATGGCATAATGGAGACCTTATCAGAAAATAACTCTACCCGCTCTGGATACAGAACAATCCATAAGAGATACAAAACTCTAAACCCGTGCATGCGCATTGTATGACCAATCACAATATGCCAAATCCCTATCTTGCCTTGTATGCCCAATCAACTCACACCAAATATCTGTCTTTGTCCTAAACCTATAAATACTCCTGTAATCCTAGACTCAGGGCCCTCCTGCCTCACTCCACTGCTTTGGAGATGGCAGGATGCCCTAACTCAAATTAGCAATAAACTCCCTTCCTGCTTTTGCATTGCCGTGGTGGACTTGTTCTCTCAGTTTGTTCGAGGACTCGACCTCAGAGCATAACAATTCTCAGTATGTGTGGCTTTCTCTGTGTTTGTATGTCTCTGAATGTTTCTCTAGTTGTCTGTGTCTCTCTGTGTCTCTGTGTTTGTGTGTTTGTGTGCATGTCTCTCTCCTAGTGTCTGTATGTCTGTATGTGTGTGTGGTCTCCCTCTCAGTGTGTATGTCTGTCTTTCTCAGTGTGTGTGTGTGTGTGTCAGTGTGTGGGCCTCTTTTAGTGTGTGTCTCTCATTCAGTGTTTCAATCCCATTAGTGTGGGCGTCTCTCAGTGTTTTTGTGTCTCTCTCAGCATATGTGTGTCTCTTGTATGTGGGTATCCTTCTCTCACTTTGTGTGTCTATCTCTAAGTTGTGTCTGTTTCTCCTCCTATGTGTCTCATTCACAATGTATGTTTGTCTCTCTCCATGTGTGTTTGGCTTTCTCAGTGTATCTGTGTGGCTGTCTAATTGTGTGTTTCTCTCTCTCATTGTTTGTGTCTCTGTGTATCTCTGTGTGATGTGTGTCTCAGAGTTTATGTGTGTCTCTCTCCCAGTGTCTGTGTGTCTTTGTGAATGGTCTCTCTCTCAATGTGTATGTCTGTATCTCTCAGTGCGTGTGTGTCTCTCTCTCATTGTATGTGTGTTTCTCTCAGTGTATTTGCATCTCACTTAATGTGTAAGTCTCTCTCAGAGTGTGTTATTGTGTAACTCTGTGTGTATGTCTCAGGGTATTTTGTGTCTCCCTCTGTATGTGTGTCTCTCAGTGTCTGTCTCTCTCAGTGCTTGTGTGTGTCTCACACACTCATTGAGAGTGTGTCACTGTCTCAATGATTGCATCCATTTAGGATGTGTGGATGCTGTCTCTTATACACAGCTTT
>SJYA01003746.1:0-17093 GCA_006410615.1 Neotragus moschatus | reverse complement strand
GCATTTAGGATGTGTGGATGTGTCTCGGTGTGTGTGTCTCTCTCTGTATGTGTGTCTCTCTCTCTGTATGTGTGTGACTCTCTCTATATATGCGTGTCACTTATTGTGTATCTGTGTCTTTTTCTCTCACTGTGTTTCTCCCTCTCCCAGTGTTTCTCCCTTTCTCAGTTTGTGTGTCTCTCTCTGTGTGAATGTGTCTCTCTCTGAGTGTTTCTGTCTATCTCAGTATGTGTGTCTCACTCTGTGTGCTTGGGTCTCTCTCTCAGTTTGTGTGCTTGTGTCACTTTGAGTTTGTGTGGTTCTCTCAGTGCTTGTGTGTCACTGATTGTGTGTTTTTTTGTCTTATTGTGTGTGTCTCTGTGTTTCTCTATGTTTCTGTGTCTCTCAGTGTTTGTTTGTGTTGTCTATCTCCTAGTGTCTTTCTGTGTGTCTGTGTGTGTGTGGTCTCTCTCTATCAATGTATATGTCTCTCTCTCAATGTGTGTGTGTGCCCCTCTCAGTTTGTGTGTGTTTCTTTCTCAGTGTGTGTCTGTGTGTGTCTCTGTATGTGTGCATGTCTGTCTCTCTCAGTAAGTGTCTCTCTCTCAATATTTCTATCACATTCAGTGTTTTTTTAATCAGTGTGTGTGTGTGTCTCTCTGTATGTGTGTGTCTCTTATTGTGTGCCTGTGTCTTTCTTTGTCAGTGTGTGTCTCCCTCTCCAAGTGTGTTTCCCTTTCTCAGTCTGTGTTTCTCTCTCTTAGTGTCAGTATGTCTCTCTGTCAGTGTGTGTTTGTCTCTCTCAGTGTGTATATCCATCTTAGTGTGTTTCTCTCACTCTGTGTGTGTGGGACTCCTTCTCCCAGTGTGTGTGTGTGTCTGTGTGTGTGTGTGTGTCTCTCTCTCTCTGAGAGTGTGTCACTCTCTCCATGATTCCAACCCATTCACTGGGTATGTCTGTGTCTCAGTGTGTGTGTCTATCTGTATGTGTTAATTTCTGTGTGTTTTCTCTCTCTCAGTATCTGATGTTTGTGTGTCTCTTGGTGTGTGTCTCTGTGTGTGTGAATTTCTGTGTATTAACCTCTCAGTGTCTCTGTGGATAAGTGTGTCTGTTTGTGTGTGTGTGTCTTTCTCAGTGTGTGTGGCTCACTCATTAATGTTGTATGTCTTCCTCATTGTGTATTTTTCTCATTATGTGTGTTTCTGTGTACTGTGTGTGTGTCTCTCTCTCCCAGTGTCTGTGTGTCTCTGTGTTTGTATGGTCTCTCTCTCAGTGTGTATGTTTGACTCTCTCAGTGTGTGTGTATGCATGTGACTAAGTGTGTATGTCTCTCTCAGTGTTTGTGTTTTTCTCAATTTGTGTTGGTGTGTTTCTGAGTGGGTGTATGTGTCTGTCAGTGTGTGAGGGCCCATCTCTCCTTGTGTGTATCACACTCAGTGTGCATGTATGTGTGTCTATGAGTGTGTATATGTCTCTTTCAGTGTGTGTGTTTGTGTCTCTGTCCGTTTGTGTTGCTGTGTGTTTCTGTCTTTCATGTGTGTGTTTGTGTGACTCTCTCAATGTGTGACCCTCAGTGTGTGTGTGTCTCTGTGTGTCTCTCTGCCAGTGGAAGTGTGTGTCTGTGTGTCAGTATGTGTGTCTTTTTCTCAGAGTGTGTGTGTGTGTCTCTCAATGTGTTTCTGTGTGTGTCTCAATGTTTGTATGTGTGTGTCTTTCAGTTTGTGTGTTTCTCTTGGTGTATTTTTGTCTCTCTCTCTGTGGGTCTCTCTCAGTGTGTGTATCTGTGTCTATGTGTGTGTGTCCGAGTGTGTGGGTCTCTCTCATTGTGTGTTTGTCTCTGTATGTGTCTGACTCTTAATGTGTGTCTGTCCATGTGTTTGTACCTCTCTCTCAGCATGTGTTTGTGCATGTCTCTTTCACTGTGTGTGCGTCTCTCACAGTGTGTGTGTCTCTCAAGGTGTATGTGTCTGTCAGAGTGTGTGTGTCTTTCTCTGTGTGGCTCTCCCATTGTGTTTGTGTGTCTGCCTCATTGTGTGTTTCTCATTCTCATAGTGTGTGTCTCTGTGTGTCTTTGTGTCTATCTCTCAGTGTTTGTGTGTGTCTCAGTCCCAGTGTCTGTGTCTGTGTGTCTGTCTGTTTCTATGGTCTCTCTCAGTGTATACTTCTGTCTCTCTCAGCGTGCGTGTGTGTGTGTCTCAGTGTCTGTGTCTTTCCCAGTGTTTCTCTCAGTGTGTGTATGTGTGTGTATGAGAATGTGTGTGTGTGTATCACTGTGTGAGAGCCCCTGTCTCCTTGTGTGCATCTCTCTCACTGCGCATGTTTGTGTGTGTCTCTCACAGTGTGTGTCTATCAGTGTGTGTTTGTGTCTCTCAGTGTATGTGTGTCTCTCACTCTGTCCATTTGTGTTGCTTTGTGTTTGTTTCTTTCAGTGTTTGTGTGTGTGATTCTCAGTTTGTGTGTTTCTCTGTGTGTCTTTTAGTGGAAGTGTGCATCTCTCTCTCAGTGTGTGTCTTTCTCAGACTGTGTGTGTGCACCACAGTGTGTGTGTGTGTGTGTGTGTGTGTGTGTGTGTGTGTGCCTCTCAGTGTGTGTGTCTCTCTCGGTATATTTTGTGTCTCTCTCTGTGTGTATGTGTCTCTCAGTGTGTGTATCTGTGTGTGTGTGTCTGAGTGATTTGGTTTCTCTCTGTCAGTGTGTGTTTGTTTCTGTATGTGTCTCTCAATGCGTATTTGTCTCTTTCCATGTGTATGTCTCTCACAGTGTGTGTTTCTGTGCGTGTCTCTCCCACAGTGTGTGTGTCCTTCATTGTGTATGTATCTGCCAGTGTGAGTGTGTCTTTCTCAGTGCGTGTGTCTCTCTCCCTGTGTGTTTCTCTCTCTCTCAGTATATGTGTCTGCATTTCTCTCAGTGTATCTGCGAGTATCTTTCATTGTGTATGTATCTCTATGTGTGTTTGACTCTCTCAGTGTGTGCATGTGTTTGTCTCAGTGTGTGTGTCACACACTCAGTGTGCAAATCTCTCTCAGTTTGTGTCATTCTTTATCTCTCAGTGTGTTTCTCTTTCTCAGTGTGTGTGTCTCTCAGCGTTCCTGTCTCTCTCACAGTATGTGTTTGATATATCATTGGGTACATCTCTCTCATTATGTGTTGTTTCTCTCTGTATATGTGTGTTTTTTTCTCTGTATGTATGTATGTATGTCTCTCTCTCACATACAGAGACAAACACATATTTCTCTCCCTCAGTGTGTTTGTATGTCTCTCTCAGTGTGTGTGAATTTCTCTCAGTGTTTGTGTCTCTTTTTGTATAAGTCCATGTGTCTCTAATGTCACTGTATGTGTCTTGTTTTCAGTGTATGTGTCTGTTTGTATTTCTGCATGTGTGTCTCTCTCCAGTGTTTGTGTGTATCAGTATGTAGGTGACTCTTTCTGAATATGGCTGTCTCTGTGTGTCTCTGTGTGTTCATTGGTGTCAGTCTTTGTGTGTCCTTCATTGTGTGTGTGCCTCTCATTGTCTCTGTGTGCAGGTCATTGTTTTTCTCTCAGTATGTATGTTTTTCTGTCAGTGTGTGTGTGTGTCTCAGTGTATGTGTCTCTCTCAGTATGTATGTGACTTTCTCTGAATATGTCTGTCTCTGTGTGTCTCTGTATGTTCATTGGTGTCTCTCACTGTCTGTGTGTCCTTCATTGTGTGTGTGTGTGTGTGTGTGTCTCTCATTGTCTGTGTGTGTAGGTCAATGTTCGTTTTTCTCTCAGTATGTATATCTCTCAGTGCGTGTGTGTATCTCAGTATATGTGTCTCTTTGAGTGTGTGTGTCTCTAACTGTGTGTATGTGTTTATATATATGTTTGTGTCTCTCACTCTGTGTGTGTTTCTCTCAGTGTGTATGTTTATCTCTCAGTCTGTGTATGTCTCTCTCTCATGTGTGTCTCTCTGTGTGGGAGGTTGTCTCTCAGTCTATGTGTCTCTCTCAATGTGTGTAAGACATTCTCACATGGTGTGCGTCTTTGTCACAGTGTGAGTGTCCCTGTCACAGTGTTGGAGTCTCTCTTAGTGTGAGAATTTCTCTCAGTGTGTGTGTTTCTCTCTCTGAGTTTCTATGTGTCTTCTCAGTGTGTGTGTCTCTTTCCAGTGTGTGTTTGTTTCTCTTTCAGTTGTATCTCTCTCTCCCAGTGTGTGTGTCTCTCACTGTGTGTTCCTCTTAATGTGTTTTTCTATCTCTTCGTGTGTGTGTATCTTTCTCTTGGGGTGTGTGTCTCTTTTTGTGTGTGTGTCTCTATGTGTGTCTTTCTCAGTGTGTGTGTGTGTGTGTGTCTCAGTGTGTATGACTCACTCTAAATGTGTCTCTCTCTGGGTGTCTGTGTGTGGGGGGGTGGGTGTCTCTCAGTGAGTGTGTATCTCTATCTACATGTGTGTGTCTCAGTCTGTCAGTGTGTGTGTCTGCCTCTTTTCGTGTGTTTGTCTTTCTTACAGTCTGTGTGTCTGTGTCTATCTCAGTGTGTGTCTCTCTCACTGTGTATATATCTCTCTCTTTATGTATCTCTCTTTCAATATGAGTATGTGTCTCTCCATGTGTGTTTCTCTCTTGCAGAATGTGTGTATGATCTCTCTCAGCATGTGTGTCTGTCAATGTTTTTGTGTGTCTTGTGTGGTGTGTGTGTGTGCGTGTGCATCTATCTCAGTGTGTGACTCGCTCAGTTTGGGTGTTACTATCTTTCATTTTGTGGGACGGACAGTCTGTGTCTGTATGTATATCAGTGTTCATAATTCTCTGTTATGTGTGTGGCTCTTTGAGTGTGTGTGTATCTCTCTCTCAGTGTGTGAGTATCTGTCTCTCAGTATGTGTGTCTGTCAGTGTGTGTGTCACTGTCATTGTGTGAATTTCCTTGTCCATATGTCTCACTCAGTGTGTGTCTCTCACTTTGTGTGTCTCTCTAACTTGTGCATGTATTCTCAGTTTGTATCTACCTATATGGGTGTGTGTCTCTCAGAGTTTGTCTGTCTCTCAGTGTGTATATTTCTCTCTTAGAGTGGATGTGCATCTCTCTCGTTGTGTGTCTGTGTGTGTGGGGGTGTTTCTCTCAGTGTGTGTGTGTCTCGTTCAGTGTTTGTGTCTCTCTCTCTGTGTGTTTCTCTCTCTCAGTATATTTGTTTGCATTTCTCAGTGTATCTGTCTGTCTCTGAATATGTGTGTCTCTCAATGTTTTTTTTGTGTCTCTCTCAGTGTGTTTGTGTCCTCTCAGTGTGTGTGGCTCTTTCAGTGCTTGTATCTCATTGTCTTATTGTGTGTTTCTTGTCTCATTGAGTGTATCTCTGTATGTCTCTGTGTTTGTGTGCCTCTCAGTGGTGTGTATGTGTCTCTATCCTAGTGTCTGTGTCTCTGTGTGTTTGTGTGTGTGGTTTCTCTCAGTGTGTGTATGTGTACGCCTCTTAGTTTGTGTGTTTTTCTGTCTCAGTGTGTGTCTGTATGTGTCTGTGTGTACGTCTGTCAGTGTGTGAGTAACCGTCTCTCAGTGTGTGTGTCTCTTTCAGTGTTTCTATCCCATTCAGTGTGTTTGTCTCTCAGTGTGTGTGTGTGTGTCTTTCCATATGTGTGTTTCTGTTATTGTGTGGCTGTGTCTTTCTCTGTCAGTGTGTGTCTCCGTCTCGCAGTGTGTGTCTCCCTCTCTGTGTGTCTCTCATTTACTGTCAGTGTTTCTCTCTCTCAGTGTGTGTGTGTCTCACTCTGTGTGGGGGGGGTCCCTCTCACAGTATATGTGGGTGTGTGTGTCACTCTCAGTGTGTGTCTGTGTGTCTCTCTCTCAGTGTGTGTGTGTGTCTTTCTCTGAGAATGTGTCACTTTCTTAGTAATTCCATCCCCTTCACTGGTCTCTGTGTGTGTGTGTTTTAATTTCTGTGTGTTTCTGTCTCTCAGTATCTGTGTGTGTATCCCTTGGTGTGTGTCTCTGTGTGTGTGAATTTCCCCATATTTGTCTCTTAGTGTCTGTGTGTGTGTGTCATTCAGTGAGTGTGTCTCTATCTCAGTGTATGTGTGTCTCACTCTGTGTGTGTGGGTCTCTCTCTTTCAATGTGTGTGGGTATCTCACTGTAAGAGTGTGTGTTTGTCTCTCACTGTCTGTGGTTCTCTCAGTGTGCTTGTGTGTCTGCCTCATTGTGAGTTTTTCTCTCTCACTGTGTGTGTGTCTCTGTGTGTCCCTGTGTGTATGTCTTTCTCAGTGTTTGTGTATATCTCTGTTTCAATGTTGTCTGTGTGTCTATGTCTCTGTGGTCTCTCTCACAGTGTGTATACTTCTCTCTCTGTCAGTGTGTGTGTCTCTCTCAGTGTGTGGTTTTCTCTCAGTGTGTGTCTGTGTGTGTCTGATTATGTGTTTGTATCTATCAATGTGTGAGAGCCCCTCTCTCCTTTAGTGCATCTCTCTCACTGTGCATGTGTGTGTCTCTCTCACAATGTGTGTCTATCAGTCTATGTGTGTGTCTATCTCAGTGCATGTGAGTGTGTTTCACTCTTTCCATTTGTGTTGCTGTGTGTGTTTCTATCGTTTAGTGTGTGTGTGTCACTCTCTCAGTGTGTGAATCTCAGTGAGTGTGTGTCTTTGTGTGTTTCTTTGTATGTGTTGGTGTCTCTCTGTCTAGTGGAAGCATGCATCTGTCTCAGTGTGTTTGTCTCTTTCTCAGAGTGTGTGTGAGTAAATCACAGTTTGTGTGTTTGTGCCTCTCAATGTGTGCATCTTTCTCGGTGTATTTTGTTTATCTCTCTGTATGTGTGTCTCTCAGTGTGTGTATCTGTGTGTGTGTATGCGTGTGTGTGTGTGCATGTCTGAGAGTGTGTGTCTCTCTTTGTCAGTGTGTCTTTCTCTCTGTATGTGCCTGACTCTCAGTGCGTTTGTCTCTTTCCATGTGTCTCCCTCTCAATGTATGTGTATCTGTGTGTTTCTCTCTTATTGTGTGTGTGTCTCTCATTGTTTATGTGTCTGTCAGTGTGTGTGTGTCTTTCTCAGTGTGTGTGTCTCTCTCAGTGTTTGTGTGTGTCTCTCTCAGTATGTGTGTCTGCATTTCTCTCGGTGTGTCTGTGGGTGTCTTTCATTGTGTATATATCTCTGTGTGTATGTGACTCTCTCAGTGTGTGCGTGTGTTTGTCTCAGTGTGTGTGTCTCACTCTCAGTGTGCAAATCTCTCTGTTTATGTCATTCTTTATCTCTCAGTGTGTGTTTCTCTAAGTATATGTGTCTTTCAGTGTTCCTGTCTCTTTCACAGTATGTGTTTCATATATCACTGTGTTGGTCTCTCTGTGTGTTGTGTTTCTCTCTGTGTGTGTCTCTCAATGTGTTTGTGTGTCTCTCTCAGTGTGTGTGAATTTCTCTCAGTGTTTGTGTCCCCTTGTATGTGTATCTATTTGTCTCTCATGTGGCTGTGTGTGTCTCATTCTCAGTGTTTGTGTCTGCTTGTATTTCTGCATGTGTGTCTCTCTAGTGTATGTGTTTCTCAGTGTGTAGGTGACTCTATCTGAATATGTCTGTCTCTGTGTGCTCATTGGTGTCTCTCAGTCTGTGTGTCTCTCATTGTGTGTGGGTATGCCTCTCATTTTCTGTGTGTGTATGTTATTGTGTGTTTTACCCTCAGGATATATTGTATCTCAGTTTATATGTGTATTTCCCAGTGTGTTTTTGTATCTCAGTGTATCTGTCTCTCTCAGGGTGTGAGTCTCTGTCATTATGTATATGTGTTTCTGTGTATGTGTGTGTGCCTCTCAGTCTGTGTGTGTTTCTTTCAGTGTGTATGTTTATCTCTCAGTCTGTGTATGTCCCTCTCTCAATGTGTGTGTCCTTGTGTGTCTCTCTGTTTGGGAGGTTGTCTCTCAGTGTGTATGTGTCTCTGCCAATGTGTTTGTCTCTCTCAGTGTGTGTGAGACTCTCTCACAGAGTGTGTGTCTGTCACCGAGTGGGTGTCACCATAATAGTATTGGTGTCTCTCTCTTAGTGTGAGAATTTCTCTCAGTGTTTTTTGTTTCTCTCTCTGAGTTTATATATATCTTTTTCAGTGTGTATCTTTCTCATTGTGTGTTTGTCTCTCTTTCGGTTTGTGTGTGTCTCTCTCAATGTGTGTGTCTCTCATTGTGTGTGCCTCTCTCAATGTGAGTTCTATCTCTTCCTGTGTCTTTCTCTCATTGTGTGTGTCTCTTTGTATGTGTGTCTCTATGTGTGTCTTTCTCCGTGTTTGTGTTGGTTCGTTTCTCAGAGTATGTCTCTCTCAGTGTGTGGGTGGCTCAGTGTGTGTGTGTGTGACTCTCTCTAAATGTGTTTCTGTGTGTGTGGGGCTGTGGGTGTCTCACTGTGGGTAGGCTTATCTCAGTGTGTGTGTGTCTCTCTCTATGTGTGCATGTCTCAGTATGTCAGTGTGTGTGTCTCCCTCTCTTAATGTGTTTGTCTTCTTTGCACTCTGTGTGTCTGTCTCTATCACAGCGTGTGTCTCTTGTGTCTCTCTCACTGTGTATATATCTCTTTCTTTATATGTCTCTCTCTGTGTGTCTCTCAATATGTATATGTCTCTGTGTGTGTGTGTTTCTCCTTCGCATAATGTGTGTATGTGTCTCTCAGTGTGTGTGTCTCTCTCATTGTTTCTGTGTGTCTCTCTGTGTATGTGTGCATCTCTCTCAGTGTGTGTGACTTGCTGTGTGTGGATGTTACTGTCTTTCATTTTGTGGGACACTCTAGGTGTGTGTGTGTCTCTCTCAGTGTTTCCATCCCTCTCAGTGTGTGTGTGTGTGTCTCTTTGAGTGTGTATGTGTGTCTCTCAGTGTGTTAATGTCTGTCTCCTAGTAGGTGTGTCTTTCAGTGTGTGTGACACTGTCATTATTTGTGTGTCTCACGGTGTGTTTCTGTCAATGTGTGTCTTTCTCACTTTGTGTGTGTATTCTCAGTGTGTGTGTATCTACCTATATATGTGTGTGTCTCTCAGAGTGTGTGTTTGTCTCTCAATGTGTATATGTCTCTTTCAGGGTGTGTGTACCTCTCTCTTAATGTGCATCTCTGTGTGTCGGGGTGTGTCCATCAGTGTCTGTGTGTCTTTCTCAGTGTTTGTGTCTCTCTCCATGTGTGTTTCTCTCTCTCAGTATATTTGTTTGTGTTTCTCAGTGTATCTGTGATTCTCACGATGTTTTTCTGTGTTTCTCTCAGTGTGTCTGTGTTGGCTCTCTCAGTGTATATGTGTTGTCTCTCAGTGTGAATGTGTTCCTCTCTCAGTGTTTGTCTCTATCTAAGTGTGTGTGTCACTCTGTATGTTTCAGGCTCTCTCTCTCAGTGTGTGTGTTTGTGTCACTGTCAATGTGTGTGGCTCTCTCAGTGCTTGTGTGTCACTATCTGATTGTCTGTTTCTTGTCTCATTGTGTGTGCCTCTGTGTTTATGTCTCTCAGTGGTTTGTCTCTCAGTTGTTGTGTGTGTGTGTCTCTCCTAGTTTCTGTGTCTCTCTGTGTGTGTGGTCTCTCTCTCAGTGTATGTATGTGCCTGTCAGTTTCTGTGTGATTGTCTGAGTGTGTGTCTCTATGTGTCTGTGTATGTGTGTATGTCTGTCAGTTTGTGAGTGACCCTCTCTCAGTGTCTCTATCTCTCTCATTATCTGTCTCTCTCTCAGTGTTTCCATCCCATTCAGTGTGTTTGTTTCTCAGTGTGTGTGTGTCTCTCTCCAAATGTGTGTCCGATTATTGTGTGTCTGTGTCTTTCTCTATCAATGTGAGTCTCACTCTCCCAGTGTGTGTCTCCCTGTCTCAGTTTATGTGTCTCTCATTCAGTGTGAGTGTGTGTGTCTCTCTCAGTGTGCGTTTGACTCTCTCTTACTGTATATCTCTATCTCAGTGTGTGTGTGTCTCACTTTGTGTGTGGGGGTCCCTCTCTCTCTGTGCATGTGTGTGAGTCACACTCAGTGTGTGTGTGTATGTGTGTGTGTGTGTGTGTGTGTCTTTCTGAAAGTGTGTCACTCTCTCAGTGATTCCATCCCATTCACTGGATATGTCTGTGTCTCAATGCCAGAGTCCAGCTCTAGCAGCCAGGGATTCAACCTGAGGGGTCAACAGTGTTGGCAAGAAACTGAGCAGCCTCTCAATTTTTTTTTTATTTTTGGACTGCCTGTTTATTTCAAGTTTATGATTGTCTTTTATACTTTTATAAAATCATTAGGTCAGAGGTTTGATATTTTGCCTTCCCATTGACCCAGATTTATTTTTCTCCAAAAATAATTGTTGCCACTCAAAAGGAGTTTCTTCCTGAGCAATTCTCTTATCTATTTTTTCTAATGTATCCTAGTGAATACACTGTAACTCATGCTAATGTATGGGCTGCATATCACATTCCTCAGTTTACTTCTTATCGTTCTAAGTCCTGTTTGTCCCTAATATCTTAAGCTCACTATTTCTTAGAAAGGGCTTTTAGCTAATAATATGTCTAAAGTCCCTATTCTCTATAAGCTATTGTAGAATATGCTGTTATAGCATCCCTTAAATCTTTATCTTCTAACTATTTTAATTATTCCTATGCCCTAAATTCAGCAAACTCTATTGCCATAAATACTTTCCTCGCAAATAGTCTTCAGATAGGAACACTTCCCATGGTCTCAAGCTGTGCCCTGTATGCTCACCCTGGAATACTCTTTTGTAAAAGACCTTGAACAAATGTCAGTGATTAACTTTATGAATTATTGTTTGAGAACAGCTGCAGAAGGCATTATGCCTTCTCATGCTCCTAAAAACAATAAGCACCTTAAAATTCTCTTCAGTCAACTCAGCCAAGGAATTGGAAAAACAAGTCGGAATCACAAAGCCTAACTTCTTTTATTCCAGATCCATGCCTATGGAACAAAGGGAGGGGGTTTAGGGCCATGCCTCCATTTTGTCAGTAATGCTTAACATGGATCCCAACATCTCCCCCTTTTTAAGATATGAAACTCAGTAGATAGTGAAGAAACATTTTGGGTGAGTATTCTGAAAGATAAGATAAACTGGTTCAGTCGTGTCCGACTCTTTGTGACCCCATGGACTGTAGCCTACCAGGCTCCTCTGTCCATGGAATTTTCCAGGCAATAGTACTGGAGTGGATTTCCACTTCCTTCTCCAGGGGATCTTACCAACCTAGGTATTTAAACCGGGCCACCCACATTATAGACAGACACTTACCCGTCTGAGCCACCAGGGAAAGGGCACGGGGCTATTACACAAATCAGAACTAACAGGCATGAGCACCTGGCTGCATTATTGTAGAAAAGGATCCATGGGAAACATACCCCTCCAGATTATCAAAGAGAGAATTAGAAAGCCATTGCAAGGAAAAGTCAGACTCCACATGCTTCATATCCTGAACATCCTTATGTAACTTAGAGATATCAATACTAAAATGTGAATGACTCCAATGCCTAAAATATGATTCTTAATGTGTTCCCAAGAATGTATGGGCTCATTCACTTGTAGAGATGTGTAACACACATCCATTTAAATTCAGCATGGCACCTTAAAGATAATTTAATTTTTAAGTTTGTAATTTCTTTTTGAAAGAGTAACAGGCAGGAAGGCCAGGGGTCTCCAAATGGAGAAAATAGCCTGCAAGTGTAAGACATTTTTATCTCTCTTAAGTGGCAGAAGGAAACAAACTAGTGATTTCTTTTTTCATTCTCTATACAAATTTAAAAGATTTATCTTAAAATTCTGTGTTGCCATGACACCTGGTTTCACCTGAAGTTAACCAATGTCTTTTTCTTATAAAAATGTGTATCTTAAGCTATACTAATATATTATGCATTTACCCCAAACTCTGTCTTCAAGTCGGTTCCGCCTTTTGGCTCAGAACCTACTTGACAAACCAGTATGTTATACTCAGATATTTTTCCTCTAATCTATGTAAATGAAATTATTTGTATGTTGATCTGCCCTTCTTTAAGATTCAAGTTAATCATTTTATGACCCAAGATGAACCATTTGGTACCATGATTATCACAAAATGCATCTTATGGGTGAGGGGCCTCGTGCCATTCTGAGTTTTAAGACATTTCTTTCTTTCATTAACAGACTGCTAATGACTATATAACATCCAGCTAGAGATTAACAGAGGGGTAATCTTTCTGCCCCCTTCTGATGCCTATGTCAGAAGCTTTCTCTATCTCCTTTATACTTTAGTAAACTTTATTACACAAAAGATCTGAAGGATGAAGCCTCGTCTGCAGTCACAGATTGAATTCTTCTCCTCCAGGGGCCAAGAATCCAGTTATCATGATTCAACAGTGATCTTCATCTTGGGGGCTTGTCTGGGATCCTTTAGGACAAGGTAAGGATACTTGGAGCTCTAGTTCTCTGTTTTCTTAGCAAACACGGTTTCTATTGTGCTTTACTAACTCTATAGTGTGTTTGTGTGAATGAATGTTATGCCCTTTGTGAAGAAAGTAAGGATCCCTGCTGTGTGGTTCCATGGTGATCTCATACAGCTCGTGGCAAAAACCTGTCAGGGAATTATACTGACCCACCAATGCCAAGAGGCACCAATGTCTCCTTTGGGAACAGATCAGAAATGGGCAAAGCATGTGGACCAAACTGTCCTTTCTTGGTCAGATTTTCAGTCTCTTGATCATTTCATAACTCCTTGGGAATTAGAAGTTCTAACCTAATCTATCAGATCATAGACTTTCAAGGGACTTGTGATGTATACTGTTACTGTGTACTGTGGCTTAGTTCCCAAACTTGGATTGGTAGTCAAGAAAGTGCCTAGCCTCGCTAAGAAGTTTGGAAGCTAGATGGAGCTCTAGCCCCAAGAATATCTCTGAGGTTAAAGGTCACTCAGATTCATTCTTTTACAAGTGTTTGACCAGTTTTCCCAGCACCACTTGTTAAAGAGATTGTCTTTAATCCACTGTATATTCTTGCCTCCTTTGTTGAAGATAAGGTGTCCATAGGTGTGTGGACTTATCTCTGGGCTTTCTCTTTTGTCCCATTGATCTATATTTCTGTCTTTGTGCTAGTACCATACTATCTTGATGACTGTGGTTTTGTAGTAGAGCCTGAAGTCAGGCAGGTTGACTCCTCCAGTTCCATTCTTCTTTCTCAAGATGGCTTTGGCTATTCGAGGTTTTTTGTATTTCCATACAAGTTGTAAAATTATTTGTTCTAGCTCTGTGAAAAATATCGCTGGTAGCTTGATAAGAATAATATTGAATCTGTAGATTGCTTTGGGTAGTATACTCATTTTCACTATATTGATTCTTCCAATCCATGAACAAGATATACATCTCCATCTAATAGTGTCCTTTTTGATTTCTTTCATCAGTGTTTTGTAATTTTCTATATAAAGATCTTTAGTTTCTTTAGGTCTAGTTTTTTATATCTTGGCTAAAATCCCTCCTTGATACTTAAGCTGTATTTAAGTGTGTGGAAATGAGGATCATAACACTTTTCTCCCTCAGAGTGATCTTAAAGAACCTTGAAGACCATTGAAGCCTTGGTCACCTATCAGAAAACTTTCATCCCACCTGTTTTCAGTGTTAAGATAACGCCTCATTTTTCTACTTTCCAGTCTAAAATCCCTGTCTTCAGGCTGTGAGAATGCTATGAATACCCTTGCCCTTGCTTCATTTGGAGCTGTCTTTTGCCATTTTGAAGAGGCACAGTGGTCTGCTCCAGAGACCCTGAGCACCCATATATATATATACCCCTTCCCAGGGAACTACACCCTTATGCTTTATGAAGTCAGCAAGTCACTTTGCCAGTTCACTGTGGCCCTGGGTGAAGCTTGACATCACACAGCACCATCCTGACAACCCTAAAGGAGAAAGGGGAGAAATTCAGATGCTCTGTGGGGTTAAAAGATGCATTTTTACATGCCCCTATGAGCACTTGAAACTTACCTGCCATCCTCATCTCTCCAACTCCAAATTGATGTGTCACATGGCAAGGCTAGTGTGTCTCCTCAAAACTGGCTCAACAGCCAGTGTTCAGGCTTCCATTCTGTTCTCACTCACCTTTCACCATTACCTAGTTTTCAGTGTCTTGCCTCAAGTCCCACGTTGATAACTAGGCTGTATTTAAGTGTGTGGAAATGAGGATCATTCCCCCTTCCTCCTACAAGGTGATTTAAAGCACCTTGAAGGCCATTTCATTCTGGGTCACATACCAGAAAACTTCCATCCCTTCTCCTTTTCTCAGTGTTCACATGGATTGCCTCAGTTATCTGTTTTCCAGTGAAATCTCCGTCTTCAGCTCATGAGAATGCACCGAATACACTTTCATTCACTCCACTTTTGCCATTTTGAAGACCTGCAGTGGTTTGCTCCAGAGACCATTAGCACCTCTATACATAACCTACCTGGGTGCAGCACCCTTATGCTTTATGAAGTCAACAAGTAATTCCCCAGTTCATTGTGGCTCTGGGTGAGCCTTATCACAGAGTCCAATTCTCACACCTCTAGATGAGGATGCCCCCAAATTCAGATGGTTTGGTGGGATTAAAGAGGCATTTGACATGCCCCTTATGAGTCCAAGCAACTCATCTGCCGTCCTCATCTCTAAATCCACACTGTTGTGTCACGTCAAGGGTACTGTGGCACCTACAAGCCTGGCTTCACAGAAACAGTGTTCCAGGCTTCATTTTCTACTCTCTCACCTATCACCATTATCTAATTTTCAATATCTTGCCTAAAAGTCCTGCGTGGTAATGAAGCTCTTCTTAAGTATATGTGCAAATGAGGATCATTCCACTTTCCTCTTAGAAGCTGGTCTTACAGTACTTTGAAGGCCATTTAATTCTGAGTGACACACCATAAAACTTCCATCCCATCACCTTTTCTCTGTGCACCTAGGTCTTCTCAGTTTTCTTGTTTCCAGGCTGAAACCCCTGTACTGAGGCACTGATTATGCGTTGAATACGCTTGCCCTTGTTGCACTTGCAACTACCTTTTGCGATTTTGAAGACTCACAGTGGTCTTCTCAAGAGCCCCTGAGCACCCCTATAGATGCCCCTCCCTAGGGTCCACACCCTTACTCTTTATGACATCAGCAAGTCATTTTATCCAACCAGTGGTGGCTCTGGGTTAGGCTTGACATCACAAAGCCTCATCCTGACAACTCTAGGGGAGGATGGCGATTATTTCAGATAGTTTAGTGAGATTTAGGGGCATTTTAAATACCCATTATGAGCGTGAAACTCACCTGCCATCTTCATCTCTCTAACTATATGCTGTTTGAGTAGATTTCTCCTCTGTACCTGGCTTTTCAGCCACAGCATTCAGGCTTTCATTCTGTTCTCTCTCATTTCCCATTACCTAGTTTTTGATATCTTACCTAAAATCCCTCCTTGAAAATTAGGTTGTATTTAAGTGTCTGTGGAAATGAGGATCATTCCAGTTTCCTCCAACATGGTGTTCTTAAAGCACCTTGAAAACCATTTAATTCGAGGCCACTCACCAGGGAATGTCCATCCCATGACTGTTTGCAGTGTTCACGTATCTTGCTTCAATTTTTTAAAAAATAGTTTCTAGCCTAAAACCCCTGTCTTCAAGGACTGTATACACATGTCCTTGCTCGACTTGGAGCTGGCTTGTCATTTAGAAGACTCACAGTAGTCTGCTACAGAGCCCCAGAGCACTCCTATATTACACCTCTCCAGAAGGCCACAACCTTATGATTTATGATGCCAGCAGGTCACTTCCCCAGACAACGGTGGCTCTGGGTGAGGAATGTCATCACAAAGCTGCATCTTGGCAACCCTAGGGGAGAATGGGGAGAAATTCTCATGGTTTAGTCTGATAAAAGAGGCATAGAAAACGTCCCTTATGAGTCTGTGCAGTCAATCTGCAGTTTTCATCTAACTCTGCACTCATGTGTCACATGCAGGGGAAGTATTTCTCCACGAAAGCTGTCTTTACAGCCACAGTATTCAGGCTTTCATTCTGTTCTCTCTCACCTTTCACCGTTATCTAGTTTTGAATAGCTTGCCTAAAATCCCTTCTTGATAACTAGTCTGTATTAGTCTGCAGAAATGAGGATCATTCCACTTTCGTCCTAAAACATGAAAGAATGTAAAGTCACTCATTCGTGTCAGACTCTTTGTGACCCCGTGCACTGAAGCCAATCAGGCTCCTTCATCTATGGATTTTCCAGGCAAGAGTAATAGAGTGGATAACCATTTTCTTCTCCAGGATATTTTCCTTACTCAGGGATCTAACCCGGGTCTTCTGCATTGCAGGGAGATGTTTTACCATCTGAGCCACAAGGAAATCACACAGGTGCTTTTAAAGCATATTGAAGACCATTTAATTGTGGGCGACCTGCCGTAAAATTTCATCCCACCTCATTTTCTCAGTGTTCACATAACTGGCCTCAGTTTTCTTGTAGCCAGTCTGAAACCCCTGTCTTCAGGCTGTGAGAATGCACTGGATACACTTGCTCTTGACCCACAGGAACTCTGTCTTTTGCATTTGGAAGACTGGAAGTGGTCTGTGCCATATCCTCTCAGTTCAGTTCAATTCAGTCGCTCAGTCATGTCCAACTCTTTGCCACCCCATGAATCGCAGCACGCCAGGGCTCCCTGTCCATCACCATCTCCCGGAGCTCACTTAGACTCATGTACATCGAGTCAGTGATGCCATCCAGCCATCTCATCCTCGGTCGTCCCCTTCTCCTCCTGCTCCCAGTCCTTCCCAGCATCAGAGTCTTTTCCAATGAGTCAACTCTTCAATGAGGTGGCCAAAGTACTGGAGCTGCAGCTTTAGCATCATTCCTCCCAAAGAAATCCCAGGGTTGATCTCCNTGTACATCGAGTCAGTGATGCCATCCAGCCATCTCATCCTCTGTCGTCCCCTTCTCCTCCTGCTCCCAGTCCTTCCCAGCATCAGAGTCTTTTCCAATGAGTCAACTCTTCAATGAGGTGGCCAAAGTACTGGAGCTGCAGCTTTAGCATCATTCCTCCCAAAGAAATCCCAGGGTTGATCTCCTTCAGAATGGACTGGTTGTATCTCCTTGCAGTTCAAGGGACACTCAAGCGTCTTCTCCAACACCACAGTTCAAAAGCATTGATTCTTCAGCGCTCTACCTTCTTCACAGTCCAACTCTCACATCCATACATGACCACAGGAAAAACCATAGCCTTGAC
>SJYA01003745.1:21237-39029 GCA_006410615.1 Neotragus moschatus | reverse complement strand
GTCGCTCGTACGTCAATGAGCCTGCGTGTGTGCTGCCGATGCCTTTCATGGCACCAAATTCACGACGGGATGCTGACACGTCTGCACTGCCGCCAAGCATACAGAGCAATCCTGTAGACAGCACACGGGTGCTGGAAGAGGGTCGTCCCTAGACTACGCGAAAGGTCCACATGAGGCTTAACGGCTCATCATGTCCGGCAGGGGCGTGCACGAAGGTACAGAAGCAGGGGGCTTCCACACATTATTGGAATACTCAGACCGTGTGTGCGACTTTAGAAAATGCCGTGCTAGCCGAAAGCCCGCGCACGTTGTCTTGACCATGCGCGTAGAACTACGCAGCGCTTTGTCCTTCAGAGAATGTTGCGTTAGCCGAAAGTCCGCGCACGTTGTCTGGACCATGCGCCTAAAATCACGCAGCGCTTTGCACTGCGGTTGCTCGGAGAGCCCTTAGTCCTGCTCCATTCCACCGTCACGTGCAGCTGTCCCAAACTTTCCACAGCTCGTGTGGCGTCCGCGTACACACGCGACGTGATGCGGAGTTCCCCCCAATGAGCTGTCACGGCGTCTCTCACACTGCCGGAATTATCGGAAAGGCACAGGTGCGGACAGGAGGGAAGGTCGTCACGACGACACGCACCACACAATCGTCGAAAAACCTGACCAGCGTGTACCTCTTAGTTTGCGTGCTGCGCTCGAGAGCGACTGCGCAGTCAAGGTGACGAAAGAACTTTCTCATCGGAAGAGGGGTCGCGTTGTGCGTCGGTGCCCTGGATGCAGCACGCATTCAAAGAGAAAGCGAGGCCATGCGGAATGCGTCTCCGTCAGCGTGGGCGGTCACGGCGTCCAGCGTGTCTCTCGTGGGCGGGGGCCGGGCGCTCGCGCAGCTCCACGTCGAAACAGTTATTACGTCTGTACCACAACAGTGGCGTCGACCTTTCCCACTCTGTACGTACGCTCATATTGCTTCAAAGGCAAAGAACAAAATGATGTGTGTCGCGTTTATGCAGCAGGCACGCAAAGAGAAGCGGATCACCTTGACGCATCGCAGAGTTCATTTTAGTACTTGCGTCCCTTGCGCGGTCGCGTGTTCGCACGCCAGCAAGTGACCTTTGTTAGGACTTCAGTTGCTCGTTATGTATCAGGACACAGCAGCAAGCGTCGTCGCTATTTACTGGGCGGCAGTCCTACAAAAAGCACGAACCGCTTCGTATCCGGCTACCCCCCAGTGACGTGAGCATCAAAGGGCCGGCCTCCGGTTCTGCCGCTGCGTGCGCCTCTTCCTTTTATGTCTGCGCGTGTTTTCCCGCCCCTTTGGTGTTCTGCCCACGAGATGCACTTGTGTGATGGGCAGACTTTTTCTGTTGCCTTTTTATGTACGTTCGATGTGCTGTTAGCGTTAGTACGAGGCACCTTTCGGGACTGCCGGCGTACGTACCCAGGAGCCGCTGGCGTAAAAATAGTCGATGTCACCGTTTGACAGTTGTAGCGCGGACTTTGCAAGTGTATCAGCAGGTATTTCGCAATGCACAGTTCACAAGCGGCGCCAAAGCGGCACATCGCGCACTGTGCAGGGCAGCATTCTAAAGCATAGCACACAAACGGGCAAACTAGGTAGAGAAACGACATTAAACTTTGTTATTCCTGCAGATGAGGCCGCAGGTGCAAAACGACAGACGTGAGTGCTTCCCTCCCCTCCTGCTTTTTTTTTCCTGCTTTTTCCGGCTCCTGGCTCCTTTGGACGCGCACACGCACGTCACTTCGGGGCAGCTTTGCATGTTTCCTATGTGATGCACGCTCTTCTGTCCTGCGCACATATACTGACTGGTTCACTCATGCAAGACCCCGAAACGTTTCAGACGCCACAGGGCCCGTCTCCGCTATGCTAACGGTGTGGCTCCGGCGCCGGCGCCCCGCGCGGGTAAGCCTAAAGCGTGCACAAAACATCATAGTGTGCCTGCATTTGTGATTCTGCTGATTCTGCTCAAGCGCAGTTAGGCGCCACAGATCGCAGCGTACACTCGAAACCAACTGCTTTGTGTGGTGCGTCGTAGTGCTTGCACTCGCAGACATATGTTTTTCCTCCTCATTCTGCACCGGAGCTGGTGTGCACACGAGGATGCGTGGCGACACGGTCAGTCTACCGGGCTGCAGCGACGTGCTGAAACTTGCGCGAGTGCACTGCGTTCATGAGGAAGCGCGTGTTGATCTCGTCTTCACACCTCACATGCGGGAGCACGCGAGGTTACATGCATGCAGAAACAGTTGTCTGCTTTGTAGATGGCTCTGCTACCAGACCAACTGGTTGCGTGGTTCGTTGGGGCGACGCCCTGATCACGCCCGCATACCTGAAAGGTTTGCATGTTTCGTGGCCGCAGGTAGTGCTGCTGTACGCGTGCGTGTGGGCCTCTTCGTAGGTTCCAAAAGTATTTATTTCCAGAAGCGTCCCTGCCGACCTGCAGTTTCTGAGAAGGCAGCGGTTTGTATGGCTTCCTTGGTGCACTGCTATTACGTAATGTTATGGCTTGCAAGCCAGTGCACTCGAGCGCACGTGAGTAAGTACGCTGTGGAGACGGTGAACGGGCGTGGTGTCCTCGGTGTGCGCGTGCATAAGGGGAGAGCGCCCGCTTTCATAGGTAACGCGTCTAGGTTTGTTACTCTCGTGCGCTCGCCTGCCTACACCCTCAAGGTTCGCCTCCTAGTTTGCAAAGGCACCTCCCCAAATTTCTGTGTACAAACACTCATACAGAGTGTTTTGCTCGCCTGCAGACAAACCGAGGTGGCTGGACTTGGCTCTGCAGCTGACCCCGCTCGACGCGTCCTACTCTTCAGCAGCCCCGCTCCTAACAGACTGCCTCCCTGGCCGCTTCGGCGATCGAGGTTTATAGCAGGCGTGAGACGTCCGAAACCTTGCGTGCCTGTACAAGGCCCTGCAGCGGCAGTCTCCTCTCTTACTGTGGTCACTGCAAACCCCCCCCCGCCAGCGCGCCTCTTGAGAGTAGAACCTTGGGCAGTAAGACCGAGTGTTACCATTGCAACAGCATTCTTCCAATGACTAATGGCGCTAGTGACCGCAGGGTCTTGTCACCCGCAGGTGCAATATTTGGAAGCCTCTGGAGCACTGCTGAAGTGTCGGGGGCAGCAGCCTCCGAAGCAGGTGCGTGCGATAGCACCGCTGGGACACCCGCGACACAGCTAGACGTCGGAGTCTGCGCCCCTGCACGCTGGGTATACCTTAGTACTGGTTACTCTCCCGGATAGTAGTCCGTGGCACAAAGAGTAGCGCCGCCTCGTCTCGCTTCGCTTTCGTTCGACCGGTCATCGCTCCATCAAACCCCGTTTCACTGTCCACTTTTTGAGCGTAGCCATGCGAGGGTTGATAAATGCGCAACGGAACCGTAGGCGGCAAGTCTGCTGTCGGTCGATTTCGCGGCGGCGCTGCCTTCGTCCATGCACCCTAGTTCCCTTTGAAGTTCTGCTGGGGACGTCATCACAGGCTTTGGGTTTGGCCTAGTCTGGGAGCAGTAGGGGGGGTTTAGCGGAGTGGATTCGCATTCCTCCCCCGCCAGACACGGCGCTGGGGTGCTACGGATCGTATGTTCCAACTCATGGTCCTCCTGCACTGTCGGGTCCGCACCTACGAATCAGGACACACGCCCACATGACTCCATCAGCCCGGGTATTCTGGCGAGGCCGCGAAAGCGCGGTCGTCACAGATTTGTCCAGTGTGCCGCGAAGAGAATCAGTTGAGGACGCGCGACCGACCTCGTTCTCACGGGCTGCGCAGAGGAAGTCTGGAGAACGCTTCACCAGGCGGCTTCTGTCGTTTTCGTGGCACAGGTCAAGGCAAGGCGGCGGGGTCCGCCGTCCAAAAGGGCGGACCACGGTCAGATTGACGAGGGGCACTGCAACACGTGCTACGTAGAAATAACGTGAAGTGCGGCGCGTGTACATCGTCGCGCTTGGTGCGAAGAAACGCGAGGCGATAATGAACCACTGCAGACGCAACTGGAGCGGCTCCCCCGGCCTGCCTGAGCACTTCCGGGACTCGGAGCCCGAAACCAGTCCAAGCATCTACGGCTTCCAATAGCAGGAAATGGCGGGTGCGCACACACGTAGTGGCAGTGGGCCTGTGTCATCTTCTCTGTCGAAGTG
Organism: Neotragus moschatus; assembly: GCA_006410615.1. Taxonomy (NCBI): domain Eukaryota; kingdom Metazoa; phylum Chordata; class Mammalia; order Artiodactyla; family Bovidae; genus Neotragus; species Neotragus moschatus. The sequence goes on along the minus strand of SJYA01003745.1, from coordinate 34,877 downwards.
TGAGAGCGTCGAGCAAGGCGGGATATACTGCATATGAATGACAGCTGACGCGAGGACTTCGCGGTAAGTAATCTGTAGTGCAGGAGGGCCAGTGACACGCTAAACCCCCGTCTGGTGCATGGCAGCAGCAAGTACTGTACCAGCGCTACATACTGGCGTCTAGATGGCGGCTTCCGCAGGCTTCGGAGCGGTACCCCGTTTTGTGGAACGAAAAGAAGTAGTATTTTAATGCACTACGCCGTTTCCCAGCTGCTTCCACCACATATACGGATTGCGCTTAGAATAGCTAAGCTTTTCAGGATCCGCACACCCATGTAGGGAAGCGATCTGAAAAGGGTTCAATACAACAACACCTGTTGCCCTCGACCTGCGCATACAACTCTTGCTCAGGTCCTCTGCGATAGTATTCTGTACCAGGGGGTAACGCGTTGTTCAGCTCTTTGCTAAGTGCACTTCAGCCCAGAATGTGTGGGGGCTCACCAGCAGAATTGGAGGCGCATGCAGTGAAGGCGCCGCAGTTGTTAGCACAGCCATTCCATCCCTTCGGGGGTAGTATATCCTGAGCACGAAGGCACGCATAGAATAAGGGAAGAAAACCGTGTTCGCGCAGCCACGTGGTCGCAGAGTCTAGACAGCCTCCCCGACCCTTGCCGGCAGAGGCGCCGTCGGCACCAGTCTTCACCCAGAAGGATCGCATGTGAGCGACCATGCGAAGGAGTGATGCAACGACGCGCTACAGTACCACAGTCACAGCAGTGAACGGCGCTACTAGTGAAACCCCTGCGGCAACAAGAGAGTAACAACATCAACGAGGAAGCCTCCGTAACGCAAGTTTGAACTGCTCAGCCCAACGCTGCGGCAGCGCAGCTGCACCCCTTATTTTATACGTTGTGCGCGTGTCTGGCTCGCATCCGGTCGCGGCATCAACTCTCGACTACTGCCCTGCGTATACCCGCCTTCAGTATTAGCGGGACAAAAAAGGTTTCATCAGCCTCTTCGTACGTCAGCGGGATGCGTTGGTTCCGCCCCTAGGTTGAGTGTACTCGTCGGACGATCGCCATCAGGCCGGCCCGCGTCGTGCGCTACCTTTTCTCTGGGTCCTCGCACGCACGCAGACCCGGAGCACTGCTCTAGCACTGCTGCGCACTTCCTGGCAGACAGCTTATTTCCCTCTCTCGCCGTCCTCACACACATACGCAGCTTACCAGGAAGTATCCTGCGTCCTCTGTTGTCATGTTGTCTGCCAATGTTCTTGCTCTCGACACAGCTACGATACGGACAGGTATGCGTTGTCGCCCTCGCACGGCCGAAACGAGATCGCGCTAGCCATACCTTTCGCGCACTTACTCGGACTGCTGCTTGATGGCTGACTGGATTCACCTCATTGGGTTCAGCGAATGCTGCATGAGTAAAAACGGAGCTGATCTGCAGGTGGACTACAAAGTGCGCTTCTCAAAGAGAGTGAAAGCAGCGTCCACAAGACTTGTCATTCCAGGTGGATGGCCCTACAAGCTTCATCTGCCGCTACAGCAGGCAACAGCTTTCTTTCCCCGGCAGACGGCTGCACCGAATGCCGACTTCGCGCTTTAGCTACGCAGCAACGCCCCTGTCATCCCTTTTCCTCTGTGCTGCGGACGTCTTCACTGGGTACCACACTAGGTGTGCTTTTCCGCTATATTTTCCGCTCGATCTACACGAAAATCAGCGGGTGTCGACAATCAAGGGGACACCATGCTAACAAACTCCGTCCTGCTGCGGTGCACGCCTCACCACTGTGTGATACATCACTTGGGTTTCTTTGTTTGTACCTCGGGCGTCCAGCTGCCCACTTATCGGCCAGTGTCGCTCCACGCCGCTCCCCTCACGCTACGCTGTGGTTTTCTCACAGCATAACTATGGACGGCGCTGCAAGAGAGTCAGCAGCAGCGCCGGCAGGTACGACATGGCAAAGAAACAGCGAGGCCGACTGCAAAGGCGGTGCAGGTAACAGATGAGAACCCCTCAGGCCCCCATCGAACACGAACAGTACCAATGCAATAATGAGTTGTTTCTGGTGCAGTAAGACAAGACACGCGCAGGCGTGATGCCGATGCCGCTGGGTCCCTGCGTGGGGCTGCAATGCTCGACGTCAAAAGCAGTAGTCACCACATCTGCAGAGATGCACTGCGCATAGCATGCTGTGAAATCTGGATAGTAAGGGTTTCTGTCCCCTAGAGGCCGCTGACTTACGTTCCTAAAACACCTCCACTCCCTGGTGACGTTATGCTGTCTTGCAACGTAGTCTGGACCGTGATGAGTAACGCAGTACTTGTTGCCCGCCGCTTGGTAAGGCGAGCAGTAGAACGGATTCTTCGCTATGTCTGCAAGGCCCGAGGGAACGACCCGAGGAACGTGGGGAGAGTGAGGCCTTCCCGGACACGGCGCCTCGTTGCAACCATCGAAGCAGCGTGATAACATTGTAAAGTCAAGCGCCTCGCGCGGAAAGCACGCCACACCTGTTTCCTCTCTCCGCGCCAGCCACTGCTCAAAGCAGTGTTTGTCCCACCGTCCCATGCGGCACAAGTTGTCAACCTCTCTTTGGCATAGTTCATTCAAGGCTGCCTGCTGGTGACTTAGCTTCACTATTGCCCCGGGGGAGCCAGAAGCCACACACTTGGGGGGGTTGAGGGGTGTGGCCACGCAAACCTCGTCCGGTCCCTTGCACGGCTGTAGCGCCGCAAAAGCCTCTGCAATGTTTTCGCTGTGCACGATGTACACGGTGCGCGCTGGGGTGTCGCCTAAGGCAATGGAGGCCGCACACCATCAGCAGCAGCGGGATGCGGGCCACAGGTGTACCAGCACAACTGGGCAAAACAGCTGCGAAATGGGAACGAGGGCGGGGCGGTTCACAGTAAACGGCGCAGCACGAGCAGACGCGACGGGCAGCGGTGGCGGAAGGAGTCGGGGGGGTATGGGCCGGAGGCATTTGATGAAGAAACGACAATGCCTGGAGGCCACGAAACGCTGCGAAAGAGGTGGAGCCGGCAGCACTATAGAAAGCGACAGAACCGAACGGCCTCAAGCAGAGACACAAGCAGCGAGGCGGACAACCGCCCAGGAAGGTAGGCACATCCGCATGGGTGAGACGGAAAGCAAAGAGCAGAAAGACGTCGGAGCGACGTGAGGCGCAGGAAGACAAAGTGCGTGGAAAGCGGTGACCTTCAAAAACCTCAGAACAGCCAGGCACCATCAGCAGCGGCATCATCATCCAGATGTCGACCGAAACCTTGAGTGCCGCGCATGGAAAAATCAAAGCGTCTACAGCAAGAGCGCACGACCAGCCACGAGGTGCCGGGATCACTACTATCGAAACATAACAACCAACTGCGCAAGAGAACTGCAGGACAAAGAAAACGGAGGAGAGGTATTCTTTCACCCCCAGGTCACAGCGTTCAAAACATGTCCTTTTCGGTTGAGTCGCTCCTGGGGCTCAGCCTGGTGTGCGAACATGTCAAGCGTACGTAGATGAGAGTACGTTTCAATGGTTCAAGTTGCCCACTCTGCATCATTGCCCAGAAGCCATCTTCCTCTCAGCTGGCCTTGAAATTTGCTTGTAGCAGCTGTAAATGTAGGCGCTTATAACAAAGGCAGAGAGCTTCGGTAAGCGGCAAAATCTATATCATGATTACACGCATACCCTCTGCGCTATGTACGCGGAGACTGGTAGACATTCGTAAAATCCCGGGTCACAGGGCCTCTGGTGGGTGAGCACGCATGAGCTGAAAATAGGTGAAAACCTGTTTGTACATGCGCGCAGTGTGCTACTGGTGAGTGAGCGCGCACTACGCAGATACGCATGTTTTGACCGGTCTTGCTATATTGCATATTAGAAGTGAATTCTCCTGTAGGCAGGCAGAGCACCTGCATATGCGCTCCGCCGCCACCTGACAGACACGCCTAGACGGCCACATCCGAAGACGCAGTGGACACATACGGCACTCGAGGTGACTATGTACACGAAGCAGCAGCGTGCCTGACCATACACGGCTTCAGACGCATTCGGCACGTAACAAATACGCGGTCTTCTGGACGTCTCTTGATAGCCTACAAAGCCTCCCGCGTGCACGGCCCTGGTGTTCCTGCATAAACCTGACCCGATATTCTTTACTGCCGAGGTACGTCGACACATGCGTAGGAGCTGTTAGAGTACGCTCGGACTTTGTGGTATTTCAGGCGTCCACCTCTGCGCAAAGGTTTTACGTGCCGTGTGGTGTAAAAGGGCTGTAATTGTACACTTAGATGTGCGCGTCTGACGGCGGGGCCGCAGAGATCACACGGCGTGAAACATCTTTGCTGAGCATCAGCTGCTGTCCTGTTTCCTGCCACGTACCATGCCTATCCCGGCCATATGCCGCTACCCACACCCGCCCTCTTGTAGCTCTCCTTACCTGGCATTACACCACCAGCACAAGGGATGGTGCTACCGCAATTATCAGCGCAGTATCCGGTTGACTCCAGAGCAATGTCCACCTACAAGTAGGAACCCCACCCGGCATCAAGCTGACCAACCAATTCTGTATGTTCACCTAGAGCTTAGAAGAAAGCCACAGTCTTCACTCATTTCGCTGGTGATGGGAGGGGTGCGAGCCTGTGTTTGTTCCCGCAGCCGGTATCCCCACCGATGAGCATGCGGACAGCTGTTCCCCTCCTGGGCGCAGCCGTCTCCACGCCTTCGTCTTGCAAATACCGGAGGCTAGCCGGGCTCTAGCATCATAAACTGGCATCTAAAGGGTACGAAGGTACAGTGTTTCCTGGTCAGTGCCCTGGATTGCGCTCTTTGGGAAGGGATCGAGGCTGTCCGCAGATACATGATGTAAACGGAGGCACACAAAGTACTACCTCTTGGAAAAGGCAGGCCGGAAAACCTACGATAGCGTGACTTCGAAAAAGCCGGAGTACATTTTTTTCGCAGTACAGCCGCTGGTAGGGCTGCCAGAACGTGCCGCGAGGAACGAAGTCGGTCCCCTGCTCTGATTGTGAAGCACAGCTGTCCAGTATCACGTTCCACCAGAGGAAGGCACAAATGGTAGACAGACAGACGAACCAGAGCCTGGGCACAAACCAACCGTACCGAAGAGATGCGTGCAAGATAGCAATACCGATGATGCGCACTCACCGCAGGTACGTACAAGCGCAGACAAGCAGGATTCTAATCACCATTATCTACGGTATAGTAGGTGTTCCGTGTATTAGCACGAGCTGGGGCAGAGACGCACATCTGATGCGAAATCAAAAAAGCTGCCGACACAAGCACGTGTATACGGTATGTGTGTGCATATGAGACGGCAGCGCCACTGACCACTGGGGTGGTGCTGTGCACTTTGTTACCAGCGACGAGAAGCACGCTAATCGAAAAGTTCGTGTGAGCGAACGCCGCGGGCCGTACGGATTCCCAGGCTGGTGCGTCAACATGACTGATGGCTTGCAAAAAATCTTCCCTAGCGACGCGTACGTTTTGCCTAGACGAACCAACAGGAACATCTCTGCGTGCCGCTGTTTTCCGTTGACAGGTGGGTCACGGACCGACGAAGAACTTCCGTGCGTATTTCTTACTACCAGTACGTATACGCAGTCCGCTGTTCACACAGCCCCTACTTCTGGCGACGTCGGATGCGCCCCGCGCTCGTACGTGGAAGCAGCAATGGTAATAAGGAACACTATTATGAATATTCCGGCTGCCGGCCCGTGTATAGCTGCTGCCACTATTATGAGTAGTAGGACACAGAATATGTCTACAAGCACAACTGCTACAACTACTCCTACAGAGTGCGATTATCAAGTGTTATCGCCACCACACCTGCTACCAGTGCAAGGCAGTACTCCTACTATTAGTGATACTGCTGCTACTACGGCTACTACTATTACTACTAACACTACAACCTACTGGATCAAGGCACATCCATCGGGCTCTGTGTGGATCGTAGCGGGCGACGTTTCCAGCTTTGTTGAAGTTGCACAGTGCGTTGGCAGCATACTGGAAGGAGCTGCAGTATATCCATTTCCTACGATCCACGAACTTGGATAGTTCAGTGAGTGGCTCTGACACAAGCATGTTCTTCTTCAGTTTTCCTGCGCACCGGACCTCCCCTCCGCATTCGTCCACGCACCGCATCCCGTATTCGTCAGCATCCGCGACGGCACCCTCATAGCAGCGCCAGTCCCGTCTAGCATCCGCAGAGCGTGGATCCAGGATGAGACGAGCTACTGCAGTTGTCGCCTGGCAGAAAGGCCCATGACCGTCTTGCGCGCGGCAAAGCGTGCGGAAATGCTTCGTACACAGCGCGTCCAAATCCTGCTGTAAGCGTGACGGGGGGGCTAAAAACAGCGCAGCAGAAAGGACTGAGCTTGAGGTGAACGCAGCGAACCACATATCCGGCCAGCGTCCCAGCTGCGAGACAGCAGTAGCACAAGGCAGCTAGGGGGCGGTGAAACGCCTGAGAAGACAGCGGACTTATCAGCAAGAAGACTACGACTCGAAGATAGGCTCAAACGCCTGCAGTACCGACGGAGGCAGGCGGCAGCAGGGGACGTTTGCATACATAAGTCCGCCAGTATTTTGCCGAGGGCACGCCGCCAATCCATCGACGAGACTGAGGTAAATCTGTCTGCCCTCCGGCACGACAGAGCAAGAAAGGACCATCGGGAACGAAGACGCGCTGTAGTCGCAGACCACGGAATGTTGTTGCGCATGGTGTTGCTGCCGCTGCTCACGCAGCTGGTCATGTTGCTGATGCTACTCATGCAGCTGCTAATGCTGCTCGTGCTGCTGATGTTGCTGCTGTTGCTCACGCTGCAGGAAGAATATCTGTTCTAAATGCTACCGTACGTGGTAACCGTCCTACGCGTACGGGACGTATGCATACCTACTCCTATGCCCCAAATGATTTGGGCTAGAACAGCCGGGGCACATTCGTCGTGCGAGTGTAACACCAACACTTTCTGCTGCTGGGGAGCCGGCCACACTCTGTTATAGCTGGGTAAGCCGCGGCCGCAGTCTTGGGAAGCCTTCACACAAGTCCAGCTCTCTCGCCCGAAAGCTGCCAGCATATATACATCTGGGATTTCTGCCCTACTATCTCGCACTCTCTCGCACACCCCGCAGACGGGTCCGCAGGAGCGTCCAGCACGGAGGCAGGCCTAAAGAGTCCCTCTGACCGGTGCGTCATTTAAGGAGGACCGCAGCTTTTCCCGCTGCTCGCTTTTGTAGTAGCGGCTCTGCGCGCACGTCTACAGCAACGCGGACGACCGTTTGAGTGGCACATACTGCAGGAGTGGAGGCTCTTTTCACCGTCCAAGCACACCCGTTTTTAAGATGGTGCGTAGATGCCCGGTGGCCGACAGTCTCGTAGCAGCTCTGCTTGCTACCAACGCGCACATAAAGACAGGACAGTAACTTGTAGTGGCTGGCACTAGAGCGGCTGTTTTTCGTTCCCCTCCCAGCCCTTTCCTTCCGTGGCACCCCTTCACAGCGCCGGTCGGTAGGATCGTAGCAGCGGGCCCTCGTCGGCGCCCCGTCACGTTAGCGCTGGCTACGATCAGCGTCGCGCAACATCAGAAAATGCCATTCCTTTAGAAAGGACAGAGACAGAATTTTTTCCTAATGCGCGCAAGTCTCTACGATCAGCTTCGAGTGTGTGCAGGCCCTTCCAGCTACCCGTCTGGGGTCCTGCTTCTATTAGACGGCTTATTAACATGAAGTACGCGAAAGCATCCTAGTGGGCTGGCTCAGCCTAGACGGCTGCAGTGCTTGTACGTCACACGGTGGATCGGCTGTAAGGGTAGCCAGCTGCGTGCAGCCTGCAGCGACCGATACCCGTACTTGAGTGCTTGCGCTGGAACGTGACGGCCTACGGCATGCCAGTAGCTCTTAACAGTACCCGCGCCGGAATACTTCTTTCGAATTATTCGGACGTGACAAACAGTCTGTGCGTTTCTGTCCGCTAGCTGCTGGCGTTGTGTTTTCACATCTTGGCTACACCGCCCCCTGTCGAACGTTTACGCTACGGAGGAGGCGGGCAGGCAAGGGTTGTCGCTTCCGTTGTCTCGTCCTGTGTTACTAAGCCCGTCGAGCGCTTGGCTGTTCCGAGTGCTGTGCATCTCAGCAGCTACGGCACGCCGTCCCTCAGCCACGTTGTGGAAGATGTAGCGCGGACAGGTGGAGACGCTCTCCCTGCACGTCAACATGCGGATCCCGTACTGCCATGGGGCATCGCACGAAGATCTGCCTTACTAGAAGCGCGACGAGAAGGCTGCTCCCAGCAAGCTAGCATGCTTGGCTGTACGTGTATTAGTGCACTACGCCATGGAAGCACACGATAACTCTGCCGGGCTTTAGGCTGCTGCCACACCTGCATCCCGCTTCTAAGCCAACACACCCGTATACACAAGCAGTCAGTTACCTGAGGCACAAATACCCCCCTCCATATGTACGTGTCCAGTCCAGCACGCTCAATCCAAGGCCTGGCTGGTGACGAAATCGTTGTTCCCCCCGCAACCGTAAGTGTCCGCGAGTGGCCCTCTCCCAGGTAATGCAGACGCTATTTCTCCTCTCTACGCGTTTGTCTAGCTGTTCCACTACTACTGCCTCCCCATGCACGCGGGTACGTGATGCACCCGTGCAAGTATGCAGGGCGCATTACAGGCGTGAGATCAAAAGTATCTCACGCGCCGTCGGACATTCGCAAGCCCCAAAGACATATGCCCCAAGGGCGAACATGTCCGTAACAGTGTATCCACGCTCTGCACACGTCCTCTTCTTGCCACCAGGTCAGAGGCCATGTCTTGACCAGACTTCTTGATCCACGTCCATTCGCGCACTCCCCGAAGAAGTTCGCACGGAGCTCGAACTCAGTAAAGGGTCTGGCCGGCAGTCGTGGCGCCTTTCTTCCGTATGTGCGGTACAGATATACCTGTAGTGAGGTGCACGAGTGGGTGGTGCTGACGCACGAGAACGCAGACACGCATTTCGCCAAGAGAAGAGTGTTCGTTCGTCGTCGGTCAGCCGTATTCACATAGGTAGGTAAAAGTACATGTCTGTGACTCGCCCCCGTCACACGCATCCAAGACCATGCTGAGCCGTAGACGCGCGAACTGACCTTTTCTGACTCGCTTTCCAACAAAAGCGATGGTCGGAACAGTGGGCACCGCTGATTTCGCATCTTTCTCCGCTTTCTCTGGCGGCATTGACGGCGGCTTCTCCTCTGCTGGGGGCGGTCGCGGGACCTCTGTGCCGGCTTTAGTCTCCCTAGCTTTGACAGTAGGCGGAGGCGGCGCAGGGGGGAGAGGAACAGCAGCGGCAATTGGTGCGCGTTTGGATGGCTTCTTCATCTTCTTGGGCACGGCAGTTGGCTTGGCATGCTTTGGGTAAACCTTCGCCTTCTCCTCCTTCGGCTTTTTCTCTTTTGGTTTTTCCTCCTTCTGGGCCTTGCTGCGACCCTTGTCTCTGGAGTGCTTACTCCTGAAATCTTTGGTCCTCTTCTTTTCCTTCTCCTGCTTATTTGCCTTTCCTCCTTCCGGACGGCGCGCCTTCTCCACATCCTTGCTGTTTTTCAGGCTGTGGCGACCGGCCCTTCTTGAAGGTTTTTTGGACTCTTTTTCTCTTTTCTTCTTGCGGTGACCTTCCCCCGCCTGCTGCTGCACCCGGTCCTGTGGGACCCCGTAATTCTGAACTATGGTTTCTACAGTGTTCCGCGTAGGGTTGCTGCCTGTTACGTGCACCTTTTGTGTCGCTTCGGAAGTTGCGGTGATACTAGCAGCGGCGTAATGTGGATTTAACGGGTCAAAAACAAGTGAGCTCTTTTCCACGGACAACGCCGCTGCTTGCATCGGCTCCGCAGTAGAGCGTAGTACTTCTGATACTTTGGTTCCATTAGGACTGGATTGATACATTTGTGCGCCCCCAAAAATGGGGACCGCACCACACAGGAGCAGCAATAGCAGCTCTGCCATTCTAAAAAGTGGACATAGGGCGCGGCCGCAAGCCTCGGCGCGGGGGCTTCGCAAGTATGGCATCATCGCAACGCTGTAGTAGATTCACCGTTATATGTGTAGCAGACCAGAACGGAACTCAGAAGCGTCACGGCGGAGCTGTGTACTCTGATAAGAATAGATACGTTCACTCTCTTGCGACACCGTCGAACGCGGCTTTAAATGTTTTAGAGACAACTATCGATTTTTTTTCAAACATGCACAAGCAACACAAGTATTTCCCTCTTTTCTCCTCCAGCGTGGCACCCGGGTGCCGGTGAGTGCCACAACAAAGGCACCTCTCTAGCAACAATGTCTGCACTGTGCGCCTTTTCCTGCCCACAGCGCCGGTATGATATTTCTCCTGTACTTCGCCTGTCTGCGTTGCCATCTAGTAGGGCTGCTCTGCTGCCAGGTCGTCATGCGGGCGCCTCGTACGCGTGGTGCGTCATGTGCCTACATACGGCAGTTGAAGGGCACGAGCGCACCGCCCAACACGACCTCGCACCTGGTGCGGGGGGAAGCTTTGCTCGTGCTGCGGCGGATACTGCCGCTTTTGTTCCTGCCACTGGTCGCGCGGCGGCTCAACAGAACATGCTTCTGCTGTGAGGCGTCCAATATAGCGTCGTTCTCCCTTTAGCTACGGGCGCCAGGTACGAGGTATGCCCTTAGGCTAGTACCCCTGCTAGTGCGGCATCGTCAGGGATCCTCTCGTGTGCGGACCTAGAGAGGCTCCTCGCGGTTCCAGTGCTGCGTCTTCTGCCTAGACACGTGCCGAGAGTACATGTCCACGTCAGAGTTACGGAGCGGCGAACGCGGGCAGTAGACACGACGTGCCAAAGGTCGCGCGTGCACACGCAGAGACAGGACACAAGAGAGCATCCGATTCACACGAAGACCGCTGCATGGAGGACGTCCTCATTGTGCGTTCGTTCCCACCGCCCGCCAACTTTGCCCACATCCAGGCCAGGTGCTGCTTTTGCGCATCATACACGAATGCGACTGTAGAGTTCGGGGAGCAGGTCGTCCGACCGCGCATTCACGAAGTTGGTGAAGCGGGACACGACGTCGCGGCGCGCAGGACTTCTCGCACCGGCAGCGAGAGAGGCACACGAGTTGAAGCCGTTCACTCGACATATACCCTCCCGGGCGGGGCGGAACCGTGAGACATACGGCTTCCTTGTCAGGGCTAAGGCCTCAGACGCTCTTCTTTGTCCATCTCCCCCGTGCCGCAGTGCTGGTGTCGTTCCATATCAGGCTACTCTGGTGTCGCTAAATTGCTAGCCACTACGTTTGGTGAAGACTATTGCCCCGTCACTTACAGTGGGAAGCTGCAAAATACACTCAAACGCCTTCCGGACGGTGAGATAAAAGACACTCATATACTTTCTGCAGGCTCTGTGGTTGGCTTTTTTCCCTCAGCCTCACTGCAAAATGTCCGTTTCAGATCCACGTTGCACACCTTCGGTTTTGGAAGCTGCGACGGCTGGCAGAAGTCGTGTTACCGGGCTCTCGTCGGCTTTAGGGTGGGATCTTCGGTCCGTGGACTCTTATTCCGCCCGGATAAGTGTATGTACGCCCTCAGACGTACAAACGGCGGGCTGCACGCGTGTCCTACGGTTCCCTGCTGCAGCAGCAAGGGCCTCGTGGGTGCCAAGGGGGATGTGTATCGGCAAATGACGTAAGCAGTCTGATCCCGCACAAAACCGACGCACTGTCGACTTCACACTGCCCAGAGCTGCTGACTGCTCGATTATGGGAATTTTGCTGTCGTACGTACAAGGGTTGCGCAGCAGCGTACTTGACGAAATATCCAGACGTGTAAGTAACGCATATCCAGTTGTGGCACGCATGAATACCAATAGTATTTGTGACCTACTACTGCAAGACAAAGATATCAAAGGAGTTGAAAGATCCTCACAAACCCTGGAGAGTCCTGCCAGCATTTGGTGTTCAGATTACCGATGCTCCCCCCCGCCACCGGGCGGAAAGCTCCTATATGCGGTCTATCGACGGCTGCTGAAATCTTCAGGCTTTCCGGCTGTCAAACCCGAAGGGCTACTCAAAGCGACGGCCTCCGAGCAGCGTCACACAGTTTGTGCCCCTATACTCTGGAGCCAACATCGGTTCACTGCCATCCACAATGTGAATTATTCTGTAGACACTACGGACGCCACGCACCTTTGTTTAATATGGCGTCTGTGGCGCCGCTGGGGCCTGCTGTTGCAGCGACGTGGCCGTGCGTGTGACACCTAGTTTTGAGAGCACTGTGTATCATCCTGTGGTATCTGCCGCTGCCGCCTGCGGTGTGCTGAGCGCGCAGGCGGTTCAGGGGCGTACTGTGGCCGGTCTTGGTGCCGGGGTGCAACGTGCCGGGCAATGACAGTACGGTGTGCGTCGTAAGGGCGCATTCTGTTACGCAGTCTCAGTCTTAGCACGGCGCGTGCGTCCCCATTTTCCCTCGTCTACGTGAACGCGCAGCCAACACAGCTTCCAGTAACCCTGATCGCTGCCGCACACGCCTCCGTAGCATCTGCGATTGTTCGAAAGTGTTTCAGACGCAGCGTCGCCGCTTCACGATCACAGGAGCCTTGTGGCTGGCCAAAGGGACACGAGGAGACGATGTAGCACGCGGGGTAGGCCAGAGCGTTGGGGCTCTGAAGAGCGGTCAACCGCATGTCACACAGGCGCAACAAAGAACCCCTGTGCTTCGCGCCTAAACCTTTGTGCGTTCTGCAGGCTTATGGTCACAAAACGCCAGCAGATCTCGCCCTGTGCTGCAGGCGGAACGGTGAGCCTCTCAAACGTGGCGTTTACATTGCGGCGGAGATCCGCTGCTCGTTTAAGCGACAGGCTGCAGGAGAGACGCGAACCTAATCCAACATCTACTGTACTGAGTACACGTAGGTGATGGCGGCTTCTATGCATTGACTAACGTCTCCCGCTTGAAAGGTATTGCTCACGACTGGGTGGCGGGCTTCCTTTCTGTGGGCGAGCCGCGAGCCAAGAAACCTACTCGCCCAGTCTCGCGGAGCAGCACACACGAGCTGCTGCATCTGGCGCATGTGCGCTAGGTGCTACTGCTGCCGCAGCTGATTTCTAGTAGACTGCTGCTGCAGGTGCTGCTGCGTGGGCTTCAACTGCTGCTGGTGTAGCGAGGGCTGCATCTGGTGACGGCTGAGCAGCATCTTACTGACACATCCTGGACATCGTTGTAAACGCCCCCCTAACAGCCTGAACGATTTTCGTGCCCTTACGTACAGCAACCTATCGACAGAGCTCGATAACCTTAAGCGAAGAGACGACCACCATCCTAAAGCACACTTTCACTGGAAAAAAGCGACTTCGGTGGCACCGGGAGGAAGGGCGGGCGTATGCCGACGCAAGGTGGGCGAGCAAACATGATGTACTAGTAGCGAAGGCCGCCTGAGGAATCTAACCCGCCTGCGGATGCAGAATATCATCTACCCGTGCGTTCCCGGGTACAAAGCAGCGATGTAGTGGTGAGGGAAGTGGGCCCTCCAGGTGCTGCTCGTGCGCAGATTTCCAGTACCAAGTTGTCCGTGGCCAAGGCCAAAACAGTGGTATCTGGTTGCTGTTTTGCTGCTGAACGTAGCAGTCTACTGTCGCGTCAA